>JAPSES010000002.1:8809844-8856006 GCA_029822895.1 Maxillicosta whitleyi
CTACATAAACTGTAAATGCTCTGCTTGGGTCTGAATTCTTCATTAATTCAACTCCACAGGTCCATCTTCAACCCTATATCTGAGTAATGACACCAGAAAGGTGGTTTGGAGCGCTGGCCCTTTAAATGCACATGATCCACTTCATTCCCCACCGCCTCCAGGTTGTTGGTTGTGCTGCTCTGTCCTATTTAACCATTTATGTTAATTAATTCAACCAAAAACTAAACATTTTAGGTAATTTAAGGTAAAGTTTGGACATATTTTCAGTTTTTACTTTAACCACTGCTGTTGACAAACAGTTATGTCGTACTCTGACAAATGTTCGTCTTGACCTTATATGTGCAAATGTTGTAATGTAATTAGTTATAGACATAACAAATTCCAAATTAAGCAGGAATTAAAACAGGCTGTAGAAATGCACTTGATTTTTGGCAAAATTAATATAAAGATAACTTTGCATCACCTGAAGGGTTGAAATACAAACTTGAACTTGATTAATATTACAGTCCAAATACACAAATAAATGAACCAAAGACTAATAAAAATGGGTTTAGCAAAAATATCAGCCCTTTAAGAAAAACTTTTCTATCACATGTGTGAGCCCTAGTAATACAATAAGAAAACTTTTTTGCCGTTTTGTTTCGCTTGTATGACAAACAATGCGTTTTGGCACCGAAATGAGCTTTCAATTGGCTAATTTGTTATCACCGTTGCTATTTTCACCATTTACCTGAACTAAAATGCTCCCCCGACATGTTAGGCTGTAGTGATGTTCCTCAATTGAAGCCTTAATGAGGGCTTTGTCCCACCGCTGTGAAGCTGTTTCTTGACAACACTTCACGTCCCTTGTTGCGAGAAAAGCGTCAAACACGATACGCCGGTCTCCATCGCTCTGAAACGAGCTCCCCTTCTGTGATGAAAAATGCAGCCTGTCTCGTTGCTTATTGCTGTGGCATTTAGGTGGCTCAGTGTGGTGATTTCAAGAGCCTGTGGTGTCAAAGCTATTTCTCCTGCTTGTGGCTTAATGCTCTGACTCAACAAACCTGACCATTGTCATTTCCCCCCATAGTCTTCATGGTGGCCGTGAAGAAAAGCCGAGGAGTGTAGGTAATAACCGTCAAGGAAAGGGCTGTGATTGCACATCCATTTCACACTGAGGACCTCTTCCTCACTTCCCCTAAAGCAGTAAAATGCTGTATGGGGTGAGGTGTGAGAATGGCAGTAGGGGAGAGGTGTTTTGTTAGTGGTGAGAGATAAAAGAGGTATAGGACCTGTGAATGTGGGAGTCCTGGGGGCTGCCGGTGTGTGTCTTAAAAACCTGAGGTCTTCAGTGCTGGGGCTACTACTTTACTTCCTCAGGAATACCTTTTAACTCTGCTATGATAGTGCTGACAGAAAACATGGTAGTCTAATGCTGGTAGATAACCGGGCCACTGTACCACTGTGCCCGCTAGAACCACCAACCACAGGCACAATTTACCAATCACCTTCCTCCAGCCTGAACCTGTATGGGTGATAACAAAGTACTAGGAAAAGTGACTGATGAACAAGTATATTTATAGAATGCACGCTTAAAGAAGAAGCTGGAGGTCCACTATTTATTATAGTAAAATACAAATTATATATATATTTTTAAAAAAATCTGAAGAAATATTTGTATTTCTTTATGTGATTGCTGGTTAGGTTTTGACCTTGCAGAGAAATTTAATTCGATGCTACATATTTGCTCGGTCTGCCATGCCTCATAAAATATTTATGTTTTTATTTCTTTCCTTCAAGGCCTCAATGATCACCACATTACAGCAGTGGTGTATGACTAATTGGATAGCCACAGCCATAAGTAAAATTAATGCATTTGGATTTTTTCATTTTCTTGTTGAAAGATTTTTTTTCTCTAATATTTGACAGGGTTTAAACACCCATTTTCTAAAAAAAAAAAATGCATTTCAGTTTTTGTTTTAATGAACACTCTTTGTAGCATAGTCATTGAAGAATTTGGTCCAGATGGCACAAAGCAGTGTTTTGAGGTGATTATGTTTCATTTTAAACCTCTAGATGTCACTGTTGGTTAACCACTGTGTTGTACCACTGTGTTGCTGCAATCAGGGAGGGTATTTGTATTTTTCACACAACTTCTATAGCAGCAGATGGTGCTGATCATCAAGGCTCACATCATATTTATTTTTCTTTGTTACTTCTTGTAAAACCCACCCTCCAGATAAATAAACACTACAATTGATGGTACATGTTGGCTCAATGCAATTATTTCTAATTAAACAAAATAAGATATGGGTACTTGGCTGATAGTCTGAATGTGCAATTAAGATTTAACAATTCAGGTGTGTGGTCTTATGTCTTGCCCTTGAGGGAGACTAATATAAACCGCAAACAGACAAGAGAAAGAATTCTCCACAGTCATTGTTCATCAAACACCTCTTCATGTAGCAACATAAGACTATTTTGTCTTCATCTTGTACCAACACAATTAGTCAGTAACTCAGAAAAGCACTTCATCTCAGAGCGGTATTCCATGAAAATGGAAAAAATCATGCTCAGTGGTGTCCATACTCTGTTGGAGATTGTTATCCATAATCCACTCCAGAGTACTCACTTCCCCCTGTCTGATTAAAGGATTTCTGGTAATTGCACATTACACATACTGTGCGGCCCTCTGCGGGTTCATGGTAGGTCACAAATGTTCTCCCTCATTCTTTCTTATTTCAGCTGAGGCTTCTTTATCTCTCATATTTACCCTGTATAGCAAAACTTGTAATACTATGTACTGCATCTCAACACTAAAAGTATACTAAATATTTTAATAACACAGGATGTACTTTACATGTTTTTGTTTTTGTTTTTTTAGTCATACTTTTTCCCACATCAGATTTGACCCTATGACAAAGGGTCGGATTTTTCTATAATGGTGCTTTATTTACCCACAAGAACCCTCTGGGACTGCGGCATACTAAGCCAATCAGCAGTGTATAATTGAAATGGAGCAGCAGTAAATGACTGCAGATAGGAACGGAGCTCCACTCCTACAGTAAGATCAGATAGCCAGGGCAGTGATGTCTGTTGAAAACCAACTGTTATACTGCACACATGCAGTCCCTCTGGACCTTTCAGATAGGCCTGTACAGAATGTACGCAGGAAGTACAGTGAATGTTGGGAGGAAACTGGAAGAAATGATTTGAAAAGGGAAGGTTAGGGAGTTGATGTGCCTATAATACAGATTCTTTCATCGTACTCCTGTTCAGGTCTGAATAATGCCAATTTGAGTCAAGGCTGATTAATTGCGGGTTAAATACTGAAATCTTTCCATTTATTTCTTGAGTCCTTGTATATAAATATGCAGTTTACTCCTACACCTCATTTAGCATTGTCAAGTGGAGGAAGGGCTTGGTGGAGAATGTTTTTCCTCTCCTTGTTTGGGTACCAATGAAATATTCAGTGCTCAGTTAAATAAAATGTCTACAATGAAACCAGAACATATGTTAAATTATGAGTAACTGCTTAGCGTTGTGTAACAAATTTAGCAAAATGATATGACATGCCTTACATAGAGTGTTTTGTGTCCTCTGATATCATTTGTTTAGCAGCTTTTCTCTTTATTTTGTGACTTGTTTCTGGTGTTTTGTTCTGTCTTTGATTTTGCTGCCAGGTAAATTTGATATCCCCCCCCAATAGCATAGCTACTGTTTTCATATCTTCAAACAAATAAAAAGATGAAAGAAAAAAAAATAACATTCAGTGCATATTCTTGCCAGCTTGTGACATTTAAAAGTGCATTTAGTTATACTGGCAGAATATTTTCCTAACAGATAGATTTTTGTGTGCATGTTTTTTCTTCAGAAGCATGAAGTAAATATTCATGGGGTGCATGATGAACCCACATTTCAGCCGAGTTCAATCCAAAGAAGTAAATGTGTATCATTTGTACTATTAATAATATTGGGTAGGGGTTTTGGAGAGTGTGTTCGGAGCCTCTATTGTGTTTTTTTCTCTCTCTCTCTGCAAATCTATAAAAAGACTAATAGGGTCTCCCACCAGGGAAATCTGCTTGTGTTTCCTGTCCCAGAGCTGCCCTCTTCCTCTCTGACTGAAAACCCACAGCCTGCTGCTTCTCCACGCCAGAGGAGCAGAGGTGGAGCTCGTTCTAACTATGTTTGAAGATCTAAAAATGGGCCGCAGTATCATATCTATCTGTTAACTTAACTCAACTCACACACACACACACACACACACACACACGGAAATTGCATCTGGAATGGAAACTGTTCAACTTGGTCTAGTACTCCCTAAGTACTTTTTTCACAAATAGTGTTGATAGTAGTTTGTGCATATGGTGTATGACTGTACTTTTATTGCATTACAATAATAGTATCTTGGGCATTCATTTATACCTTAATGACTAATCTCTCCGTATGTTTTATTTGCTTTACTTGCTTATTTCATTTAACATGCCCCACAAGAAGGTAAACTCTTTTTGGGGGGTATTTTTTTAATTTCCGTGGGTGTTCTGAAAGAGCTGAGATAGTGTTTTATTATGTCCTGGGGTTCTTTAACACTGATGAATTCTGCCTATGAGAATCCTTTCTCCAGCATTTTTTGGTCCAATTTCTGTTTAACAACAGCAAGTCCAGACTATTCTTAATAAACTACTCACTGGTAGAGTTACCAAACACTTTATACTGTGTACCAAAGGCAGAAAGAACAAACAATTTTAAAAAAAAAGTACCAATACTTTGTTACCAAGCTTTCATATATCTGCACTTCAGTATTTAATTTGACTTTTTGTCATATATTTTCCATAAGTATCTGTACTTTCTACCCCTTATGTTTTCAAACAGTCTCCCTATTTGAGTTTTTGTACTTTTGAGAGTAACTTTGCATCACTACCTAAAAATAGCCTAAATATAATGAACAATAATACAAAGAAGAGAGAAATTCTCTGTTGAGTTTGCACAAGAAACTAGACAAGACAAAAACGACATAAAAAATGCACGATGAAACTCAAAAAGGAGACTGGGTGGAGGGGAAATAGTTGTCATAATTTTACTTTAAGTTTGTATATGGTTATGTAATTAAATATTTGTGTATGATTGCATTTAAAAATGGTTTCATCTTATATCAATGTGAACATGTGTGGGATCAGTAGGATTTAGGGGGAAAAAAGATCAATCCAATTGTGTGATTCTACTTGGTTTTACAAGTATTAGATGGAAACAAACTTATTGTATTAACAAACTCTGCAGTTTTCTTAATACTCATAAGATTTCACTAAGTCTGTATTAAACCAAACCAAAATCATCTTATTACTGTGTTTATCATATAATACAGAAACATCCTTATCAATCAGTGCAGGATCGGTGTTAGGTACATACTGTATAACCAATAATTCAATCTTTTTTTGTGTGTGTATTTTTCAGTATCAATTTCAGTGGTAACATATTCAGTATCATGTCAGGTTTAGTTACTTGGTATTTTAGAGACTAACGCTGCATTATATTTTCACACAGTGTCTGTATTTCCACTACATTAAAGAACACGTGTTTTCGCCGTCTCTGGGGTGACGTCGTAAGTTTTCAGTGAAAGCTCCCAGTGACATGCTGCTGCCTCATTTTACTTTTATATTTGACATGTCTTTGTTGTTTGACGTTAACCAGGGCCCTGGAGAGACTGTTGAACTAAATTGAAGGCCAATGCTAACTCCTAAGTAGTGAAACCTCATGATGGTATCGGCCCTAGCCTGTGTTCAGTTATCACCTTAAACACTATGCTTTTTTTTTTTTATGTTTGAACCATTAAATCATCAACCGAAAATTCTCCAGTTCTTTGAAACAGGAGCCTTTATTGGTCCATCTGAATAACCCAAAAATGTCTTTTCAAATGTCAGTTTCTTATGGGTTTCAATTTTGTATCATATTTGATACATCAGGTCTCAATGCTCAAATATTATTATTTTGAACAAACAAAAACATTCTAACAAATTGGTAATTCCTTTTCAAAATTAGCAAATTATCTATCATTAATCTAATTGTGTAGTGTCACTAGAAAGGTCTCTTGAATAAATTCCTCTCCCCTGGTGGATTATCTGTGTATTGTATGTATCTAATTGTATACATCAGGTTTTTCAATAAAAACTATCACACTGATCATGTAGAGGGCTTCAAAACTCACGTATCAAATATGATACGTCTGGCGTTATAGGGTTAAAAATATACAGTTTGACACTCTGCAAAGGACAACAGAGACAGCTCACACAACCACTTTGTTCTGTAGGGTATCTATGACATTTATGGAGTTGACAATTACTTTACGGGTGACTGACAACCTCTTAATTTTCTTGCTGTGCCACAAGAGTGACACATCTTTGTAGATTTATCTTAAGATACCTCTTGTCATCAGGGGTTGTCTGTGCCTGGGGATTAGAATTGCCACTTAAAGGGTTTGTTGCTCAGTGTATCTTTTCACTCTTTGAACACTTATCTCGGCTTTGCATCACGGAACATTTATCTTGACTTTGTTCTTCTTGAAAGCACCACCTGACCTGATCTGTAGATTTTGTTGTTGAGGCGTGACACGTTGTACCTCGAGATATCGCACAGGATTTTTGGCGTGTCCACATATCTCTGTGAGAAGGTATGTCTGTCAGTTGGTCAGCTGGGCCTGTTAATAATCAATCTATTCAATCAACACTTCTGACTTTCCAGAAGTGTGTGGTAGTGTGTTTACCTGCAGAGATCCTGCAAACTGCCCGTGTTTCTGTTCTTCTCTTCATTTTCTATGTTTGGAACGTTTCTAAGTCCTGACCTTTTGACAATGAGTTTGTACCTCCAGCAAATAACAGCACTGCGTCCAGTTTACCTCTAAAAGGATGATATTTCAGGAGAAACGGGAACTTAAAATTTAGCACAAATACTCACTTGGACTGAAGGAAGAACTGAACACGGGCAAAGGTCAAAGGTCAAGATTACTGTGACCTTGTGTCTTTGCTGCTCTATATTTCAGGAATGTCTAAACGTATTTTTTTTCCAGATTTGTCAGAACTGTATGTTTGGACTCGCCACTAGACACTCACAAAAATGAGTTTTTGGACATAACTCTACACGATGATGCAAATGTCTGAAGCTACTTCTTTAAATGCAGTTTATTCTCACATCAAGAGCAATGCTAATCAACTTTTTAAAAAAAAAAAAACAAACAAAAAAAACATTTCCTTGTAAACATTTCAATTGTTTCTAACTTTTTTTGTTTAGTAGCATCACGGGCAGAAATTAGACCCACAAAAATATTGAAAATCAGAAATAATATACATTTCTGAGTAATTTTCTTGTGTTATATATGTTGTGGGTTTCTATCTCTTTTATAGTATCGTATGACAGCAAGACAAAT
Source organism: Maxillicosta whitleyi (assembly GCA_029822895.1). Lineage (NCBI taxonomy): Eukaryota > Metazoa > Chordata > Actinopteri > Perciformes > Neosebastidae > Maxillicosta > Maxillicosta whitleyi. Next base: position 8,817,241 of record JAPSES010000002.1, read on the forward strand.
ATGTTCAGTATTAACTGACAGTGCAGCTGGGTCATGCTGGCTCTGAAAGCAGGAGCAAACCTACAGCAATTTCATTTTACCTTGTTTCCACCTGAAAGAAACACTGCTTTATTGGCTGAGGTTCAGCATTTCTTCCTGAATTACATGAATCTTGTGTGTTTATTAAATGTATCATTACATACATGACTGCAATGATATTATGTCTCTCATAGTAATATTGCAACTTCAATAACCCTTCGATATTTTCACTTTATCAACTCATTCTTTTATAGGTACCTTGAAATTCCTTTCTTTGTGTAAAATATTTCTTTTTAAGCTATATTAAATTAATAAGTCTAAAATGAAATGTATATAATGAAAAGAGAATTCTTTAACAGAGAGAGCCAATGTAACAGCAATGTTCACGTGACCTCCTCTTCACATTGGTACAGATGAATACATGAGATGAGGCTATTCAACCATTGCCTTCTAGTTTTACCCACTGGAAGGTTAAATGGCTTGGTCAGGGACAGACGGCAGGGATAATTGTGTGGTACACTTAAATGAGCGTATTCATTTGTAGCTTTAGCAAAGGATCATAAGAAAAATAATGTTAATGTGATGGACACTCTAAATGATGTAAGCATTAAATAAGGGAAATAAGGGAAGGTGTGAACTATTCGACAATCTACAGCATGCCAAGCTTGAGCAGAGACTTATTCAGAAAAGGGAAAAAACTAATATAATTTCTTGTTATTTGGACCAAGTCATGTTTTTATAAAGCCTGATTTGCCCACTTCAATCCTAAGTATTTCTGAATTGTATGGCATTGCTAATACAATTTTCTTTCATTTCTGGGTTTTTCCAGGTTTTGTCTGCAACAATTACATCCTGACTGAATTAGCATTTTAATTACAAGGCGATTTTTTGCCATAATGCTGAATACTGAACTATTTCTAATGAAGCAGACTTCAGAAAATTATTCCTGGAATGTATGACTGGAGCCATTTCAGCTATATAAGAAGTTCTTTTTTAATTAAAATTGAGGATTGGTCAGTCCTATGCAGCATGTCATCCTAAATCACATAAATACAAAAGTACAGCCAACTCTTTCAGGAAAATTTCAACAGTATTCCCCACACTAAGTTGTTAAGAATGAACAAGTCTGCCTGTTGTTATCTTGATTAAGGTCACAGCCACCTGTAGAGAACATCAAGTTAGAAATGAGTAATTATGGGTCTGTTAAAAGTAGCAAAAGTATTGCATGGCACTGAGTTTTTTTTTAGCAACTTATGTGCCAATAAATGCAGTATTATACCTGCCTCTGCACAATTTAAAAGGAAATTGCAGCTTATTATGTCCTGTACCGAAGGTATTTGCTGCCCTGCATGAACAATGGGTCACTTTCCTTATAATGTGATTACTTCAAGACTCAAAATGTTAACTGTATTGTTTGTGCACAATAATTGCCGTCCATATGTGCCTCTATAAACCCACCTCTGGAGCCCACATGGAGAGAATAGGGATTAAAGTTGAGTTCCAAAAGTGGAGTTGCATTTTCATTTTTCGCATATACTTCATAATAAGTCTGATTTTGCAAATGTACTTAGATTATGACATTTAGGAAAGAATAACTGCAAGCTGTTGAAAGAGATAGAAAAGTTATATCCAAAAGGTAGTTTCTGAATATCAAAAACATTGAGCCATTTATATGTGCACTAGAAATATGATAATTTTCCAACTTCTGAAGATATCATATCAGTCAAGTGATCATGTAAAGAACATACTGTGATATGCTTTGTCTGATTATAAGGAATTAGATTAACACACTTGGATTTCTCCTCAATACTCCAATGTCTTTGTGCATGTATACTACTATAATCTGAAATATTTTGTTCTTTAACATCTGCACATGCGTAAAACAACCCCCCCCCCCCCCAAAAAAAAAGAAATAGTAGAAAACAAATATGACCTAGACAAACGTGATTTTAACACAATAACAGAACATTTATTTTACCATCACTACATACATACATACATACTCTGAAAGAAAACTGATTTACTAAAACATGTAAACCAAGGTTTTTGAATTATTGCATTTCTGAATTGTATGAAAATGTATCAGATACAATTATTAGTCCCAGTTATCAGATTTTTATAGTCATGTAAACAGGTTCACTGATATTGACATATACACAGATGTGTATTTCGAAGCTAATAATATATAGTAATTGAGCAAAAAGATTTATTTTTGCTTTACAAGTTATTTTGCACTGCAGTTCTCCTTCAGCAGATGTTGGGCATGTTCAATGTCCCATAACATAATCTCATGTGGAATCTGGCCAGCTCCTTCTCCTGCCTGAGTCCTTTGGACTTTTATCTGTGGGGTACACTGAAAGCAAAGGTCTACAAGCACAGTCCACACACAGCTGAGGAGCTGACAGTAGTAATTATTCAACAGATCTCACTGGCCGCACTGCAGGTATCTGACAATATGATAAAACATGTCCAGACTTGTCTTCAGGCCCGTGGGGGACATTTCCAACATCTGCTGTAGGAAGAACTGCAGTGCACAGTAACTTCTTGGAAAAAAACAAACACAACTGCACAATAAGTTTGGGACACCCTGTATATTAGAAACACTGTCACCTTACAGTAAAAGGTCCTGGGTTTGCAACATGTATGTGTGGGTTTCCTCAGGATATGCCAGCTTCCTCCCACATTCTCACATGAATATGAGAATGAATGGAAATGTTCTGCTGTCATCATCTGTGTGTGCTACATTTCCCTTTATGGATGGTTGTGCATCTCACAGCAACGTGTTGTTAATTTGTCTCAGTGCAGTTTGACTTTACTTTGTTTCCACCAGAAAGGAAATGCTAACCACTATTATACAGAGGTCCCAGAAAAAAGGCAAGATGGCGATCCCGCCTTTTTTCCACCTCTGACCAATTTCTACAGCCGAGCCAAAGGAGTAACAGAGGTGTGACAGGCTGGACTTTTACACAGCGGACCGACATTCTGGAATCAAAGGGGCTGTGACGCAGCACAGCGTATTGTGTGACGTATAAGTTGTGTGTCAGAAATACCATGAGCATAGCAGTGTTGCTAACCTCTCCGGAGTCTGGGGTCTGTATTCCACCTTTCCACAAATGTTAGCATGGATAAGGTCCTCCACCTGAAGTGACATCTTTCTGGTTACATTGATATGTTTTTCTACTGTACATGGCCTGCACTCATTTTTAAATCCCCCCTGGCCCTGAGGTCATGCAGGCAATGCACTATCAAAATGTCACACCTTGGTTACGAAACAGGAGGTGTTCCTTTTACATAGTGTTGTGGAATCATGATTCCATCTTTATCGTGGCTCTGTCGCTACCTACAGAGGCTGCAGTAAAGGTGGGACCAAATGATCGCACCATTTCGTTTACACGGTTGTCCGTCCAGAACAAAAGCAAAATTTTCATGTAACAGAAGTATTGTGTGAAAGGGGCTATTGCTTCATTGACTCAGGTTCAGCTTTGCTTCCTGAGTTACTTGAATCTTTGGTTTTTAAATGCACCACTGTTACTAATACCATGTTTCTCAAAATAACATCATACTTTCAGTAGCACTCCTACATTTCCTTTGAGTGTATTTTGTCAGTCTTTTACAGGCACCTTGAAATATTTCTTTCAAGCTACCATGTTTAGTTTTAAACTGAAATGTGTATAAAGTATGAAAAGAGAGTTGTTTGATCCAGTGCTGGTGTAACAGCCTTGTTCACCTGGTCTCCTCTTAATAGTTTTACACATGAATACACATGATGTGGCTATTCAACCATTACCTTGTAGTTGTACAAATGGCAAGGTTCTGTTGTCATCATTTTTATGTGTGCACCTGACAATGACATTTGCCTCATTTTATATTTCTTCTTCTTTAGTTTTTCTGCTTCTTTTCTTTTTTGGGGGCCTTGTAGCTTTGCATATCTATCTATGACTTGTAAAAAAAACCAAAAAAACAATTGAGCTACCCATGTTTTGTCATGAACCAAACTATAGTTCAGTTTGACTTCAACCAAAGTCACAGATGTAAGTTGGATAAAAGACTGGCTGTTTGGTCACATTGGTCCATGGGCACACAAACACCTGCAAATTTTACTAGAATCAAATGGAAAAATCTGTACATTTGGACCAAATGAGGTGGGTGTGAAAGTGTCCTCTACGTCTGCAATATACTGCCAACTTGTGCATGGTGTACCCCACCTCCACCAGTGACAGCTGGTATCAGTTGAAGACCCTGTTGATCCTGCAAAGGATTAAGCATTTGCAGAAAATGACTGAATTACACACCAGATGTACAGTCAAACACACACAGAATCCCACAAATATTTTTCATTAATACAACTGTAAATAATATGACTGTATTATCTGTCTTTGTGTAATGTGGAAACTCCATGCACTACATCGATATATTTCATTACTTTTACTCTGTATTTTATCAACATGCAACTACACGTGATAAACTTGTTTAACACATGTACAAGGAAAAAGCCAAACTCCAACAAATATGTGTTAGTATGTATGTAGTAGTATGCAAGTATGTGTTACTCTGTTGTTTGTGCTGTTGTACCACACCTGACAGACTGATCTCATGAAATCATGTTGTATGTCACGCCATTTCTTATGGTATTTGCCGTGCTATACATATGGATTTTCATCCTTTTGCATGTTTTTCAATGTCATTTGATAACAGCCAATTCACGCCAAGATCTGCAGTTTACATACCTGTAACCTCTAACCCTGACCTTAACCCTAACCCTAATCGCATGGTATTTAACGGATTGTAAACATACACACAGAAAGCTCATAATATGCTTAGATAACACAGCAGTTAAAAGTGGTATGTATATTTCTGCAATTCATGATATCACCTTGCACCTGGAGGAATCTTGTGATATGTATAAAATAAGATGTCAAGTACCTGCCATATGTTAAACATCTGGGAAATGTTTCTGTGCTAAGTGGCACAATATCTTTCCATTAATTTAAGGCTATAAAAGTTAATGGCAAAATCTTGATTAATTCTTGTTTCCTTGGAGGATTACATTTTAGCTCTGTATAATGATCTGTGATAGGGAATGGTACTTTACCATAAAGCGCTTTAGCAATCACCACAATCATCAAACATCCATTCATTATTTCTCAAGGCAGGGAAGTTTCAGACACCGGCAAGACATCTTTTTTGTGTTATATTTGAAGATAGCATATTTTAAGAAGTGAGCCCAACAGTGAGTATGTGTGGGTGCAAACATTTTAAAAGATGTAGTGCCATTTTTTAGTTTGATAGAACACCTATTATATAAGCAAAGTCTTTTAACACAAAATTTGGTTTTGTTGCTTTCTTATATCTGCAATCTTACATCTTTACTGTAAACGTTGCACTGTTCAAAGGATAACAGCTGTTGCAACACTTTGTGGTGTAACCACTGGCCCATAAAATGTTCAGAGTTGAATAACAGAAAAAATGTGTTTTAGGTTACTGATGAATGACGATAGTTAAAAGAGCATCTTTAATTTTTTTTAACAGGAGCATTCAATTTAGGTAAGTTTTGTAAATGGATTAAAAACAGACATAGTACAAGTCAAATTGAATGGGTATAATTGGCTACCCTCATATTAGAAGTGGTGGAGAGTTTGCCCTAAGTTGGTAGTGAGCTCTGGCAGACTAGAGAAGAGTGTGGTACTGCCTTGTAGTACAGTGGGTGGGCAATGAATAATTTACAAGCCATTTCTCTTTCATCTCTCAGGTCTAAACACAGGGCTCTTTGCCGTCGCTGTCTATGACAGCCTAATATCTTTCTAAGCCTTGCAGTACTGTAATAGGAGAGGTATGGCTCTGCATAACGAATGCAAAGCATGCTGGGAGTTTCAGTAGGGGCTCTTTGGCTTAAGTACCGAATAGGCTGTGAATTGCAAGCGGAGAAAACTGCCAGGAAAATGAAAGGTTTAAATAAACTTCCACAGATACAAATAGAAAATCATTAGTCCATGTGATAACAGCAGTGCTTAGTCTTTATCAGGGAGTATCTACTTTTTGGGGGTCATGGGCAGTCACGTCAGAACGCTTGAATGAGTCTTGGGAAAATGATGTTCCACATAAACAGCAGCTGCATATTTGTAATTATAAAGTGACCAGTGGACGCTCACCCAGTCTACACCAGCTACCACAAATAGTTGTAGTGGTATCGAGCATCATTACTATAGCACCAGTTTTTTCCCTACATTGACAATTACAGTGAGATGCATAAATGCCTGTTTGTCGATGCACTATTGTAAGACTGGTCAGTGGATTATTGTATTGTGTTATCTATCTGAAAAGGTTTAATTTTCCTGTTTCCAAGATCATATTGTTAACACAGGTGTGGTCAACCTGTGGCTTTAGAAACGCAGTCTGGTCTTTAACCCTTCCCAGTAGCTCTCTGAGGCTTTCTCCAAGGAGATGTAGAACAAATTTAAAAGAGTCAACTTACTTTTACTTTTCCAGTAGAATCTAAAAAGTATTAATGAAATGATGTGATCACCAAGGTCGAGACAGATCCCTGAATACAAGGCAGCAAAGATAAAATATAATAGGAGTGAACTGGACCAAAACTGACCTAGATGTAGATATAACCAAATATGAATTACATCTTCAGCTGAACCTCGGTCCACTCATCTTCCCGTTGAAGATGGAGCACAAGAAACATTTTCTAAAGGACCAATTCAACTTCAAGTCCAAAAAAAATACAAAAAACAAGGCTTATTAACCCAAAAATAAGTAGACAGTTCTACTGTACAGGCAAATTTAAAAGATTCTTCCAAAGAAATTGTACATCATTTGTCATTTTATTTTAATGAATTTTTATGCGTACGTTTATTTATTATTTACTTATTTATTTATTCTGGCCAGCAATTGTTCTTTAGACAATTGATTTCTGATCTCTGTGTTAATATTGACAACAGCTGACCTGTAAAGTTTCTAAACTCTTCTTTTTGTTGTTGTTGTTGCTAAAGATCCATATTCACCAGTGGTGGCTGACGTCAATCCAACATGGACAGATGGAAACCTGAATGACCTAATTAAACATTTGGAGCTGATTTCATGCAGCTGGACCCAAACAAAACATAATCACATCCTAATCTGAGCCACAAAGAAAGAATTATTTGTTGTAACGTGGTTTAGATGAATCTTTCTCAAAATGTACTAATATACCATATTGTGTCTGTGTGATTGGTGTATGACTATGAACTGTTTCCCTTCAATTAAAAGCCATTTTACAATTTTGACGTCCACATTTTTCTTTACTCTCCAATTTTCCTTTAGTTTTCAGCTACAAGATAGTAGTATTGCTAATTTTGATAGAATGACTGGGTTATTGTATTTTTTCCGACCACAGCTTCAGTTTTCTTCATCCGCAGCTGTGACTGAAGACATCAAGTGTGTTGTGAATTTTCTTGTAAGAAACAAGTAAAAGTTACTAAAAGACTATACTGTCTACTACTACTGTCTGACTATAATAATAAAAATCCTAAATCTTTTTATGTGTTTATCCTGGGCATTTTGTTTAGAGTGCTTGATTTTTTAAGAGAAAGCACAGAAGACAAGAAGAATAACAATAATTTCACTGTGTTCTTGGCACCTTTTTGCAATTTTTCTTAAAAAAATAGAGCAAAGATAGAGCAGAGAGTGGTAAATATAACAGAAAGGATCAAATACTCTTTTAAGGCTATGAGGCAATCAAATAGACACCTATTCTATCAGCCAAGAATGATTATTCTGGCCTTGTCTTCCCTAAAATGGGGACTATTTTATCTATTAACTGTTTAACATTTTACTTGACAAGGGCACAAGCATTTTTGAGAATCTTCATTAAAGGCATTTTGCAGATGGAGCATTTATTCAGCAAGGGATACTAAAGCCTGAGCAACATCTTAAAATTCATTCTGCTGAGATGACACTTCTTAGTAGGCTCTGGTGTCCAGTAAAATTTACATTTTAATTTAAGTGTCAAAACTCTTAATGATGATATGACCGCCTCTCACTAAAGTTCCATAGGTCAGGAGAGGACAGGTGAGCGATTTCCATGAAAACTGAAGAGGACGGCACAGATACATTGAAAGGTGCTATATATTGCTAGAAACTGCAAATATCCATCCAGAAAATAGAAAATACTGACTCTGAATTGAATCTGTATTTAATAAAAACAATTAATTTGCATTTTAAGTGTCATACTAACCATACAAATAAGCAAAGCAGCAGTGGAGTGGCATAAGAAAACTGTATATTGTTGAAAAGTTGACTAATTTATCATTACTAATATCAATTATCAAGATAATAATTGAGCATCTGACATTATTTGTGTTAACAAATAATCATGAATAGATTTTCAATAGGGATACACTCACTATATTACAAATAGAGAAGACGCATGTTTTGGTTCTGTGTGCTTTTGAGCTAAATAAATGTGCTTTGCAGTAACACATCTATAACAAGGGCTGCCAGGCACAACAAACCCTGCCCCTCACACTTATTGTATCTTGTTTTGGTATCAATTTAGCTGATGTCTTCATGTCTATGCATATGCTGATGTCAGCATATCAATGGCCTCTATATATGTGCCAAGTTTGAAGTAAAGTGAAACTAAAATTGATGTTTTCATAGGCATGAAATCTTGCCCATTATAAGTAAATGGAAGAATTTGTTGTTTTAATTCATTAAAAAAAAAAAAAAAAAAAAAATGTAACTTTGACATACTTTCCCCAAAATGTAATCACATCTACTCTGGGTCACTGGCAATCTATAAACCCAATTTGGTATGAATTCACCCAGTAGTTTTGCTGTTAGAGTGTTAACTACAAACAAACAAACAAACAAACAAACAAACAAACTAACTAACTAACTAACAAACAAACGAAAACAATACCCCTTACCTCCCTTTCAGGGGGTGGGGTAATGATAAATATCCTTATGTGAACAACATATGTAGATTTTTTTTGGGTCATTTGACAGTTTTACTTGGAGATCAGTGACTGTGATTATTATACTATAATAGTACATCCACTGATCATCATTGGTACACTATGCTTAAAAAATGTCTCAGAGACCATTCGAGATCATGTGTTTTTTAATTCCTTTAAAAACACCATTCTTCATTTGCTTGTTTTAATGGATGTCATATTTTAATGACAAAGTGTGTTGTGGGACTTTAATGTGGACTCTTTCATTTTCAGCGGCCTCTCCATGTTTTGAACAGAAATGAGGAATTTCAACCTGACTTCATCGTTTTATTCCCAAAATTGAGCCGACTCACTGGACTTGTCAGTAATGAGTGAAGCATAAGAGGTCATCTCTGTCACATTCCACTGTCATGTTGTTGCCTTTGAAATTGCTTCCAATAAAGACAGTCAATAAAAAATAATGAGAAAAAAAAAAGAAATTAATCAAGCATAACATTCAACCACTAAAACATTTTTTTATGCTAAGAAAAACAAGTCACTTTAATTTGAAAAACAGTAAATTAGAAAATTCATGAATAACAATAATAATGATATTCTATCATTAAAAATATCATTTTAGTAAAAAAAGCTTTAAATATGGGCATATTAACCATTATAGGAGCATAAAAAATTACTTTGGATACTTAGTAAACCTATTGCTAATTTAAGGAACAAGTAGCATCAATATTACATAGAGTGGTGGTTTAATAAATTTGTATCTGTAATCTGTAAAATGATAATGTGTCATACTTGTTGATCTACAAATTAGATTATAAAATGACAAAAAATATTAGTGATGTAAAGTTTTGTGTGTGTGTCTTTAGGATTTCTTTCTTTTACAGTATCTAGATTTTTTTTTTAAGTTTTACTTAAATTTACTCATGCACACTATATTTTCAAGTTAACAGACATTATGTTCTATATTAAAAAAAAGTTTCAAAGCAGAAACCAATTATATTGTTTTAGCCTTAAGCTTTAAAAGTAATGTTTTTTTTTTTAAATTTATGTTAATAAATATTGTTATTGCTACAGCATACATATATTTAAGACAACACACAGTTAAACATAGTACAATGCAGTGAGATATACTTTCCTAATATTAAATAATTTATTCAAAGTGCTTCAAATTGCAAATCATATATTTTTTTTCTGCCATGAAAAATTCTAATTAAAAATAGTCAAAGATAATAAAATGGTTTACATAATAACATAACCTGTTGTAGGATGCAATGCATATTTCAGCGGAGCTGTAGAGGTGATAGGGGTCAAAGCAGATTTTAACCTGCCGTGTCCAATGTGACTTTTGTCAGTTTGTCAAATGACTACACAGTTCATTAGCAAAATATTTCAGCTCCAAATTTCAGATATCACTGTGAAACCTTATACACACGGTGCACTCTATTATATAATGGAGCAATATCACATTATGTCATAGACAAACGTGCGGAGGTGTGTATGAAAGAGACATGACTGGGAGTCTTTTGTTGCAGCTGATTCCCGCCTGCTTCATATCCACGGTCGGCTTTTCATAATGCTTTTCATTGTTGATCTATCCTTACAACTGAATGAAGCTCATCCGCTGGCTGTAGAATCAAACTGACTCCTTCGTCACTACGCTCCTCCCCTCAACGCCACGCCGACCTCCGAACTGGCAGCACATTTGACCAATCACCACTGGAATACCCATCCCTGGTGTCCTTCACGAACCAATCACAAACCGGGAGGCGGGATCGCAGTGGGCCTGTCGTCCAAGTTTGGTTGCAAAGGTAAGCTCTGGATGGGATTTTGTTAGTTTTATTTAACATGTAATTATTTCTAACACTGGTATTTAAAGATTTGTACCATGTGTGCTTGTTAAGTATAGTGTCTCTTAAAATAAATTATGTTTGTCAGGCAGCGGTCGGTCATTTAGGCTAGCTTGGCTAAGGGTACAGCCCTGCAAAGTATCCCAAGCAGAGAGAACAACGGTGATTTTCTACAATTACAAGCACTGTTTATTAATTTTGACTAAAATTTGTAAACTACGACGTTGTCAGTTTTCGTTGAACAACGTTTGCACTATCAGCGGAATTTACTCGGTCACAGCAGCGTTATTGTTAAGTTATACGGTTGTAACTTTGCTATTTTAACAATAAATGCTGTTTGCAAACATATGGTTTGTCAGTGACTGTTTTTACACTTACAATCTTCTTTTATCGAATTCGAGTATAGCTAACGCTAGCTGTGACATGTTTGTTTATACTGACACTATTTACTCAATGTGTCTACACTGCATACTAACAAGGCTGTTCACTGAAACACGTGTTAAAGCAAACGTTTGTGTAACTTAATCCTTAAGACATTGAGATAGACTAACTGTTTTTTTATGTTGTGGTCATATCTGACAGCTCATATCCACGGAGTGAAGTGGTATACAAACCGAGTTGAGGAGACTTCAGGACGGAAACTATACGCTACCACACCTTCTCCAAGCAGCCTCCTCGACAGGGTTGGATACTATTGGGAACTATTTGGAAGTAGTCAGCTTCATTTAATTTTCTTCCTACTTTTAATTTTAACGTAATGGATTTTGAGAAGACCTAACCTGGATGTTTTGCAGTACAAGAGTTTCCAAAAGCGTGCCGGTCAGTTTTGAGAACTTCTAAAAGTCACGTTAAGACTCGAAGAACTGGGAAGTAAATTAAATACAACATGGATCAAGCCAGCGGTGGGGAGGATCCAAATAAACCCTCCAAAAAGAAGTCCAACGAGGATGAGGGTAAAAACAAAAAGCTGGTAGGTATTCTCACAGGTTTGTTACTGTTGCATGGAAGTAGGTGTGGAGTATACTGCCTGTCACATCCTTTAATCCCACATCCAACAGTTAGCGTCACTCTCAGCTGTAGTAAACTTCAGAAAGTTGTACTAAACCACAGCTGCAGAAAGCCAACTACTCTGCATCTCTGATAGTATTATAGTTATTCAGTCAATCAGTGTAATCCTCTTACAAAGTCAAACCAAGCAAAGGAGAACTTTAATTTTACCATAGTTTGTAAAAACATTGTCAATGCAAAGCATCCCTCCATGGGATATTGCTCAAATAGGTATTGATGTGTTGGTATCACTTTAATGTAGCCTAATACAAATCAGCTAATAGATTTTAGAGTTGAGCAAAAGAGATAGTGTTTCACTGAGTGCTGTACTTTTCAAAGTACTTAAGTGTATCATGTGCTTATCCCCGTCAATGCATCTTCTGAGAATTGTTTTGTTGAGTTGTTCTTGTTTGGACTGTCAGGCATAAATATATTTTGTATTGGCACAATAAGAAGTTCAGTCACAGAATGACTCATGCCATAAGCATGATATCCGTGTGATTTCTCCTGTGTGTGTTTGTGGTTGATAAATTCTGAGTCTGCATGCACAGTTTTATCAGGTGAATCAATGACTGTCACAGGATGACAGTACAAAGAAGATAACAGCTGAAAACTAAGTTTGTAACTGGAGTATTCATTGAAGATTGAGAAATTTCTGTTGCCTTTAAGTGGCAAACCTCACTCTTCATCATCAGTATTCTGGTGTTATTGAGCTAATACTGTTCACTGTGGAGTGCCTGGAAATGAGATCACAAGATCTGGAGCTGTGGGGTGTTGATAGTGTGGTCTATCCATGCTGGACTAATTTGTACAGGACGCATTTTGTAAACAATGTCTGGCCACTGCTAAGAATATCCAAAACCTCCAAGTAAATGTGTTATTTATTGAGCTATTAACATAGTTTTGAATTCACTGTCTTGAGTGGAATGTAAAACTGCAAATCTACATGATACTCGTGTGTGCGCATGCAACAGTGTACTAGCCTATACACTTTATCAGTAACTGCAGAAGCTGGAAGCAGTTGAAAATAATTTTCCATAACCAAAGACAGAAAACTTTGGCTGCTGTTAATCACAGTATCCGCCTTTCCACATTTGTCAGCGTGAAAAGTTTGGCTCAAGTTGAACACTGATGTTCAACGTCACCACAACACCCATTAACATCTAGCAGTGATATTTATGCTTTACATATCTTGAATAATTAACTGTGGTTGCTTTTTACTTCTGTAGGGCATCGCCAAAAATTAGTACCCACTGCTACCAAAGAAGGAAATGAAAAAAGTGGTGGTCCAGCAAAGTTAAGGGAATGTGTGACTGTTGTAATTCTAAGGCAGAAAACCACAGTGTGGACAGAAATAAAAGGCACTCCCAGAGCCTCCAAAGGGTGTTTCTAAAGAGATCCTAACAACAGCCTGCAACTCTTGAATACCCTGCCTCCCAAGTTTAAGATGCTTTCCAAGTTTCTTTCGTCTTACATCACTCAGCTAATCAACCTAGTGAGATAACTGCTTTTTGTTCCCAAAAGTGGTCTCAAGACATAGACATGTCCTCTGTTGCTTAATACTCCAAGCGAAGCAAAGTCTAGTCGGTGGCAAAGGAAGCTTGTACCGAAGCTCTTGCAAAAATCTCAACACAGCTCTTTGAGAGAGGAAGTAATTATTCATCTCTGGGTGGAGCCATGATGTGTCCTCTTTTCTGCTGTCCAGTATCTGCTACAGCTACAAATTTGTTTGCAAATACAGGCACAAATAATATTAAACCACTAAAGCAGCCATTCACAATCTAAATGAAAACTGCAGTTCATGATAGGGTTCATCAGATCATTATGTCATGTCACATGCTCAGATTTTTCCTATGTATGAAACCAGCTATCACCATTTATGGAGCTCTTCCTGATGTACACTAGGTCACATGGACTTATTTTATCCACATGCATAGAAGCTGTTTTGACTTAAGCCATGTAAGAGTAGCGGTAGTAATTACAATCAGTTTACTGTTTGTATGGGTAACAAGTAAAATGGCAAACAGTGGCACAGTATGGAGGTGCATGGTCCAGGGAAAGTCAAACCAGTCTTTAAAGGAGAAACCTGAATGTGCTGTTTGTTTTACAAGTCACTGGACAGGATTACGTCATGGCAGCACTATTTGATATTTGGACCCAGAATGTAGATACGAAGCACAGCCAAGGGCATTAGAAAAACACTACAGTGTTGGGAGATAAAGATAATACAAACTTCCCGGTGTTTGCTGCAATTCTTTGCTGTCAAAACATGACGTCCACTAAAACAACCAAATTGAGTGAGGTCCTTTTTAAAGGAATTCAGGAGAGCTGGTTTGACAAAGAGGCCTGAAATATTACTCCACTGCATACCAGAGTTGACGATGATGTCACACAGAGCAGCATGGACATGCTTTTACTCCACTATGTCCATGTAATGAATGCAACAATAAAATTGCACACACATCACAGACTGAAATATTACAAATCCTGTTGAATCTACAGTCTATGTGTTGAAAACATTTACGTATATCTTTAACAGTGTTGTCATTTGTTGCTTGTCATGTTGTGTTTCAAATTAAAATATCTATGCAAAAGTTATTACAAATATTAACTTACTACATTAAGAAGTCCTGATGACTTTTTTCCACTTGGAAAATCACTGCTTTTCATATTGTTCTTGTACTATGATCTGATAAAGGAGATTGTTTTAATATCTTGTCATTGAGGATATCCTTGAAAATATTCTTATGCATTAAAATTTATTTATACAGTGTTAACAATGTTTGTGGATCACAAACATTACCCCTATAGAGTCTAGAAGGAGTGATGTTGTGTAATAGCTATCTGGAAGCAGCTATTAGTTGTGCTGAAGTAGGAGTAATAAAATTAACCAAATGACTTTTAGATTGTGTTCCATCAATCACTCGAATAGATTTTCAAAGTATATTCAGTGACTGTTTCTGTTAGTTTTGTTAAAACTGATGCATTTTGATGATCCAAGTTACTTTAATGTACCAAACTCATCAGTGTTTTGTAGGTTATCCTCTCTTGCCATGTGATCTGTCAGGAAAATGTATAGTTTCTTTCTTTCTTTCTTTTTTTTAAACTCAGGCTCAGGTTGTTGGCTTGCTTGGTATTGTCTATAACAAATGGATTAAAGGTGATCAGTATCTTAAAGGTCAGTCATTGGTATCAGCTACAAGCAGAAAGACATAGGTCAGTGATTTATAGCAAGAGACAAGCCTCGGTGGGTTATGTCTTAAAAAACATGTTCAGGTTTGAGCTGAAATTTAAAGGACTCTAAAAGTGAATTTAATGTGTTGTCAAAAATAGATTTTGATGACTTGTATTGAAAATGATGGAAGTTCTCACTTCTGCATGTATCATGAGAAGTTTAATGCTTCCTATTTTTGGTGTGTTCTGTAGTCATCAGAATTGAGTTTACAAAAACAAAACTGATCAGCACTCGAAAGTGAAATAATACTCAATTTTGAAGAAAAATATATTTTTTTAATATATTTTTTATGCATGTGTCTTTCATGTCAGGCTATTGGCTGGTCTCTGAAGGTGGGGTATGGTTTTAGCCTGAGTTTTTGGGTCTATGAAACCGCAAGCTGTTCAATCACACTTTTTCAAGTAGGAGTTTGGGAAAGTCAGAGTTGCAGTGAAAGCTGCATCAGAATAGTGTGCATATAATTACTTAACTAGATATGAGATATATAGTCATCTCACATTACTCAGTGATTGGAGCTATACTGTGAGAAGGTAGGCAAGATATCGTCTTGAGAGCTAGCAATGCATTTTTGTCCTTTTGTGTAAATAAATAACTGTCCCCTGCAAAGGCCATTCCAATTAAAAAAATGTAAATAAAACAAATGCTGCAGTATGTCTTTTCCAATCAATCCAGACAGCTATTTAATGCAAAAAAAAAAGCCAAAGTTTTTACTTTCCTGGGTCTCAGGAGGATATGACAAAAATAGATGGGCTTCATAGGATAAGCCACACTGTACATGTAGTTACACATATTTAGAGCTTTTCTGGTAGTTAAAGTGTAAATTCACACATTTGCAAGTTGCTCCCAGTGAAACAGTCACAGGAACCAACTTGGGATTCAGTGCCTTGCGCATGGATGTTTCAGCATGTGGACAGGGCCAGGGCTCAAACCGCCATCCTTTTGGTTTGTGGACAATTTGCTTAACTATCTGAGCCATAGCTGCCCCAGTGTTACCAGTAAGACAGTATACTGATGCTAGAGATGTACCACCTTTATCCAAGTGGTTGAATAGAACCCAAACACTTATTTCAACCCTGGAATATTAAAAAGTGCATGATGTGCTTTGTTGATGACGTTTATATCATTAAGTTGTTGACAAGATGTTAATGCTTTGGTCACTAATGCTTTACTTGAGTTTGCTGACAATACAATATCTAGTCTGTTTGGAACGGATGTGGGACATAGGTGCCTCTCAAAGTAGTTTGGCGAGGTCAAGGGTGTCAAAATGTAGTTTAAAACATTATTAATGAACAATCTCAAAAATTACTTTGTCAGGGATGGACAAAAAATTAATGTCTATTTTTTTTATTTTTATTTTTACAAGAATTACAAAGTCCTCAAGAGTGAAGTTCCTATGATTTTTTCATCCTAAAATATAGTCAGTGGATACCTTAAACCCTCTGTTTTACAACTTAATAATTGGTTAGAGGAAAAATATATTTTATTATACTTAAATAGCAAGCGTTTTGACAAATGGCAGCCAAAAATAACAATAGACAATAAAAGTAAATTTTTTATTTCAGTTATCAATATCATATACATTTTTTTTTCGATATTTACAAATACAAATATGCAAATATTACCATTATGTCAAAATGTATTTTGCATAGATATATGCATTTATTAATTTCAAACAGTGTGTTTAGAATGACATAAATAACATGTTAAATTTCAATGTATTTAGAATAACAATCACTTATTTTTGAGAGTTTATAAAATGACCCCAGAATGGCAGCAGAAAACTTTGTTACTTTCCCAACATTCACACTCATAGAAACTCCTCAGTTTTTTCCCCCCACAAATTCTTTTCTCATTTCAAAATGCATTTTTCTGAAAATAGAAATAATTACCTACCCAAAAAAATATAAGTTTGGTATAGATTATCGTAATTATTATTTTTTTTCAGATGTTATGTTGTAAATTAGATGTTGCTAATTTCAACTTCTTAGTTAACGTGGCTTGTTGGTTTTATTATGTGATGCTTTGATGCTTTTGCATTAAAGTGCTCCTTCTAATGCTTGAAAAAAAACCCAAAAAACATGTGAAAATATTTGATGGAAATCTTCAGTACTCATTAAGCTACAACAGCGATGAAATTCTGACATAGTTTTGTCAATGGTGCATGTCCTTTATTTTCTGTCAGTTTAAGCATTATTAATTTGATCGTACTTAAATCATTGCAATTATGTTCATCTTTCATTTTTGGCATCATTAAAGTCAAAGCTAAGTACCAAATGAGCAGTTCACTACTACTTCTAATGTCTTTATCAGGAGACGCTGGATGTGAGACATTAGTGGAATGAAGGCATTTCCATCAGTGAATCTTATGCTTGGTTGAGGTTTATTCTTCACCTCAGCAGCTATTTAGACGTACAGGTGTTTCAGAGTATCGAGGTAATAAAGTTTGATGTTATTCAATTAATTATTACTAGTTATTATTAGTTTTTGGGAGAATATAAGCTGTTAATGTCTTCAGTTAGTGTTAATTGTTTGTGAAATACTAGATACAAAGTGACATTTGCTTTATTAAGGTATTTCTTATTTTATCAAAATATTTTTTTTTGACATTATATACTGTATATAGACATACTATAATAATAATAATAATAATAAAAAACCCTCAAGCTTATATCTGACACTGGCAAGAATTTTGTGCCTGAATCACATACAGGTACAAAGTATGTAATTGCAGTGATGGAGTTCACCTATATGCTTTTTTTGACAGTATCATTCACTGAATCCCATTTAATAGGAAGATGCAGTCATTTGAGGTCATGTTAGCATTTGGTTTGTACAAGTTGTTGGGTTGTCACACAGATGATGATGTTTTTTCACTGACACTGTCCCATATGGTTAATCACAACATTTCCACAGCCACATTGGCCCTCCTAATTTTCTTCCATATGTTACTTTGCATTTTTTCCATTTGCCTTTGTGTATTCCTGAATATAGCTGGTGTTAAGTAAATGTGTGAAAAATAGCAGGAAACAGGCCACATGTGTGTTTTAATGGCATTCAGGAAGTTGGAGAGAGGAAGTGGTGAAGAATGCTTTAGTCACACAGTGGAAGTAACCACACTCACTGTTAAGTCACTCTCAGTAGATTAATCCTCAGACTTGAGAGTGGAAAATGTATTTGACTGTCTCTGCTGCATTTTAAACAGGCTTTAAGACTTATCACGAGCATAGGAGGCCATAGTTTCATGCAGCTGTTTGATGATTCAGGATTTAAAGGCAAAGTTTTTGACTCGGGTACCAGAGTCCGATGTAGACCAGGATGAAGAGATTTCCCCAGCTTTTTGTCTTAAATATTTCTGGCTGCATCGCGGGAGGTTTTTGTCCCAATAAATTATAGGGAGGTGGATAGAGGATAGAAGAGGATATCGTCAGGGCCATTGATTTAATTTGCTTTTCTGGGACCTGAAGATTAGATTTATTTTTACTTTTAATTAGTACAATTAAAGCAATAGCTTAGCAACAGCTTAAAATGGAGCTTTCCTGCAAAGTAAATGAAATGAGATTTAAGATAATTTTATGTGAAGAAAGGTCAGTGAAGGGACAAGACAAACTAGCTGATTTGAGATACTATGTTCTGAAATGCATATCCTCCTGTGCTTTGCTTGCTTTTTTGGGAAGCACAGTGGTTCAGTGGTTTGTGCAGTAAGACCCCAGGTTTCAGTCTTAGGTGAAGCAGGACCTTGTGTAGAGTTTGCATGTTCTCTCTTTGTTCCTGTGCGTTATGTCCAGTTTCCCCTGCCATAACTTTGTAAACATATACACCGCCTTCATTCCTCCGCCTCTTGAACTATTCCCATTGCACTGACTTAGATTTGGGGTCGGTTTATTGGTGGTCCTGGGCGCTTCACAAAAGCTCTTCACTGCACCTATTGGAGAATATGTTTTGCCATAGGGACCAACAACACATTTATAAGAAAAAGGTCAATTGGGACTTTTCCACAAATTACTTGAGTCTGCTGATTTCTGCTGTTACACTGCAAGAGAAAACCAAGTAAGAACCACATTTCAGAGGGCCACAGTCTGGTGTTTATCAACGTTAAGAGCCAGATTTGGATGAAAGTTAACTCAGACTTCCTGATTATATCATTTTCAATCCTCATGATACCACAGCACATCTGCCTGCTCTGATCATTTAGTGAAATAGACTTCCATATTTAGTAACTTTTTTTTATGCAAAGGATGATAACTGTTTCAGAGCTCATTTAATTGCCCGATGTGGTTAGAAATTGCTTGTAAATTTTTATTTTTTTTTAGCTTAAACAACTGAAAATGTGAGGATTTCTATAATTTAAGTTGAGAACAAACACAGGTCACCAGAGTCTTACTTATTAGTCTTGTTTATTCATTTTACATAAACCTTTAAAAAACTTTTCTAATTCTAATTTTGATGAAGGAAAAAAAATGACGTTAATATTAAGAAGTTTCATTTTTGAGTAGGGAAAAATGCACCCTAATATATTTATATACTTGCATTCCAACTGCTAAACCGCCTTATTTGAAAAGGATTTATTCTAGACATTTAAATAGAGCATTTTCAGGCATAGTAATTAGATTTTTTTTTAACAGCTATAACTGCCTTGCTGGTCCTCAGCTTGCAACAACTGTTATGGATTCCCATGTAGTTAAGACATGTGTGAATAAACACTAAAAATACAAATAATAAAAAAAAAAAACAGCATTCAAATTCCATAATATTTTAGTATAAAATATACATATATACATAGAATAAAATTTACTGTCATCATTGCTGTAACTGTAATAGAAATGTATGATTAATTCTAGTACAATACTCAGTAATAATATAAAAGCTGTGTGTCATATTTTCTTCAAAGATCTCTGCAGACAGACATGCTTATCTTGTCTTGGAAACCTTTTGTACAGCTTTTGTTGTGATTACATATCATGCAGGCCCTCAAGGGGACAGTACTAGAAATTTGCTTTCAGTGGAGACTCAGATAACCTCAGGGTAGTGCTGTGCTAGTCTACAGTCACATGCTCGGCCACCAAGCCATTCAGATCTTACTGACTTTTGTGCACTTTCCTTCTTCCTAGTTGTTGTTTAGAAACTGTAAACAGTTCCAGCGCTTTCCTGAAATAATAAGCCCAACCACATACTCATGCCCTTTTAAAGGCACTTAAACTCTCACAGAAATACAAGGTATTCTCTATATTCTATATCTCAAATTCAGGAGTAAACATTAAGCCTGAATCAACACAGCATTTTGTAAGAATTTATTTATTTGTTTCGAAGAACAATGTGACATTTTGTGCTTGATTGAATTGTGTCTAATCCAGTTTGCAGAGAAGACAAGTGCTGTCAGTGTGTCTGTGTGTGATGGATTTTCCTTCACTGGGATAAGAGGGTATGTTGTGCTTGGGCATTTTAGATTTACAAATAAGTATCCTTGTGACACAATGCACAGTCAACACACTGCACTCAATGTGTTGTTTTAGAATTTGTCCATTAGGTTTTGTTCTGTTCTAACATTACTTTTTTTTATTGACAGTGTCAACAGAAGCAGCGCCGATGTTGTGATATGTAACTTCAGTTGGTGTAGACTAGTTTTACACAATTCTTGTAAATATAAATGGGTGACAGTAGTAAAGTGTTAGGACTGTGCTCGGTCTGAATCCAGTGCAAGTTAGACTGTGTGGAGTTTGTATTTTCTTCCAATGTCTGAGCGGATCCCCTTCAGGTGTTCTATTTTACTCCAGCCTAAGGACATGAACCTCTGATAGGATATCTGATCTGAGGAACTGTAGCCCCATGTGACCCTACAGAGGATTAAATGGCTATGGAAAATTACTTCATAAACAAAAATCTAATTTGGGGTTATGCTGTATTTCTGGTGCTGTTTTATTGTTATTTTTAGGAACAGTCAGTAATCTCACTTTGACATATTACACGTTGCTAGATTTATCAAAAGAGTACTGAAACCCCAAGATATTCAGTTTACTGCAATTTTAACAAAGGCCAGCAGCAAATATTTAAATTGAATAATGTAAACAAGAAAATGTACATTTGTGCTTAAAAATGCATAAATGTTAAATCATAATTTTTCCCGACTAATTTTTCTGACTCAACTGTTTCAGCTAAGCTAAAACTACCTATGTCATTATTGCTACAAGTTAAACGTGTTTTAGTAAGTAGCCTACATGTGTGTGCATGAATTTTTGTTGGAGTTTGTTTTGTGTTGGTAGAAGATCATCTGCAGTTAGCTGACTCATTTCCAGTCTGTTTGTAGCTGGTATTGTGCACTGTCAGTGCTGTAGAAGAGTTTGACAGGAGTGGATAAACCTGGGAGCAGACATAATGACAACAGTGTACAGGCTGTTTTTCCACAGATATTTGATCATCTATCTATCGTTTTATTTATTTCAACACAATTTAAAAAATCATTTGGTCCTCACCAGGTTCAAAAAGTATTAAATCTAACCTCGAGTGGTCTTAACAGATTCTGCAGTGTCATGCAGAAATAACAATAAAAATGAAGCCAAAATGGAGTAGCATTGAGTGAAAAAAATCAAGTGCACACCATGGTTCAGTAGCTTGCAAAACCACTTTTTACAGCCATAATGTGTTTTCTGTACGATTTATTCGACTTGTTCTTTGTCTCTCGTGTTACTTAAGTTCTTAGTGGTTTGTGGGAATTCTTTCTTACAGTTGAGCCACAATATTTCAATCACTATGAAGACTTTTATCGGCCATTGCATCACACTGTTGTGTTTTGTTTTTAACTATTTTATTGTGGTTTTGCTTGGTCTAGTTGCATGTCCCAAATTTTGCAGAGCTTTAACTGTGAATCAGGTGCCCTCTCATTTGACTCTGGAATACTCTGGTTACCAGAGGAATTCATGGTCAACTCAATGACCTGTGCAAGGTATCCAGGTCCTGTTAGGACTGGGATGATCTGCTATTAAATTGCAATTGGAGGGTTGCTAGGTGATTTGGAGGATATCAAGGCTATTAAAAAAACAAAACAAAAAAACAGGGCACTCTACCACGCATTAAGATTTTTCTTTGAGATATACATGATTGTCAGAGAAGACCCACAAACAGACCTACAATCTACTTTGCCTCCACTCTTCTAAGCACAGGGTGTCACTGTCAGCGCTAAGATGACAACGACAGCACATCTCTTTGATCCGTATGGACGCAGCCAGTTTGCTCATGCTTTGGGATTGTTCAATTGAGTAACTGCAAATAAATATTGTTTTAATGTATTGAAATGTTGACAAGGGATTTCATAAATTCCTATGTTGCTGTGCTGCCACCTAAGCAGTTAATTACAGTGTCTTGAAGATTGTTAGTCAGTGACAATCTGTAACCCCCCCCCCTCCCCCAGCGATTTAATTGTGTATTGGCAATCTAGACCAATGACAATCCACATTATCAAATTTAGATGCAATTGGACAGTTCTAGGTCCTGTTACTTCAAAAGAAGCTTAAAAAGCTCACTTTTTATTACTGTGGTCGCAGTTGGTATGA
The DNA here is from genome assembly GCA_029822895.1 of Maxillicosta whitleyi. Taxonomy (NCBI): domain Eukaryota; kingdom Metazoa; phylum Chordata; class Actinopteri; order Perciformes; family Neosebastidae; genus Maxillicosta; species Maxillicosta whitleyi. The sequence goes on from JAPSES010000002.1 coordinate 8,839,868, forward strand.
AGTGTACTGATGTATGCTAATATAATGTCTGTTTTTTGACAAATATGGCACTGTGCATTATGGCCAAATATCTCCACGAGTCTTGCATTTTACATAGATGCTACTTTAAAAGCCTCCTGCCATATTCCATCCAAGGAGAAGAGGCTTCCTTCTGCCAACCCTTTCAAATGAGACTGAACAAGCCAGTCGTTTTCTAATTGGACCGTTTTGAACTTTAACATTTAATATGCTAACTGTAGAGTCTGGGATATAGCTCTGGGCTTTCATGCAATTCCTCTGAGTATTGCAGTCTGACCTTGTGCTGAATTTGCTGGGATGTCCACTCATGGGAAGACTGGCCCTTGTCTGAATGGTATCCAGTAGTGAATAGTCTTTGACACTGTAGAATAATGGACCTCAAACAGTGTGGAACACGTGGAACACAAAACACTAGCAAACTGCTTAAAGTTGTGGTTTTATAGAGGTTATCACCCATTCTGATGACAGCCTAATTCACAGGTATTTGCTTAGCAGCATCCAGATGCTACTTACTCTCTTAATTCTTATGGAAACACTAATGTTGTGTTTAATTTTTCACACCATGTGTCTGCATTTGTGTTAAATACATGATGACATAGTGGAATTTGTTGCATGCTGTTTGGCAATATTGGTTAAAAAGATTAAAGATTAAAAATAATTTTAGAACTTGGGAGGACCAGAAAGATTTGGTACCTACAATCACAAAATTTAAAGAGAAGGTACTTTCTTTGTCTCATGACTCTATGCAGCTGAGAAAGTTGCTAATTTAGAAATAGGAATCAGTGGCTAATGTCAACAACAAACCAGCTCTCAGCTCAAAAACAGACTCATACATATTAAAACCCACAGTGTTTGACTAAAGATGCTGTTTTGATTTGACTATAGGCCTAATAATTTCATTGACCACAAATACATTTCTGACATTGACTTGGTGAGGTTGTATTTCAGAAAGCAGATTCACCAAATGAACTTTTAAACTTTGCTGACTGAAACTCGGGACCTTGAAATTTAAAAAGAGGACTGGATTTTGCTTTGCAAAATTATTCTGACAATTCTGTAAGGCTCCTTGGTGAAGCATGCACGAGAGCAGGGGAGATAAAACATCAACATAAGATTGAATATAGATGAGGCTCAAGGCTGTAGTGCAAATGAAACCAGATGTTTACTGTCAGTTAATACTCAGGAAGAGTTATTTGCATATTGCGAAGGAAGGTTTTGAAAAGAGTAACTCTACATGTATTTTGCAGATAAAGTCAGTTTCGCTTTATATATATATTCTGAACTAATTCGTGGACTAAACATTTTTTTCAAGTCATGTGAAATGTCAGGTGTCAACAGGGCCTTGGGCGTTCAGAATGGGCCCACTAACTCATTGTCATCCCTGCTTGAAAAGGACATTCTCACAGTGTAAACATAAAGATTAATTTGATGGATTTTATGAAGAAGGATGAACGTCACTTCAATGCTTCTAAAAATCCGTATGCATCAGTGTGCATTGTGTTCACTTTCCCCTGCGTTTACAAAGGCAGCCACTGAGAGGACTTTGTAATAAGATTAATTATGACAAATTTATTTATTTAGACTATTTCTAATTCACTTACTTGGATGGTATTTGGTGCTGCCTGATGCCACTCCCCCAAAATTGAGGATGATATTGGCTATGCTGTACGTCCTATTCGATTACAGAAAGACAAATTATGCAATTTTGATGTTTATGGGTATTACAAGAGATACGCCTCTAATGGAAGTAGAAGACAGTGTGGCTATGTCTTAAATGGCTGTGAGCTACATGTTTCTTTTGCACAGCAGGAGTTTGGAGGTGGTAAGGGTTGTGATGGAAGGAGTTTTAATATCATTCGCAGTAGATAATTTGCTTATAATTATTAAGTATTTCATTGAATGTCGACTGAAATGACAACAACAACCAAACTTTGTAATTTTGCCTTAATTGTTCATTCAGTTCAACATCCTGTGTAACTTTATGAATTTAAGGTTAATATAACCATTGCATGTAGTGGTGCATATTTTATGTTTAATACTGATTGTGTGCACTCAGTGTTCCACATGTTGAATTTCAATTTCTGGATTTCCCTGCTCTTTTTGCATAGCACATTGAATGCAATGGTCATGGTTGGCAGTGTCTGGCTCCCACTATTCCTTTGTTATTATTAGAACTAATTAAAGTAAAACCTAATTTCCTTCTAAACTCGTTTTACAGAGGCAACGTGGCTACTGATTTTATAGTGGTAGTTCCACTGAGCGACTTAAAATGACATCATACAGATGGTCTAGTTAAATTGGCTGGGAATAACAGACGTTGCTATTTAAAAAGTAGTTTAATGGTATCGCCATTCTGAAATAAAAAAGGTCCTCTGTCCATCTTAGAGAAGGACTTGTATCATATGCCACCTGGTGGCATTGTGTAATAAACCTAAGAGCTTTTGGAAGCACGAATTAGCACAGGTTAATGTAATAACTGTAATTGTAGTTTGAAATACCAATTTTTTAAATTATTGTGAGAAATGTGCATACTGGCATAGATTTGTGTCCCCAAATTGACTCTCAAGTTGTAGGATATTGCTTTGTGTTTTCATTTTTAAAGATCTGCATGGAGTCATAATCATATTTGATTAAGGAGGGACCCAGAGCTAATTTGATTAGGTTATTTAGAGGAATATGTGTTTGGTAATAAACATTTATTATGATGAAAAAGTTTACTTTAATAAGCAGGAAAAGCCCAGAGGACATACAAGCTTAATTGTTAGATGTTAAATTGCGTTGTTGCGATGTTGCCAAGATAATGGGCAAGGAAAGGCCCTCAAGTCAAGGCAATTAACCAAACAGTGGTTTGATTGTTGTTAAATTGATTAGAAAATGTTTAAGTACTCCATTTGAAAATTAGCTATTGTTTCACGCAGTTTTAGACTGCTAGAGAATGCTGGGCTTAATGATACATACGCTCAGAGTTAGAAATGGGAAAAGTTGTTACCTAGGTTAAATTCTTATCTTGGCAGATGCTGTCAGAAGTTGTGAAACTGAGCCCAGGAAAATATGGAACATGAAATACTCTTTTCTTTTTTTTTGCTATGGCACCAGATGAATATCCCATATTTGTTTTCTTGACTTGAAAAAACATGGAAGACACATAAAGCCTGCACACAGGGACTGAAGCTTGGTTTTCTGTGGTTCACAGCAACTGTTGATCAGTTGGTGCAGACAAAACTTGATAGATAGGGCAGTTTGAGTGTCTGCTCAGTGTTGCCCAGAGCGACAGCTGATGAAGATGCACAAAGGGAGGTGCAGGTTAGAGCCAATCTGTTTGCTCGCTCCAGCATCAGTACTTTCCTGATTAGAATAGTGGAGAAATCCACGGCTGGAGGCAGGCTTTATGGCCATCACCACCCCACATCTCCCTGCTCATTAGTACTTCACAGCCTAGCGCCACAGCATATGGCAGTGTTGCTACTGCTTCCCATTTGAGGTGTGTTTTAAATGACTGCCCCTTACAGAGCCACAAGCCTTTGGCAGTGGTCTGTCTTTTTGTGTCTGAAATGAAGATTAACATCTGTATTCGAGTTGAATGTTTTATGTGAGCTCTGTGCAACATTTTGAAGATTACAACTTTAAGTCCCTCAGAAAGATGATTGACAGGGAAAACATTTGTTAGCACTCTCCAGGAAATAAATTGGACACTATTCTGACTCATGCTTAGATGTTAAATGGTAGGTCAACAAGAAAATTCAGTAGGTTTACTATCATTTCAAGAGATGCTCAACAGGATAAATACACAAAAGAGATACTAGTGCTATTTAACTGTGCCAAGCACTACTATAATTCCAAGTGAAAATGCATTATTTTTCAGGTGTGTGTATATTTTAACTAAATGACTTAACTCTTGCATGTTTCCAGTGGGTGGTGTGGACAGATATACTCATTTTCTCTGTGAATGTGGGATTATCGATGTTTTATTATGTGCCTTAATTTCTAATATTTTTTGTATGGCTGTGTGTGTTTAACACACAGTTGCTGTACATAAAAAACTCTATTATTTGGGATCATGAAGTATTGTCACATCCTGCACATGTACATTGTCCTGGATCTACTCTCACGTCTGTTTAAGCAAAAACCCACAATGTCTGTGTATCTTTGTTTCTAAGCCCTTAGAAACACAGCTACATTAAGATATTTGTCACTGATCATGTACGGCTTCTCAAAGGTACATGTGTATTTGATTTTTGATGTTCAGTGAGTGTACCCTGAAGGAACGTGTACATGTGACACATTTCAGGTGGGATACATACTGTGCACTTTGTGGTGTTGTCATTTTCTGTTGGATCTTATTTTTCACACCTGTGCCCTCCCTTTGACAGAACATACACATAAAAACATTGGCTGATGATATGGTAAGGTGCTTGGTTTAATTTTCGTGTGATTATTTTTGTTTTACATCATCATCTCATGTGTTTGTGGCTGCATGGGGCTGTTTAACTGAAAATATGTGGATGGATCAAATGTACCAGAAGAAAAAAAAAAATTATATTTAAAGACGCACAACAAGTGAAGACACTACATCCTGCGTTAGTGTATAATATCTATACACACTAACAAAAAAGTGGTCTCAGGCACAACAAACCCCACCCTTCGCATATTATAGCTTATTGTGGCATCGCTCCAGCCAATATCATCATGTCTATGTAATTGTAAGAAAATGGGGAAAAAAAATATTTAAAAAAATGTGAACTGTGACCTATGTTTTCCAAAATGTAATCACATGTATTCTGGGTCACTCACAGTCTATAAACCCAATTTGATGTGAATTCAACTAATAGTTTTAGTTAATAAACAAACAAACAAAACAATACCCTTTGCCTTCCCTTTGGGGGGCATGGTAAAAAAAGAATCAAAATCTAAATCTGACTCACTAACTTGTCTTAGCTCTACATAATGCTATCTAAACAAAATATCATTTATCGTGGAGCTATAATTTAATACCACCAATATCTATGGTTCATAATAATTTATATTATGAACAACATCTACCCCATAGCATCTAGTCTTTTATAAGCGGCTGCGTGCAATTATCTGCTATTCCTGTTATCAAATGTTTCTACCTGGGGCCTTTTTAATACCCTTACTTAATAAATAGTCCGAATTTGTTTCAGACAGTATTGCATTAGTCATGGAATGTACTGTGAAACATCGACATGCAACTTGAAATAACAGGAATATCGTCTTAACCTACGGTCTGTTTGATCCATCCTGTAATATTTCAGCTCACTGACAGTAGAGACATCATACATCCGGTCATCATGTGTGTCTTTGATTTATGTGTGTATTCATCCAGCATGCCCTCATTAACCTTTGCTGTGTAGGACTAACATTACTGATTGCATGCACTTCTTTTTTTGTTTTCTGACTTTGCTGGGCTGCATTCATCAGATTATTGTCGCCTAACTGAGTGTCAAAGGATTTTCACTTATGTTGTCCATGGGAGCTGAAGTTATTTATGTATGCTAAAACAAACAAAAAAGGGTGATCCTTTAGGGTTGGTGGTAAGTGCAAAGGTAATGATAAAAACTGTTTTTGGTTGATAAATATCACAGTAAGTCAAACTATTATTTTTTTTTTTGTCAAAGGCTAATTTTTCTTATCCTGAGCTAAAATTTAAGAGATCATGAGGTGATTTGTGGTTTAAAAAAAAAGACTGAACATTCAAAACAGTTGTTCACCATCAATATTAGGGATGCACCGATACCTGATACTGGTATCGGTATCGGGTCCGATACTGAGTGTAAGTACTTGTACTCGAGCTTGTAAAAATACTCTGATTAACCACACCGATACCACTTACGGCAGTGTGACATTCACAGTTAAGTGCAGCAGGTACACGGCGGAGGAGTAATATCAGCAGTGTGGAGATTTTTCAAAATAAATGACAGTCTCCAAAAGTAATGCTGACTGCAAGTAATGTTAAAGACACAGACGGATATGGACGAAGCATTCTGTCCCTCCTCTGCATACGCAATTCTATCAGTTTTCCAGGTGCTGGCGGATGCATACCCATACGGGGAATACTGTGGAACCATGAAGGTAGAGGATTTGGTCTAAGAGAGACTGTGTGAGTTAGTGAAAAACTACTGACATTTCTGACAACTACCCAGGGCTGGGCAGGTTTACATCCTACTTATAATACTACGGGGGTAATGAGCGGTGCGGACCGTCACCTGCAGAAGTGAGAATGAAACTTAAACGCTCATTTATCTTTTCCCTAACCTCCTGAAGCTTCACTTTTAAACCTTTCCAGGGAAAACACTGCAACATTAGTGTCCACATTAATGTTATCTCTGTCGTCTTAATGTTTGTTATGACTGACTTTCTTCTGCTCCTCAAAAAACTTTACTTTTCTTCGTGGTATTTGCCCTGTATGGTTAGTTAGGAGCAGTGCCCCCTGGTGGTTTGATTGAAAAATGTTCATTTCATTGAATTATGTCAGTAGCAGCACTGTGTTCTGGTCAGTCTAATGACAACAATTAAGCACATTTTCAAAAGGAACTAAGAACTGTAATGGGATTATTAACTACTCATATCAGTACTTGGTATTGGCAAGTACTCAGATGTAAGTACTTGTAGTCATATACCATCTGGAAAAAAGTGGTATCGGTGCATCCCTAATCAAAATATTCTTACTCCATGCATGTGTGTAAAATGAAGTAAAGACAAAAGATTTTCAGATCATTTACTTTTCAAGATATGCAATTATACAGTATATTATATTATGGTTAGTAAAAATTTATATTGATAATGCCAAAATTAGATGCTTGTATGTTGGAAAAAAGGGTTTCTTTACACGGTCTTGACTCAGTTAGAGCTCATTAAGAAATTTAATAGACAAAAAACTGTTGCATGAGATAAGAAAAGTACCAACGACTGCCTGTTCTCTTTTATTTAAAACCATTAATTTTTTGAAGTTTACTGACCTTAGAGGTTGTAATCATGAGTTGTGGTTTCACTGAAATGTCAAAAAACTAAAAAGCATACAAGCTGCAGTAATAGTGGGCATATCTATTAACATTTTTTTCCTCATTTAAATTTAAACTTACCATTTCAGATTTTTTTTTTTGCAAATTCTCACAAAGTTTACAAGCCCTTACTTTTTGCATATTTACTTTCACAATGCCCAAATGTGTGTGTGTTTTTTTTTTAATGCAACTGCTCCTAGGTCTTTTTATATTTTCCTTTCCTGTCTTTTGACAATGAACTGGAAACTCAGAATGAAATGCATGAGTCTGACTCAGGCAAAATGCAATCAACGTCTCTCTACTTGGAAAGCAGGGTTCGGTACACAAGCAGGCAGTCAGGAGACTTGCAAAACAACTCGAAGGGACCCAGCTGAGACGAGGTCGAAATACACTAAGCAATGGTCATACAAAAAATATCTCTGAGCGCTAGGAATAAAAGCTGGAACACTTACCAAAAGAGAATAAAGACAAAATGGCACAGGATAAGGGGAAGACTTCAACTTGTGATATCACCTGTGACACCAAAGCTTAGAAAAAAAAGAACCAATTTTCCATAGAGCTTGTATCGAAGCTTGATTTGTTTTTTGTTTTTTTGCTGTTCATGTGACCCATGATGTACGAAGCTTCATATGACACATACACCATGTGACTGGTTGGAACGCTGATTCAATGGTAGCGGTTCATGCTTCACTGTTCATAAATCTGTACAGGTGATTCGATAAAAACATGAACAAAACAAATAAATAAATGGATTAATTAATTAATTGTCCACATCAGTAAAACGCAATGAATAAACGGATGTGAACATGCGCGTATATATATAAGTTGTTAATATTTTAGTGTCTAACTAGGGCTGGGAGATAAAATGATATATATCGCGAAATTACTTTTCCTCGATAGAAATGTGAGAAATGTTTGATACAGTTTTGATAGAATTCATTCGCCCATGTTTTGGCAGACATGAGAACAGCCAATCATAGTTAAGTAGTACAGCACATGTAGCCTGTGTGAAGAACGCAAACACTCACCTTTCCTTAAGTTTCACTTTCCGTTTCATGCTAGTTCCAGCAGTTAAGTAACACACCCCCATGTATAAATCCCTGGTATTTTTTCATGAAGATAGTCTGTTTCATTTGTGTTCTGTTTTAAAACCTGAAAACCTTTCCCTGCTGGTCAGACTTTTAGTTTAGTCTTAAACATATGCACCTGTTTTATTTCTCTGAAACAGTTGGTATAATATTCTTCAGCACATCTGTCATGTTCAACCTCTGACAGAAAACTAATCATATTTAAATGAAAAATAATCTTTTGATGTCTTCACAACTAACTTATGAGTAATGGAAAGAAAATAAACTTGAGAAAAATAGTGATTTGATTTATATCGTGATGCATATCAGTATTGTCTGATATGAAAAAAATTATCATGATATGATTTTTTTCCCCATATCTCCCAGCCCTGCATTTAACTAGATGTCAGAAGGATAGGCAAGGATTTATTCCACTGGTCGCTTTATCAAAAGAACAGTATTGGTTAGTGCTGACCGTAACCATGCCGAAACAACACATAGAAATAACATGTCTCTCACACACGCACACACCAGCCCACTGGCTCTGCCCATATTCCTTTCTCATCCACTCATCTGTCCATCATAGCCCCATACACACTCAGTGCATTAGACACTAACTGCTGCACATTCAAACAGTAACACTAACAGAACATTTACTATGGTCACTACTTTACATATACTTGCTTGGCTTGAATGATGTGGATAAATCATACATTGATTTAATCATTTATTTTTTTATTTGTTTATTTGTTCATGTCCTTATCAAATCACCCATACAGATTTATCATCAGTGAAGCGTGAATTGTTTCCATTGAATCAATGTTTGAACCAGTCACATGGTGTATGTGTCAAATGAAGCTTTGGACGTCATGGGTCATTTGATCAAAACAAGCTTTGTGTAGTGAACCTTTTTCAATATATATAGTGTGTTTAAAAAAGTTCATTGTTTTAAGTAAACTTCACTTTACCCATCACTAACTTAAACTTAGGGGAGGGGGGCAATGAGACACAGTTGATAAACATTAGGAACAAAGCAGCAAATCACAGTGCAGGAAGTGAAGGTAAGTGAGAGGTGAGTTTAAGCATATCAAAGTAAAACTGGAGCCACAAAAGAAAGTGAAGAACACAACAACATAACCTGGGGCATGTAGCTAACCGGTTGTGACAGCCTTTCCTTTTCCTTTTTCTCAGACAAATTCAGCCATCCTGGCTATCAAAAATTCTTGGGTTACTGTAAATCACAATGAGCAAACACAAGGGGGAAAAAAAGCAATTTCTAGTGTAGTTTCTTTCAGAGAAAATCTGCGTCGAACACAAGAATAGGCCTTTGCTTGTCCTAGTCTGAGCATGAATGTTAACAGCAGTATTTTAACATCTCTTGTGCTGCGTTTTCTTTCAGCGTGATCGTATTACCAGCTTCAGAAAAACGGGGATGAAGAAGGAGAAGCCGCTCATACAGCACCCTACAGATCCCCTCTCTACTCAGACCGAGCTGCCTGTTCCTCAGCCTCTGTTTGATGACCGCTCCATGAACCTCTCGGAAAAGGAAATCATTGACCTCTTTGAGAAAATGATGGTGAGCTTTGCCTTTTTCTTGTGTTGTTCACTGAAATATAATAAGCTATAATAGGAAATTTGTTTTTCTACAGAGGGGACAGGGCTTGTGATGGAATAAAAATGAAACAGGCCTAGTAAATATAATTAAATAGAATAAGTCAGCAAAAAGTGGTTTATTATGATTAATGCATAATATGTTGCTAATATTTATGCTAATAAGTTACTTCTTGCTGGTGAAAATCTGTACTTAAAAAGTGGTAGCTTATACCAATTAAAATAGAAAACTCCAAAAACCCACAGATAAAAGTGTCAATATATTCATCCGTAAGTCAAGTACCTGTTCATAGAGTGCTTAATATGCAATTAGTATTACCAAGGAAATAGTGTTAAAGATGTGTATTTTGCATAAAGGAAAAAAAAAAAGAACCCCAAACTTTGAAATTCACTTTGTACTCATCTTTGGGGTCAAAGCCTTGTCACACTTGTGATTTTCTCCATTGAAATGCATTTTTGGCCTTATGTTCTGCAGGATTGAAATCTAACAAAAAGCTTTCAGCCCATCTCTTTGAAGTAGGGAGCTGAATTACTCTGGCTTCATTGCATAGGTTGTGTGTACTATTGTGGATAATGTCTTTGAGTGTGTGTGTGGTATGGTGCCTGCCTTTCCTTTTTTCTCATACAATGGTCTTTATTGCCAGGGCCAGAGAGATGCGACCAGTGCCCCTGGTTTTCATCAGGCTACTGCTCAGTGTTTTCTTGCCTGGGTGCTCATCCCTGTCACTCAGTTCACCTCTCAATTACTATGTTTGTGCTCACAGCGGCGTGACATTAAACCCAGGCTTCAATTTGCTCAGTGACAGACGACACAGAAGGCATGTTCGCTGCTCTGACATTTGACAGGCTCTGACACTCATGGTCGGGAAGTATAATTACTGTAATGAAATAAAAAAAAGAAAAGGGTTATTTACTTATGTACTTTTAGATTTGTCACCATTTGCTCTCATAAACTGTAAACTTTTCTTCTTTGATGTAGGAAATCCAAAAATAACAGTAGCGGATACTTCTTTTTGATGATAGTAGATTCACTTCAGCTTCTGTTTTCTCTTTTTTTTTATGTCATACACACATATATATCTTAGCTGCTGTCCGTCTTTACACCCGTTAAGTTATTGATTGTTGTTATGGTGCTGCATGCTGTAGCCTTAGAAGTCTTGCTGGCTTCAAATGAAGGGATGACCCATGCCATATTAGTGAGACCACCTACTGTGCATTAATGACTAGGAAAAAAAATTTTTTTTTCACTTTTTTTCCGAATTGCGATGTGTTTCTGTAAATAGCAAATAGCTGTTACGGAAAGGTCATCAGAAGGATCTGGGAATATAAAGGAAGATGCACTCAGACAGTGGGTAGGAAAACCAAATGAACTCTCCAGAATTTTGAACCCAACCATTGAGCAATTTAGTGTATTCATAAAACTACAGGGTAAGTTAAAATGCATTTAGAAAGATATGTATGTCTTAAAACCATGTGTTTCTCATGGTGTTTCCTAAGATGTGCACAGCTGGAATTCAGAGTCTCTCATCAAAATGCACAGCAGTAAATCGGTTGGTGAAATGTGCGGTATTTGGTCTCACTAAAGAGGCAGCTGGGTTGCAGTAGCAGACTCAATCCAATACTATTCAATCTTAGAATCACGGTGACACTTTCAATGTCTAAACTCATTTCTTTAGTATTCATTTTACTGTGAAACCCCTGCCTTCTATGGAACCTCTGCGGAACCCGTAACACATTGCAAACTCCTTTCATCAGCACTATTTTCTGTAAATGGATCATTATAGGAAAAAAAGTTGTGGCTGCTGTCCAGTGAGGTCAGATGCATGAACTTAGCCTCTACATCTAAACAAAATCTCCCCGATGACATGACTTTCTGTCATTAATTGGTGCACGCTGGCACATTCGAGCAGCAGCACGCCAGCAAGAGCACGACGTCTTTACGTTGGACTGATCGAATTTAATTAATCTTAGTGACAATTTATCTCTGCCCTTTCTTTTCTCGCTCTTTGTTGAGAGTAGTGCATCGTTTTGTGGATGTTGTACACACAGCAGTGTCTGGTGAAGTATAGCTTTGCAGTGGTGCTGTGGTTGGTTTGAGGTTTTATGTGCAATCGTCAGGGTGAGCACTCCTTGTAATAAGCACTGATATGATCCCTCAGCACTTACACTCTGCTCTAGGACACTAAAAGAAGCCCATAGGAGAGTTACTGTGTGTGCCTGAACACATTTATGGATCAGACTTGAGGATATTGGACAAAAAATTGGTTTGTCACAGCTAAAACAAAACATTTTATGTGTCTTCTACTATTTTAAAATATACCTATTCCCATAGCTTGGTCTTTTCATGTGTTCCTTACAGTAATCAGAAACCTGCGGTCAGTAAGGCAACATTCATTTTTCTCACCTTCTTATATTTTTTTTTATTATATTATTACTTGGAGTACAAAAGAGTGCTTTATCTTCATAACCTCAAAGGCTGTTCCCAGAGGTGAAAACCAGTACCTCAAACCTGGCATAAAAAAGCAAGACTAAAGTTGAATGTTTTCTAGTCAGATGGGAGAAAAATAAAACTCTTTGGCCATAAAGACCAATATTATGTTTGAAGGAGAAAGGTTGAGACTTCACTTTGAAGACTACACCAAAAGATTGATTTTACATTATTTGAAGGAAATACCCTCAAAAGATAAAGTAGATATTAAACGTTTAAACCCTTTGTGCATGAAAAATAATATTAAAAGAAAAAATCTTAAAATTCTTTCTGCTATTCAGAAACGTTCTTAATATATTTGTTAGTCATTTTGACCTAACAGAGTCAATTTATTTGAGATAAAATGTTGGTGATTGTGGAAATGTTTCACTATCAAAGTCTGGTCTTTGCAGTTTTGATAATACAGTATGTGGCCAGTCTTGTTCTGCAACCATCTTCACCGGCTGCTTGTTTTACAGGCTGGCAGCAAGTAAAATACAAATTACATGACTTACACAGTCTCTCTAAAATGTATACAAAGCTTATGTATTTTGGATAAATCACAGCTTTATAATTATGAGACTTTGTTGGCCATAGCTCATAAGACTGACTAAGAAGTGAGACTATTTTGGGCCAAGTTTTCCTGGAGCATTTTCAGAATATTGTATTAATATAGGTGTGCATTTTTACATTGCTTTAAAACCAAAAGAACCTAAGTCCTCAGAGGGATGTGTAGGTATATACTGGCTGTAATCCTGCAATCCTAATAAAGTACGGGTTTGAAAACTGTCAACTGAATGTACGCACAGTAACATTCTTAATTGTTTTATTTCAGAGTAGAGACAATAGGTAGATCAATTAAAAAATGTGTCACTGCTGCATTCATTACAGACTGCACTATAAGAACCAGTAGGATGAAATAATGGCATTCCCATACCTTGGATCCACAACACCTAGTATGCCTGGTTTTGCACAATAAGATTTGTAATAGAGGCTGATTAGCAGTAGCGGGGTTTTAGAAACAAGCTGTAAAGCACAATCTCTAAGGCAACTCCTGTGCCACTAATAGAAGCTCAAATCTCATCATTTCAGTGAAACCAGGAGCATGGCTGAAGATTTCCAGGGATTCTTTTATGTAGCCTGTGAGGGTATAATTAATAAAAGAGCATTAATCATTTTGGAGACTAAACATGTAGGGCTCATTCCTCCAGTTTGCCCCTGACAAGCATCCCGCAGGCCCACCACTCATACCCCTAGTACAACACACTCACCCAGCCACATTTTGCCTCGTTTATTGAATGCCAATTAAGCAGATATATTAGCAGGGTTCAGAGATTAATTAAAAAACCTGCTGGTTTCGGTGGGTGAGGAGACCTGCCAATTTTAACTTTAAGCTGCATTTTTTTTCCCTCTTCAATTCTGTGTTCGAGAAGATGTTAATGGTTTTTGCTCTGAGGGTATTTACCAGAGGAAATGTATTTGGAGGAATTTAGGTCACAATGCCCCCGGGTGGGATTCCTGCTCATGCCTCCCTGACAAATGAATGAACAATATTGAATATGGTAAGATGTTACAATCAATGTTTAAGGCAGTGTTCCTAATACCAAGTATTTGTCAATGACATTTAATATGAAATCTGATGGCCAAATCAGATCAACCATATGAACAGATGCATGATTTTCTTTGTTTTCCAGCAGAGGGCAGCATGGCTCCACAGCTTTAGTTCGACTGTACTGAAACTCTGAGGAGGATGTTTTTTTTCCCCCCTCCGTTCATTCTAGCCATCTCTTTGTGAGAGAGTGCTTCTGATAAACATCCCCCTCCATTCTAATCATCATGTCATTCCCTAGCTTTTAGTGCTCTGTCCGGCCTTCGCTCCATCCCCTGATGTCTCTCACATGAAAGACCTTTTTTGTGATGCAGAATTAAAGTAGTGCGAAGATAATACTCCCAATGACACGCAGATACGGCCTATCCATCCTATCTGATGCAGTTGCCTGGCCTCAATAGAGGAAGAGTTGTTTTATTTTGAGTTGTTGTGTGCAGTTTATACTGTAGCCATGCTACTTTCATTTCAAGGACTAATTAGTACTGCAACGTTTTCCTCTCACAGAACCTTGTGTCTTTAACAAAAAAGGATTCATTAAACTGTAGAAATCCAGCATCTAATGGAATAGTCGTATTGGAAGTTGATGTATGTGTTGTGAGGTTTGATGTCTTCTTCAAATATAACTATCAAACTCTTATCAGAAAATAATATATACCTTGAAATGAAAGAAGCTTTTTATTTTTATTTGTATACGGTTGGGGCAAATGCAGCACGTTGCACGTTTGGAAGATTTGATTTGTCTCCTATTCTCTGACTTTTTGTGTGTGTATATGTGTGTGTGTGATTATGCCTGAATGATAAGACAAATTTCCTTTATGACACTGATTTAGTTGTTCAGTTTAGATCATAGCCATTCTCCATTATTACATTTAATTTCTTCTTGTTGCTGTCTTTGTTTGTAGGAGGACATGAACCTGAATGAGGATCGCAAAGCTCCGCTGCGTGGAAAAGACTTAAGCACCAAACGGGAGATGGTGGTCCAGTACATCTCAGCCACTGCCAAATCTGTAAGTACCACAATAAACCAGACCACTGTATTTAGTATTGATTATAGAACGCTCACTGTATAATCATAGTAGTTAGGCTGAATCATAATGACACACCGCACTACTTTTCCCTATGGATTTAACCTGATTCTTTGCTTTGTTGCTCACTTTATCATCTCCTTCAATGCACTGTTTCTATTGTTCACTCTTCATGCTTGATCCTCAGATCTTTGATACCCTTTTTCAATTTACCCTTCATTTTTTTTTTTTTTCTTATTGTAGTGCAATCAGCCGTGGTAGGCTATTAAAAAATGGTCACTGCTTGTCCAGTTTTATGCTTGCATGTCAGGTGTTGGTTGTCCAGGTGTTTTCTTGCATGTGAATGTTTTTGGCCCATTGGTGCCAGTGCACTGTGTCATCATTTGATAAAGAAATAAAGGATCCGTTAGAGTATTTATTCAGGTGAATTATGATTGCAATAAGTACAAAGTGTAGATTATTTATTGCATAAGGTTTTATGGTTTTTCTAAATAATCAGACATAGATTATGAGAGTTTAATACTTTACTGCTTTGTATTGAAATTATGAAAAATAATTGTAGTCCATCTGGTAGAATATATCAAAATCTGGTAATTTTTCCTAATTAAAAAAACACCACTCAGAAGTAATTACTCTGGACATTAATTCATAAATTTGGATAGAATTCTCTTGTCCGTTTTTGAAGTTACAAACCTTATGAGGTGAAACTTATTATATTGGAACAGAAGAAAAAAGTGATTTCTGTCCCCATTGCTTCCTGAACCTGGTAGCTCTGTCTTGACACCACCATTTATTGCCTTCCTCATTGTTATGGTAATTAACTGGCATTATTGATAATGATGATTATCCAGTATGATTGATTTCCTCACAGGGCCCATTATGCTTTGTGAGCACTGATATTTTATTCAAATTAATAACGTAATCTGTGTAGTCAAAGGACAGAAGACAAAATGTGATGTCTGTCAGCACCCTGCTATCACTTTTAATACAGATGAAGGAGGGGAATGGTTGGGAATCAGTGATGATGTATCTTTGCCTTCATGTAAGTTCACTTATAGTTACACTAGAACACCTGTAACTGTGGAAAAAACAACAGAGAATCTTCTTGCTTTTCTTGTTTGCTTTTAATAATGTTGTATTTAGAACAAATTTATTATACATAGAGTAGAGTAGATGAGGTGCAACAAAACATTAACTATATAATGAAATTATATTTGTAAAATCAAGTTTCAGTCAGCAAAGAATCTACCTCAATTGTGCTGGTTGATCTTTGTATTTCTTTTGTTGTATTATCATGAAGAAATTATTTGTTAATTCACAAAT
>JAPSES010000002.1:8866167-8879244 GCA_029822895.1 Maxillicosta whitleyi
TCAGAAGTTTATATATATGTATATATATATATATATATATATATATATATAGCCAAGGTAAGGTCATTTTAAGCCTTTTGGGTGTCCGACCTCACCTGCATATTTACGAACCCTCCTCTCTATCAAGAGAGATATGTAAATGTATCTGTTTTAGTTTATTTCTATATGTGCAAATAAATAAAAATATATAGGACATCAACTGTAGATTTTTTGTTTATTTATTTACTCACTCAGGGACAGTGCACATGATTCAGCATTAATATAAATGTGTGTTATCCAAATATTACTTTTATACTGAATTTTGCCTTAACCAACATAAATAGGTTATGGGTTTAATGTTTTTTTTTTTTCTTTTCTTCCGGGTTTTAATCTTCTGGGTTAATCTTATGGGTTTTAATTATTTTTTTATTTTCTTTTTGCAGGAATAATATATTTTTGCCCATAATTTATTAGGAAAAAAATTAATCTTAATTTAAAAAAAAAAAAGAAAAGACATAATTACATCAAACAGTGCTCTTGACTTTTACATACTGACAGTAAAACATTAGAAATCCACTTCATCTGGAAAATAAAGACAAAAACCATCCAATCCAGTCCAACTTCCACTCCATGCATTAGCTTTACGTCTGGATAAAAGTAGTGCGAGTTTGCTTCATCTTTATGGTTTTATATCGAGGCTAAAAAAAAAAACTCTATTTGATGCAAACTTTTGTCCAAAGGCTGCATGAAGTTCTTTTTTTTTTTTTTTTCATGCTGTGAAGCTTATTCAGCGCCTCTACTTTGGGAGTGAGACCAATAAGGGGTTGACCGTATGATAATCTCATTAATCAAGCCTCAACTACGAGAAGGCTGCAGCTTACAAGAAGAAAGCTATTACAATAAGAAGTTGTTTTTTAATTAAAGCAGCCCTTAAGCTTTAACACACAAACACCAGCGCACGCATGCACACCGACGGGAGGAGAGCTGCGAGCGTATTTTTGGCGTGCAGGCAGACTCCATATATCACCCATGTGCCTGTGTATGAGCAATGCAATTATAGCGAGCTGAAGAGAGGGAGAGGGGTGAAAACAGGCACATAAAGAGTGTGTCCCCTTAAATTGATGGGTTTGAAATGGTAAAGTATTTACATTGAACGCAGCTCCACCGGAGGGCCTCAGGAGCGCCGCCGCCGCCCCGTCTCCCTGCCTTCATGCTCTGCTCATCATCCCATTCAAATGAAATGTAAATCCCCCCTCTCCCCGGTCCCTACCATGTCAATAACTCCCCGACTCCCACTCAGCCTCCATCTATTCACCATCTCTCTCCTCCCTCTCCGACTCTTTCCCTTTGTCCTAATGCTCTGTCTCACTCGCTTTCAATCCCTCTTTTCTTCCATCAGCTTTGGCTCTTTTCACCGACCTACCGCTGTTTCCCATCTCTACCTTTTGTTTTTTTTCTGGTTTCACCGTAAAGTGCTGCTGATAGATGCGTACACACACACACACAAAAAAAGGTCTTAAATGGAGCAAAATATGCCATTCGTGATATTTTTTCGAGTCGGTAACAATTTGCAAACCATCTCATTATTTACCATAGAAAATATTGCGGTTTTATGTGTCTGTAAACCACAGATGAGTATAATCTTAACGCTCCTGAATCAAAAACATGTTTCAGGTCAACATTTCACAGTATGTTAACCTCAATATTATAGTGTTTAACTCTTTCTGTGGTGATTTGCAAAATGATTTAATCGATTCTTTTCCATTTATTATGTTAGCATCATGCAGTTTTGACTGGAAAGCAGGTGTTTTCTCATATTTAACCCATAAAGATCCAGTACTACTTTTGTGTTGGTTCCCAAATATTTTTTTTTTCCCCCTCTAATGTCTATTGATCATAATATTATCCTCTCCATTTTGCTTTTTTTCTTTCAATGAAAATAAGATATTTTCCTATCTTTAATTTAGCGATCATGTACTTTAATCATTACAGATTACATTTGAGGGATTTATACCAAAATCAGAGACTTTTTATTTAGTAAAATATATTATTAACTGAACATGAACCCAGTGTTTCCATCCACTGTCATTGATCCAACTCCATGGGTTTTACTGGTGAATCAATGTTGTAGAAGATGACAGTGTTTCCATGGTAACTACAGAGCCTCTGAACATCTAAATGGGTCATATCTGATGACCATGAAAAGATGATAAACTTACACCAGTTATATGTATTAATATTTTTAGTGGATCAGCAGGTATTAAACATTATAGATCAATAGATGGTTTTGACATTGGTGTGTGTTTTGGTCATTATGGGATAATTCACTGACTATGTTGTAGCTTGGAGTAAATTCTAAGGTTCTCTCTTAGCTGTTCCTAACATTGTGCTCTTTTGGACTCAGATCTCTAATGTTGTTCCTGGTATCTGCTGGATCCATCCTCCCAGCTTGGGGGGTCACTGCCCCCAATGCCCCGATCACTACTGGTACCACTGTTGCCTTCACATTCCACATATTCTCAAGTTTCTCATGTTCTTTCCACTACATGATACCGGCTCTACTCGACTCTACTCAGCTTAGCTCTTTTACGTTTCCATTACGAAAAAGGACCTGGCATCTGGTACCTGGTACTACTTCTTTGGTATCACCTCCGCTGTGGTTCCAAGAGGTTCCAAGCAATGCTAAACCATGAAGCATAACCACTGCAGACCACTCACCACAGTTTTCTCTGTGACCCACTGTTTTACAAAAATCAGATGTGAAAGTCGACAGTAAATAGTGAAACATGATGATGAATCCACATGATGACAGAACAAAACTACACCATGGTTGGTCATGTAGATTCTGTCTTTGGTGGAAGACGTAGAACTTCAGACAAGAAAACATGCAACGAGTGAGTTTTCAGCAAATCTCTGAGCAGGCGATGCAGAACTAATGTTCCACATTGGATTCACGAGTCGAGCTGAATCGAGTTGGTCCCACATAAGTGGAAACACGGCAAAGGAATACCGAGTAGAGCCGAGCTGAGTAGAACCGGTACCGTGTAGTGGAAACGGTTCATATATCAGGGTGATTGTCCATCACCATCTTGTCGATCTGGATCTGGAAGTCCCACAGGACCTTGGCCTGTTTGTTTTCTGTCACCTTTGGGGGTGTCTCCCATCTGGACCCTGGGACCTCCAGTCCATACTCTGTACAGATGTTCCTGTACACTGTGTCCTCTACCTGGTTCTGCTGTTCCATGTATGCCTTGCCTGCCAGCATCTTACACCCTGCTGTGATGTGCTGGATTGTCTCAGGGGCTCCTCTACACAGCCTACACCTGGGGTTATATATATATATATATATATATATGTACACACACACACAATGTCCTTTTTGTTTTAAGTAAACCTATAAAACTCTTGTCCACTATAGAGGACAAAAATGCATTGTTGAGTCTCAAGGGGCTATACCAAGGGTGCCCGCACTTCTTCAGCTTGTGAGCTACTTTTAAAATGATGAAGACAGAGTGATCTACCTCCACTATATATCATGACTTTGATGCAGCAGACTGGAGTTTGAATCCCAGCAAAGAGTGTACCAGAATGTACTCAACAAAATCAGTTATCCCATAGGCTAATATGTATTTTTTAATGCCATGCCGGTCGATGGTGAGAGATGGTGAGATCCTGCTCTCTACCTGTATTTTCTATTTTCCTGTTGTTTTTCTGTGTTTAAGATGTTTCTTGAGGCCTGAATTTTTGGCAGTGTCCAAGTCCATCAATGTTAATATCACTGCAGTTCTGTCTGAGTGACAGAATTGTAGTAAACCACAAATACATACATCTCTTATTTATGAGGGCTTTAGAGCAGGGCCACCCCAGTAAATTAAAAAATAACTATTTGCTGTTTCTTTTTCTCACTGTCATTACTTACTCTGCCACCTCGATACTCCAGTGGAGGGGACGGTGCAAAATTCAACAACTCTCTTTAGAAACACATGAGACATGCTTCATAGTTTGCCTTTAAATGTGATTGCACACAAAAGTAAAATATGGCAACCATTTCATTAATGCTTGAGCTTTTAAGTCAGCAAACAACATTGGTTGGAATTGGATGCCAGTAGGAAGTCTCAAATGTATTGCAACCACTTCTGTGCAGTGTAAATCTATTTCACTTGAGTTAAAAACTAAAAATGGTATCTTTTTGCTTAATAAAACATACAGTAATGGATTTAGTTAATGATGAAGTTAATACTGTAATATCATGGATTGCATTTTTTTCATCTAAATATGAATTTATGGTTGACATTGTACATACAGAATATCTATCAATGAGCAGTGTACTTGTCTTGGTTATTTGTCAGAATTCATGTTTTGATTAATCTTTATAGGAAATAGAAATAAAGGCTTAGGATGTGATGTGTTTTAGGGTTAAAGTCAACGCTGTGATTAAGAAAAAGTTCAGTTTTCATTTTATGTTTTTACTCCTTACTTCTGTACTACCTTTTCCTTCTATTCTTTCTCTTCTAATACCTCTTCTGTCCTATACGACATATGTCTTTTCAAAGGCAGAAACAATCTTTCCTCTTCAATCACAAGGGGAGCTAGATCTTGTTATTTTGAAGGGAACATGAAAAACTAAAGTGGTCACAGTATGGTTATTCTGAATATAGCAGTGGCTGTGCTTTATAGTCTATTTGTGTTGGTGTGTGTTCATGCTTGTAGGGTTGCACATGTGGAAAGTTGCACCGTTTTTGTCTGTAGCTCAGTAGACTTAGATATTACATCGTAGATTTAGAATTGCTCAGGAGAGGTGGGGTATGAAAGAGTGTTTTGGAGATGGGGAGGGAGAAAAATGGGATTCTTAGTTCAGTTGATTGCATATATGTGAATTTTATGTACTGTATGCACATCCTCACACCAGTGATGGAGCTTGTGAATACTGGCTATGCTCTCAGTTGTACATCTCTCCCCCACAGCTCTGTCACACTCTCAATGGCATTGTCGGCATGCTCAGCTCGGCAGGAGGCTCCTGCAGGGCCGCATTAGGCCCCATAAACTTTATAGCGTATTTTTACAACCCGCCTCTCTGTATGCATCCACCATCACTTCCCATCGCATCTGCTTTAACTGTTCACACAGCTGTGAAATTCTGTGTATCCCCATGTTTTATGGTTGCCTGCTCCTCCAGTCACATTAGATTTCTTTATTTGCTTCTTTAGCTCTTTGATATCTTTCTCTACAACTGTGCATATTTAGTAAGTTATTTGCTTTTGTTGATGAGTTGTCGGCTTTTTCTAGATGTGATCCCTATGAAATAAGGACTTGTATGTCAAGATTTGCATAGAACTTTTTCCAGTGGATGATTTGGTATTGCACTTTTGTTTACAAACTTGCCAGACTCTCTTAATGCATTTCAAATTTTTTCCAAATCTAGTCTTAAATCGTGTTAGTATGTGGCACTGCCCACAACAAGTCTTGTTGAATGTCCTCATTTCATATCAGTCACAGTGCGTGGTTTGAAGACAAGGAGTAAAAAGAGACAGCTGTTGACAGGGACCAAAAGAGTAGAAGACAAAGTTGTTGTAGCTGTCAAGTTTGGATAGAGTTACACTGATGGCCTGTTTATAATCCTCCTCAACTCTTGCAATAAGCCCACCAGGTCCTGTGGGAGTGCCTTACTATTCAGCCAACTAGTCCACTCAGCACAACAGAGTGCTAACAAGGTATAGTCTGTGACTATCAGCTACCATGCTTTCATAGTGCTGTCATACTTGGACGCACAAGAGTAAAGCCACATAATCGCCTCATCAACAGCCAGGTTCTCACCAATTCCCCAGACAGCTCTCTGCTGTAGTGATTGGTGACATGATCAAGGCCAGATCACTCGCTGTGTTATTGTCTGGCTTGCAGTTTCTTTTCTAAGGGTGCTCAGGAGAAATGAGCTACAGCTTTAAAATGGCAGGCTTCAAGCTGTATGACTTTTTACCTGTTCATCAGCAGTATTGGGTTGGTTGACTTTCCCAAGAAAATAAAAGAATGGAAATAAATGAATTTGTGTGAGTGAAACAGTCAGTTTCATATATGACAATTTAGGCTGTTAAGACTTGGAGGAAAGATAATATGGCAAAGTTAAGAAGGAAGGAAGGACTGTTCAATTCCTGTGTACAGGAAGGGAAGTTATTATGAATGAGCTGGCTAAGAAAGTAGTCAGAGGTTTTTACAAAGTGCATGCTTCTCCTACCTTCCATTGTGTGTCACCTTTCTCGTCCTGTATTAAAACAAATACTGGTGTTTGAATAGTGTTTAGTAGTTTTATGGATGTTTTACAACTCTACTGATGGCCTTGGGCCCTGGTTTTATTTGACTTAAGAGTGTATCACTCACATAAGCTGGTTTATGCATGGTCATTGTCCTCCAGTATTCAGATAGAGGTTTCAGCACCTCTTCAGTCACTATTGTAGTACTCAGGGCCAGCACTTGGTGGCAGCGGTTGGCCATTGAATTTGATAGTCAGCGCAATACACAGGGACTGATAAGCCATATTGTTGCTATGGAATTGACCTAATGGGTTTCTCTTATGCCTGTGTAACATAATACTATGTGTGCCACTGATACCGTTTTTTTTTTTTTTGATATCTGATCCTTACAAGAGGGATTTGTGTGAAATGATACAACAGCATTCAAATTGGTCTGTCATTTCAGATCAATAATTTTACCAAGGAGGGAAAAATAAGGATAAAAAAGAGACGTATGTTTATCATCAGGCCTGTTCACCAATTCAAAAGCAACACTGTCTGTGACATTGTGGAAGGCAGCCAACTTTTTGTGAATCCAAACTTTTGTGTGTTTCACTTACATATCCACTGAGGGAGCCTTACTATTCCTGCTCCTGGAATGGCCTATTGTGCATGACCTCTAATATGACTATATCTGTGTTATTTATTGGACCAGTCCCACAATGATGAATCAACAGTGTAGTCCTATACCAACATAACAAATCTTGTTATAACATTACTGTCTTTGTGGAACACTTTGTGGCTTTCTGTACACATTATGCCAACAGACCAAAACCACATGACTGTCTCAGTTTTTTTGTGTATTCTATTGAAAGTGCTTTCACATAGACTCTTGAACACCAGGCCTAACTCCATATCTACTAAATGACATCTTGTTCTCTTGACAAGACATGGGCTTCTGTTCTGCTGAGACATGAACTCAGTTCGCTATGGCTTTCTTTTATGGTCCAGTTTGTTTTCTAGCAAAGACATTGATGACATAGGGGTGCCACAACAGACATCTTTTTTCCTTGTCAATAGTGTGCATTGTATTTCAACTTCTTCCACCTTGTCATTCAGCTCAGGTGCCCTCGCTAACATACCTTATCAATTTTTAATGCACAGCCATATGGTGCTGTTGTTTTTCTTCATGTACTGTGCTAAATAAAGGTGAGTTGAAGCAAAAGGGAAAAAAAATATCTACCTCTACTGTTATTTTCTCAAATGTTGTAAATGCTTTTTTGGTTTATCAAAGGGTGTTCAAATGTATCAAGCATTCCTTTAGAATGGGACCAATTACTAGATATTGACCTGAGGCTGATTTGATGGCAGATGTATAGTGTTCCAAATGGTGATGTCCTTGATGTTGGCTATAGACTCAGCAGGTGAGGTGACATCCAATCATGTTGAGATGGCTGACCTGTCTCTTTATGTCCCGAGTGGTCTTGAGAGATGATCTTACTAATGTCAATTGCATGAATGTCTTTTTCACACCTGAGATGCCGGCCTTGAATCAAACATAGTCTGCTACAGGATGTGATAAAAACACAGGACCTTACAATGAAGACCCCTGATGTGTATAATTACACAGTCATTTAATAAGACAAGCAGCAAATTCAGTGTCATGTGTGAGGTGTTTTTCTTCTTTCCTGTCAAGATTTCCCATGTTAGCTTTCAGTTGGCTGTCTGTGCTGCCAACGGGTGTTGTTTGCTAGATTGTTTGTGTGTCACCTCACATGTCTCTGTGTAAGGAGGAGGAATTTGCTACCACAAAGAATGAAATTGAGAGGGAAAAAGTTCCTTCTATGCCCTGCAAGTAGAACAAAAGAATAGAGAAAAAAAATCTTGATGTTATTATGCCGGCAACATCTTCTGAGCTTCTGATATAAATGAACTAAGGGTTCTAAAATTGTCATTTGAATTATGCCTTTCATCTCCCCATGGTTTTTAGTGAAGCAGTTCAGCCCAAGTCTCTAGTGAATGTTTTTTCTTCCCCTGTTTGCATTTCTGAACAAGCGCCATAACTGTAATGAATTCTATTATTTTAAAACCAATTACTGTTAGTTGGGAGCTCACATTGTCGTTCTCTCAGAGGAATTGTGCTGTTGCAGTGTTGACTACGCTCAGACTTCATGGTATTTCTTCCTATTTCCCTAACCACCCATATTAATGTACTTTTCTGGTGTTACTATACTCACTTCATACATGCTCAAGACTTCATATAAAGCAAAATTAAAAGAATCAGAGGAGTGATTTTTTTTTTTTTGTTGCATTTAAATACAACCGATGTCAGTGTGGTGTTTTAATGAGAAAGAAGCCGTGTAAATACAAAGAAGAATGACTTCTGTATGTTTTTACCACACCTCCGAAGGGGAAGCAAGGGGTATTGTTTTTGGTTTGGTTTGTTTGTTAACATTTAACAGCAAAAGTGTTGTTAAAAATCTTCCCATTTACTTACAATGGGTGGAATATATGCAATGGATGGAGTTTATTATGCCTGGCACCACTGTTTTTTTTTCTGTTTGTTTTTTTTTTTAAATTTTGTCATAATCTTTTATGGGTGAAACTGCACAGGTACATGTTTTACTCCTGTCTTACTTCAAGGTAATTTTTTACTTCTAAAATGGAAAATCAAATACTATGTCAAAATATATGTGTCAGTTTTAAAAAAGATTTAAAGCAACTTGATTGTGAAGTAAGTGCCAAAATGCTGCAATGCAGTACACTGCATGATTTAAAACAGTCTTTTCTACTTGTCAGTTTGTATTTTAATGTAAGCCTCAACAAACAGAGTGATTAAATTTGTAAAATATAAAGTGAAAGAGACAATCTGCTGAGCTACCAATAGACATTCAGCCCGGGGGTTTGAGAATCTCTGCTGTTTGGAAATTTTGAAGTTTTTCATTCTATTTTTTATTATATTTAATTAATGTTTTGTGGTCTAACAATGGAATGATGTTTAAACTCATATTAGACCAGCAGTGTCCTTTGTTCATAGTAATTATATTTGTTCACAATTACCAAAGACTTGTGCAGACACTTTTATAGACACTATTACAAAGTCTCTCTTTTTCACTGGTTTCCATTATACTCATGGCTAATTAGATCCTGCTTGGTCAGTGTTTGGAGGTGCACTTCATTGTTCCTAATATTTGAGTTCTTGCCCTCTAGCAC
This sequence comes from Maxillicosta whitleyi, assembly GCA_029822895.1. Classification (NCBI taxonomy): domain Eukaryota; kingdom Metazoa; phylum Chordata; class Actinopteri; order Perciformes; family Neosebastidae; genus Maxillicosta; species Maxillicosta whitleyi. Next base: position 8,875,584 of record JAPSES010000002.1, read on the forward strand.
CAGTTGCATTCAGTCAGTCAAATCTCCAACATGCAGCTCAAAGTTGGAAGTAGTGTCAAACTGTTCTGCACTGTAATTTTTCAAATGTATCAAATTAGTTTAGCATTTTCGCTTATAGTATGTTCCCAGTTCCACATACACACTCATGCAAAGAGAGGAAAAAGGAAACCGTGAGAGATTAGACACGTTCACTCATTAAGAGCCAGCGACTCATTCTGCCCCAAAGATTGATTTATAGCTTATTTAATAAGCTGAAAGGTTACCTCAAAACAGATTTTCTCCATAATTGAACAATTTAGTGCCGCTCAATAAGCATTCATGTCAAGCTGAGATGTTGTGGTATTTCTGTCTCTCTCGCTCTCTCATGCATTACCACTGATATAACAGTGGAATAATTAGTCATTAGAGGAAGTATGAAATATTCAACATGTTGTATTTTGGATGTTAACAGGGTGGGGTCCGAAACCTGGGCACAATGGCTGCAGCATTAGTTAACATCGTTGAATGTTCTCCCAATTAGCTCAACAGCTGTCTCATATTAGGGTCCTTTGTTCCAGATGTTATCTCATTAGAATGGCATTGATCATCCTAATGACTCTGAGAGAGATTATTGGTCTACATTAGTGTGACCTGCTTGCTCCCTGTTTCCCTGAGGTCAAACCACAGTAGCTGCACCCATCCATATGTTTGGCTGATGGTTAAAGTGTGTTGCCATTTTCTCTATTCATGGAGACTAACAGTGGGGAGCAAAACTGACATGCTGTAGTGGTGTTTGATTGTTACAGACAGTGTAAATTCACTCATTATTTGTTGTTTATCTGGCTAGAAGTATGCACAGTTCCATAAGAATATCACTGTCCATAATGACTTTTATTTATTCATGGGTGCACTGAGTTTAAGCCACATTTCTGTTTGCTTCACATTATGTTCTTGTTTGAGAGAGTGAAGGCTATCAGTTTTTCTACCTGTTACCTTGCCTGTAAAAGCAAGGATAAAGCAAGCAGCGGCAAGGATATTTGGCATTGTGTGCATTTAAATTCAAAACATCTATTCAAAATGCCATACGCTATTAAGAGTCACTGGTGTTGCAGAGTGGTCTCATTCAGATTATTCTACTCTCAAGGCTTTTATTTTGTATGTGTTTGTATGTTCATTTTTAAGTGGTATTTGCACATGTGCATCTTTACATACACAAGATTGTGAGTCTTGAGTGTTTTTTCTACGTAGATGTGATGGTGTTGTGACAGGAGGAGAAGAGGAATTTGAGTCCTGAGCTCACACTTTGGTCCTGGTTTGAGTAGCTTTGTGGACAGACAAGGCTTTGCCAGGGCATTGCTGACAGCAAAGATACAAGCAGTTCCCTCCCTTGCCACAACAACTTCAGAGCACGGAAGTACACAGAAATCTGTGTGCCTCATCCTTTTGTTTCCCCTTTCCGTCTGACGTGAAACTGGCCATCTCAGATTTCTGTGAAGTCATTGAGCCATTGCCCATTCATTTTGGGCGTTGAGAAGAAAAGGAGGTAGAGACTATCAAGAGAAACAGAGTGTTCAAAGTAAGATTGGGTAACGATGAAAAGATGGCGAAAGTAATGAAAATTCAAGCAAAGTAAGTGGGAGAAACTTTAATATTAGGCAAAGTGGAATGTCTTATGCATTCTCCAGCTTGTCCCTCCCTCCCAGCAGTCTGCAGTGTAACTAATACTGACTTTATCCCTCCCTTTACAGTGTAGATCTACCTCCTGCACTGTGGTGTGTCTCTGTGGTCAGTTAGTTTCCCACATGACTCTTGGGCAGTTTCTTTCTCCTGCTGCATGAATACCTATTACATTAACTTAGCACCATTGTTTTTATACTTCAGACTCAAATGTGTAGTAAAACAATAAGGCTTAATTGCATCCATCTCAGTGGTTTTGTCTTCAGGTTTTCAGGCTCCAAGGCCTAATGAAAACGGAGAGGCATCAGTTTAATTATAATGTACTCGCCTCTTATCGAGGAGAGATTGTTTTTATTTGGAGCCCTAATGAATTTCTCATCAGTTTGTTATTAACACTGTGCTATCTGGGGCTCAAGTGGGGAAGCAGCCAATTACATGGCTTTGTTCTCCCTGATGGACAAGTATTTGTGCCTCCATTGAGAGAGAAATAACTTGTGAAAATGCAGTGGGAAAAGAACATAGCCACATCTTTCCCCCATTCACTTCCAGACAATTTTCTGCTTCAGGTAAAGTGGAATGTGTATATGCCATTTCTTGTAAGATCTTTCTTCTTACGCCAGCTAGGTGTGCTTTTCCTCTAACAACAGACTCATCAATTGCTTACACTTTTGGAGAAAGATGATAGTGGCTAGCTGCAATAACAGCTTGCTCTTTAGAAAGAGAATCAAAGCAACATTTCTGGTGTTATGGATGGAGTGTGCCTAGTCAACTGTATATAACATGACATTCATTTTTTCCAATGTGAACATTTCAACAAAATGAAGTTATTACCACACAAAGTGGAACGACTAGGTTAGCCTCTGGTGGATATGGTGGAGTTGAAAATATTTAGAGGATTAAAAACATGTAATGATGATTTGACATTTTCTCCCCTGACCCTGACTGTATATGACATAGCTTCCTTAACCTAAAACCCATTTGAAACTAATCTAATGGGATATGAACAGAACATAATGATGTGTGGGGCCTTGCTATTTGCCTTTGTTCACAAAACACTTCCCTAGTTTATTGCATTTTACGGTTGAAGGGCTTGATCACTAGTATTATGGCTTTGTAAATGGCAGTCAATAAATTACCCTCTGATTAAAGACAATGCCCTCACTTTAGGTTTGAGACCCATTCGTTATGCATGGTTAGCGCAAGTATTTTGTGTGCACTAGTTTAATCACTTAAGTTCCTCTTTCATTTTTCCCTTCACCTCTGTCACTGACGTATGTCTGGTACTTCAACATGAAACAAATATCGTGACATTGAATTCTCTAAAGCATTTGTAAGTCCAGGAGAGTGTTTAAGTACACTGAAATGAGTAATGTTTTTCTGATAATTTTGTTACTGCTTTCATTTGATTTACCTGGTCTTGATTTCATATTTATGTTCTCTTGCACATACTACAAACAATGTTTACAACAAAGTTATGCAGGGATGTGGTGGGGGATGCTTAAGAAATACAACATCAGATGGTCAAACATCATTTTAAATTGTTTTTAATGCATTAAACTGAAAATATAAAATTATTTACCAAAAATACTTGACTTGCTCAGGCATTGCAACAGGCAGGCACGGAGCATTTTTGTTACCATGGTAACTAAGTTTCACTTCATATTGCTCCCTGTGTTGGGCTGTCTGATCTCGGCATGTGTTGTCAGTGTCATCATTTTGCTGTTATCAATTAAGTTATTTTTCACTGTATAAGAAAATAAATTGCTGGTGTCAGAGTTGACAGCACTGCTTTACATCCAGTGAGAGGATGAGCAGAATCATAGCAAGAATGGAACCAGTTTTGTAACTCTAACAAAGCTAGTATACCCTGTGGGTGGAGGTCAGAATTCACCCACCCACCTGCGTGTTGTAAGAGGCAACTAAAAGGGTTGGTGTCAGGAAGGGCATTCGCAGGAAGGGCATTCGGCCATAAAACGTTGCTCCATGACGAGGGCGGGGGCGGCGG
>JAPSES010000002.1:8888760-8906793 GCA_029822895.1 Maxillicosta whitleyi
TATATCCAATTCCTTTCTTGCCTCAGCTGGCTTTATACTCATTATGTTGTCTGAAGCATAATGTATTACTTTCTTCATTGCTACTTATTATTCACTCTAGGGGAACTTGTAGTGAGATTCTTTTTCTGTTGAGCTAATTGCCTTTGTAAGGACCTAAAACTAGCTGTGACTTGACCATGAAGGAGGGAGGTAGAGAAGGTAATTACTGTGAGGACTGCTTTTTTCAATGAGGAAAAGACAATGGAGATGCCATCAATAAGGACAAACCTTCCTGAACCTTTTCACCACATACCCTGTAATGAAGACCTTTGCTATTGGCTTAGATGGATGAGGCTCTCTGTGAGAGTGAGTGAGTAAGAGGCAGGTAGATGTTTGTTTAGGGCTAGCTCATAGTGGATATATTGGAATGGGAGTGAGCCTGTCGGACAGAAAGGCACATTAAGACCAAGGTGATTAAGGAACAGAGTTGATGGAAAACGAAGTACTATTGACAAGGCTTTGTCTTCTCCTGGTCTCCCTTGTGCCCACATTGATGCCCCTGTCTAGTCTCCTCCAGGCTAAGCTACCTGACTGGATTCACAAAACCTAAGGGGGATTGATTGTTCTGCAGCAATTTTCTATGCAAGCCCAGGCAACCATATTGATTTTGCAGGTTTCAGGAGTGGTGGTCTTACGTTTATATTACTGTTAATCATTACTCTCTTGGCATTTTATCTCTCTCTCAGATTTCTATGTGTGCACTACCACATAAACTGTTGATGTTATTTTACACATTTACACATGCGTATAGTGAAACTAGAAAGAAAAATATAGAAATAATGAGGCTAAAATTAGGGTCCCTTTGACAACTCATAGACAGTAGTGTAATCTTTCTAACCCTCAACCTGTTACTGTGGTTTTTAACTAGGTTGGCACATGTCCCCTGAGAGATCTTACCCCACTCCTCTGTGGCAAATTATTCCAACTCATCCAAATTACATGGAGTTTTGAGCATGGACCTTAACCTTGAGCTCTTGCAATACATTCCTAATAGGACTGAAATCTGGGCTTTGAGATGAAGGAGTCCAGGACCTTGATTTTGTTGTCTTTGAAAACACTTGGGATCAGTTTAGTTTGTTGTGCTACTAGAAGAGCCAATGACAACTTGGAGCCACAATACCAGAACATTTCTCAAGGTATCCTTAAAAACTATTTCACATATTTACCACACAAAATATTTAAGAGCTAACATAAGTGGTGCCAGGCACAACAAACCCCGCCCCTCACACATATTGCTACTTATTTTGGCATCAATCCAGCTGATGTTATTATGCCCATACATGTGCTGATCTCAGCATATGGATTACCTCTATATATGTGTTAAGTTCCTGCGATGAACTGGCAGCTCATCCAGGGTGTACCCCGCCTTCCGCCCGTAGTTGCTGAGATAGGCTCCAGCCCCCCCGCGACCCCAAAAGGGACTAAGCGGTTGAAAATGGATGGATGGATGTGCCAAGTTCGAAGTAAATTGAAACAAAATTGGTGTTTTTATAGACATGTGAAATTTCGCTGATTATAAGTAAATGGAATTTTTTTTTTTTTTTTAATCCTAAAAAAATTAAAACTTTGATGTACTTTTCCCAAAATGTAATGAGATTTATTCTGGATCAGTACAAGTACAATCGTTTTTTGCAGTTCATTCAGTACCACTGGCACATAATAGAGAAGGAGGTTTAACCAGGGTCTGACTTCATTCAGAAGAAACAGTTAATGATGGTGACAGCTAATGTGACTTTTCAGGCCATATATAGAAGTATTTATAACAGCTGACTCTTTCTATACATGTGCCGTGTAATTTTGAAATATCTAAGTCAGTTGCAGTAGAGTGGAAGTGTGTAATGGGTGTACGTGTAGTGCTCTATGGCTAGATTCAATGGGCTGCCACTGTATATGTCATTGTGTCATCTGCATACAAATGTGATTTAGCAAAATTTTACAAAGTATTGTTAAGACTTAATTCATAGTACTGCTTTTACCTTTTACCTATTACCTATAGGTAATCAAACAATACTTATTACTTCCGCTAGGAGGTAATATTTTTGCCTGAGTTTGTTTATGTTGTGTTTATTTGTTAGCAAGATAACTTAAAATGTGATGAACGGATTTTAATGACATTTTCAGGAAACGTTTGCTCTGAGACAAGGAAGAGCTGATTAAATTTTGGAGATGATCTGGATCACCGTCTGGATCCAGGAATTTTTTAAAGGATTCTCTATTAGTTATTATTATTGGTCTTGTTGTAGTATTAAGAAATATCCACCAGATGGCAGTGGAACTCCTTTTTTCTCAGGCTGCAAAGCAAATTAAGGCCCCGCCTACCCTGAAAGCTTATTGGCTAGTTTTCCTTATTGCTACCAACCAGCGCTTTCACTGATGAGCACTCGCTCGAACAGACACACATGCAGTCACACACAGGATCCACAAAGACACAGTCTATCACACACTCACACAGTACAAAAAAACCCAAACACCTCACATAGTCTAAAATCTGGGATATTTTATCTGACTTGGGAAGATCAGGGATGTCTGCGCTACGTTCTTTGTAATTCCGTTTGCTTTGGTGCTGTCCTTGGCGAACTTTTTCGTTTTTCCAAAGACGTCGACCACAGACATAAAATGGATAAAAAACAAATGTGGGAATAATATTACGGGGTATTAGTCACAATACGTGGGAGAACTGTGCTGCTTGGTGGAGGTTTGTGCTCTCTGAGTGCTTTTCTACTTGGGTCTTTTTTTTAAGGAGATTAGGATTTTGGTAGAAAAATCAAGAACATCATTATTTACCCTTATTTCTTCATGTAGTAAAGGCCTATATAATTCATATTACTTAGTAGGTAAAAGAAACAGCATTGGTTTAGACTCTGTCATGGATTCTGATTTTATCATTATCATGTAAGTAATGTGAAACCAATATACATACTTACTACTGCAAAACAAAATATTTTTTGACTCGTAAGTAAAAACTGAATGTAGGACTTTTTGTTCATTACTAGTTTGACAGTGCTGTAGTTTTTGCCTGCAGCCTCCAAATCTCTAAATCCACCTGAGACACTATGGATCTATGAGTCTCTTAGCGACAGATCAGATGATGCTCTGACCATTTGAGATGAAATTGATGAACACACCACAGCAAAACAATCAGTGGGCTGTTCTTATCTAGGCTTCAGGCTGCTAGCATACCGGTTCAAAACATACAAAGAAAATAAAGATGACTATGACCTGAAGAAAATGCATCTCTGTTTCTGTGCTAGACAGACCTTCACTGGGTTTTTATGACAGACAGACAGACAAACAGACTGTTTCTCCATGACTACAGCAAAAAGTGTGTCAACAAGGGCCGTGATGACGTTATCATTTATTTCTCAAATACCTGATCCTAGGTCTCTTATCTGGATTAAAAGTAGGCTTGGTCAGAAAAGAGTTGATGAAAAAAAAATCTTATACATTTTTTATTGCTGTAGCTAATACACTGGAAATCTATTTTATATTTTACTTTTTCCAGTAGTAGAAAGGACAATAGGTGTAATGTCAGAGGTTCTGTGAAAAAAACCTGGTGATATCACATGACTAAAAATATAATATCTAAAACCTGACTGAAGTTTTAATTGTTTTACACTACTTTTTTTTTTTTAACTTTGATACCATTTTTTTAAACTGGGGGAAGACCTTTCTCTTCCTTCACAGGTGTACCTAAACAGCTCTAATTTAGTGCCGTCGGACCAATCAACTGACTTCCTGAACGCATCTCGTATATTTCAAATGGCTAGGCTTTAGTCTGGCTTTCATGTACTGTGTGAGCAATAGAGTTTTACCCTTGATGAATACCGCATAGCCCTCCTTAAAAGTTCAAGTCAAGCTCAGCAACAATCATGTTTGCAGAGATCTAAGGGATCTTTTTGACATTTCTGATGATTCTCCTCTCCAGAGTCTTTGACATTTGCACTTACAACCAGGCTCAGGTTTGTGGAACGTGTGTCCTTGTACTTTGCAATGATACAGCATAAAGCTGTTGTCCACACCAAGAAAACATGGAAATGGAAGTTTAACTATTCATCTACTTTCTTTCTTAGGTTCATAGATTTCTTTTGCTTTGTGTCACAATGAAAAGACTTAAAAAAAAAAATGTAGAAGTGGTTCTTATCAATCTATCCTTAAAGTGGCTCTACTCCTCTTCACTGAAGTTCATTTAGTAGACGTAAATGCTGATTGACTGAACTGTTCAAGACAGATGGATTTTAGGGGTTTTGAAAGAGTTCCATTTACTATGTTTTCTTGAAGAATTCACTCAGGAACTAATGATTTTGACGATATTAACTGTCAGGACATTTGTTGAGAAGCAATTTTGAAGCTCTAGAAAACAATATATATCTACTAAATCATAGCCTTTACATTTATACATGTTGTACTTGAAAGAAAGCAGGAAAAAATGTCCATATCTTGTAGGAGCATAATTCTTTAATAAAAATCTTTACTTCAACTCAATGTATGTATGTAGGCTGCGCATCATCAAACATGCACACACGCAAACATACTAGAGCACACATAATATACATCCTTGCACCAACCTTAAAATTCATCCACAGAGGCTCCTGTGTGGAATACAGAGCCAATGCTCCTGACTTGAAAGCCTCTCCAGAGCCTCAGATGTGACATCAGCTCGTTCTGTCTCTTGCTTCCCCCCCTCTTTCCCCTACTCCCTTCCTCTTTCCTACACTCTTTCATCAGCTGAGCCCATCTTTTGACACTTCAGAAGGTGTTCCACACATGCCTGTCACCTCTCCCCTCCTCCACTAACACTTTCTTCCCAGCTCTCTATTGAAAGCACGCGTCTCTGTCTGAAACTTATGTACTTTGTAGAGCTAACGCTTTGGCGTTTGCATCACCTTGAAGTTGGTAAGTGGTACTGAGCGAGGAGACCGATCTTTAGTGTTTAAAAGGGGAAGAGCTCGGAAACATTCTGTTAGTCTGGTATGGTGAGTTGGCAGACATTGTACTAAAGTGGGGGGAGGAAGTAATTGTTTCACCTTTGTACCTGTGTCTCCTTACAACTTTGAACAACAGACTATGAAGACAGTGGAAATGTTAGGGACCTCCTTTCCTCCTTTGTGTAAAAAATATCATTTAACTGTTCTGCTTTTTTTTCTGCTTCAATGTATTCCTCTCACAACCATTTTCATCCCTTTATGTATGAAGGCAGGCATGTATATGTTGTATGGTGATTTAAAGGGTATTTTAATGTATTGTGAGCAATTAAAAGTAACCATAGCAATCCATTAGATTCACATTAAGGGAATGATATAATGATAATTCTCTGGTTGAACAATAGTGTAGTCTCTGCTGAGACACTGTACCACTGTGTGAACGCATTGCTTTGTGGACTGAGCTGTGTCGACTCCCACGTACCTGCTCAGGATCATTTTGGCTCAGCCTCAGAGGGAGCATGTTACCTATGTACGGTTAGTAGAGGCCTTTGGTGTTAAAAATGAATTCCCTTTGGTTATATATTCCTGCTTGGTGATGTAGGTGATGTGTTATGTGCCTGTGTGTTTGTTTTCCACGCTGTAGAGTTCAGTCAGGATAGAAATAGCCAATGGAGTTTTAATTTGCACAATTAAAGCACATTTAAGATGCATGTAATTAAAAATGTAGATAATTAATTTGATAGAAAAATAGTGATTAAAGCCTTGGTTTAGTGGATAATCATAGTTAAGATAGAGTTAAAAAGAACCGATCAACAGTGGACAGTAATAAAAAAAATAAAACAAACCCCAAAAAATCTAAATCCAGTGTTATTCTTTTAAAAAATATTTGAAAATAATATCCCACTGTGCACTTTTCAAGTTCTGACACTTGAGGCATTCAAGACATTTGTCCTGAAATCTTCTGTCAACACTTGGCATAAAGGGAGGGAACGGATACAGCTTGGCATGTCATGTGGCAGATCTACAATCTGCAATAACATTTTAAAAGCCACGTTCTTCTCTGCTTTTAATAGTACAATATCCTTGGCTGAAAAGAGTCACTGCTTCAGTCACTTCTCCCTTGAATTTGATACCTTGATCATGTTTTGTCGACCTCTCAAATGCTTAGTGACATTTCTACCCTGGTGTTACAAGCAGATCTTTGCCAACCACACCTCTGCTGGCCATGTTCTCACTCAAGTTGAATTATTTACGTTTACATCACTTTAGGGGAAAAAAAGAGTCATGCAGACTAATTTGTCCAACCACCAGAACTGTACAATGGGTTATACAGCTCAGTTGGATTGTTAACAGAAATTTGAGCTGTGATAAAGTCGGATGATGTCACATTAATGTAAATACTAAATAATGTATACTAAATTATGTGCAAAACTGATCATGATATGAAATCTTCAGATTGTTCTCCTTTTGTAGGTCATTATATTGTTTGTAGTTTGTACCTACATATTTCAAATGTTAGTTGGGCTTAAAGAAAGATCTATATTCTCTGGTGAGGAATGTGTACAGCTGCTTGTAAGCAGACAGCTCTATGACCTTTAGAGGGATGAAGGATGCACAGATTTGTCCTCTCTGTAGCAGTTATTTGTTGGTACACCTAGTTTACTGTCAGCTTGATAACACATAATTTGTCTATGTCTGATTTGCCAGACCTTTTGTAAAATTTTGAATAGTCTTTGGATTGTGAAAAAAAAAAAAAAAAGCTTTGAAAAGTTCATAATAACCTTCTCTATCAGCTCATCATACAATTCCTTCAGATGCTGTTTTGTGTGAGTTTCAGTAACTAGTGCTCACCTAAAGAGACATCAGTGGCTCTTGTAGCCTTTCAGCACTGTTTCCTCCGTAGTCGGTCTTGATGTAGCAGAAGCAGGGTTCCATTTCCATGGTATTATCCTCTCCCCATGTAAAACCATGGCTCCTATCGAGGCCTAATCCTCAGCATGGGGAGAGAAGGGCAGGCATTTTAGATTTATTAGTTTTTTCACACAAAGCTAAAGAAAGCCCTAGGAATGCAGTTCATGCCATGCTGAGATCAGTATGTGCGCAATGCACACAGACAAAATAGGATTTTGGCTGGGCAAGTAAGAGAGCAGGGATAGAGAGTAGGGAAAAGGGTGAAAAAAGTAACGCTGGGACTTGAGAAACATTCCATTCTAGAAAGCTTTACTTCATTATCAAGTGAATTTATTATTCCCTGGGGTAATACTAACATTAAATGAGGCTTTTTTAATATGCTGGTCAGACATGCTGCTGGCCATTTGAGCTTTGGAAGAAATAGACACAGAGGACTAAGCAAAGCAGCTCCAAATTTGGCTGGGGATTTTCTGCCTCTCTGAATTTTGTTATTCCTTGCAAGGGGAGGGAGAGGTGTTTGGCGTTTCTGTTTTTTGATTATTGTCTGCTGCTTTGTTTTGTGTTGTTAACAATGGCCTGCTGCCATCTTTTCTCTGAGTTCAATAAACACTTCCTTGAATGACATTATTCTTAGGCATCAAGCCAGACCAGGGCTGGGAAATCATGCTTTTATTAGAAAACATGAATCTTGTCACTGGCATGCCTAAGGATTATTGATGGTAGTTGCAACACGGATGGCATTTGCAGATAAAGTGAAGCTTAATATTCAAAATTATCATAGTGGTGTCTATGACATTCTTCAAGTAGTGCCTGTTTCTTATCGATTGGGTGCTGGTTTCACAAAACGAAAGAATTAATTTATTCTCCAGATCGATTTTTTTAAGATAACACATTTTGCACTCCCTCTGATGGCACATCTACTGGGATATGATGGATGTTAAGAGTATGGTTGAAATTATATTCAAGACCTTGTGGATAGGTAAGTTAGCACAGAAGTTTTGTTCTTTTAAAGTGGCTCAAGTAACTTTAGTTGTCGGAGTTTGTGTGTCAATCAGCGACTATTGTTGGAGATGAATTAAATAAGCTTATTTAGCACGAGTCATGTTAGAAGCAATCAATTTGAACAGTACATTGGAGAATGAGCATTTGTCGCTCATTTCCTTCATTCACAGCCCCACAGTTGAACTCCATATTAAACTATACTCTTGTTGAACAATTTCTTTTTCCATCATAATCTGTCATTAATGTTTTTTCCCCCCTCCGGTTCCTTCATGTGCTACAACTGACAAACCAAGCATTTGAACGCTGTTAATCTTACTTTGATGAATTTCTTTGTCTTTTTCCTGTGGTGTAACAGACACATCAAATTCCTCAATAAAAAGTGATTCCTTGCTCCACAATTGAGTCAGTTAAATAGAAATTATTCCACTTTGACAAGTTCATTCTTTGTTTCCCCGTTTATAGGGCATCATGTGGGCATAGTGACTAAATTATTGTCACTGCTGTCAGAGGTATTAAATTCTGAAAAGTTCTCTCTTAGTATCATTTGCCTAATTTTTGTGAGTAGCTTGGCCTGTCTGTAGAGTCTGATATTGCCAGCTCTTGTTTATGGCACTCCTTTCCCCAACTGGAGCAAATTAACATTCTCATTATTTTATTTGCCGGATGCAGGGTTTTTAATGGTCTTTCAACAAATTAAATAACCTCAGGGCATGGGCAGGATTAATTAGATAATAACAATCACATCTCCTCTCATCTTTTTAGAAAATAGATTATGTCTTGATGGTTCCATGGATGAGATGGTTCTTTATTTTAAATGTGGATCAGAGTAGGAATCAGTGTAGTAGAAAATCTGCTAATTATTTACAGAGAACCTTATAGTGCCCACCTGGTTGTATCTCTAAATTAACCACAGAAAATCACTGTAGCTTATAAACACATTTTAATTGCAATATTTCACAAATAGACATGGTTGGAATTGAATAGAATTACAGAATGCGGATTGAAATGTAAACCTAAATTGCTTAAACACACACAAAAAAAATGCCATTTGCTAGTTGTTTAACAGTTTAACATCTTCTCTGGTGCCTTTTGAAGCCACAATGATTCAGCTTCTCTAGGGCATAGAGCCAATGAAACTCTCAACATGTAGTGTTAAGATGTTATCCAATTCCTGCAGGAGGGAGTGATAAAGTCTGACAGTGTCTGAGCTCCCACTAGATAATAACCCCCAAATTACAAAATCAGATTGATAATATCATGCCGAAAAATAAATTGAGTACAACTCCTCGGACCAAGTTGTAGAAACAAATTAATTCCATTGAAATGTAAACATCTAAAGACATCATATGTTTTTGACTCTATAATACAATGCGCTGCAAATGCAAATATGTAGAGATGTTTTCTTTCATCCTGCCACGCTGATAATACCTTATTGATAGTAGGTCATTGTCATGCACATGTGCACATCTGCTGTCAGCCCACACCATCATTAAAAGCCTCACAATGAAGGCCTGTTTAATTAGATTTAAATGTCTGAGTAAAAGGAGGAAATGAGAAAAAGGTTTCAGTGGAAGGAATGGTCATTCATGGTAGTAGTCGTTTGCATAATAAACCCAGGGTTTGAAGTGCTCTGTGACCACATGTGCAATGAACAGCAATATCAAAAGACAGCACACAACCTTGCTCCAGCACTTCACACTTTACTTATTTATACACCAAAGATTTTTTAATACTACCCTGTTGAAGACAAAAAAAAAGTGTTTGCCGAATAAGATTGCACTGGAGAGAGTAGTGTGAGATGTTTTGTTTTTGATGGACATTCTGTCTCACGGTGGTGTGCACCTCACTGTGAGTGCACTCTCAAAATAGAAAACTGAAGTACAATTTCTGATGGTTGGATACAATTTTGTATCTTCCATCTTTTTTTATAATGAAATAAAAACATCTTATTTTTATTTATTTATTGGTTTAAAACATCTTAAACAAGTCACATCTGTATCACAGGCAGTCATTTAATATAAACAAATTACATATAAATAATGAAATATAGTTTCTGCTTGACTACACTGTTGCTCCCAATATTAAATCTGATAAAACCTTAATTTGTGTATGGATCCATTATTAGCTACATTGGTTGCAGAAATATATATTGTCAGTTACATTTCTGTCATATTTTTTGTGTTTTTTTCCGTATATTTCATTCAGCTTGTGCACTTGAACTTTTTTCCCCATATACTTTTTTCTCTCGCGTCTTTCTTCTTTCATACTTTATCCATCTCATTCCACACCTAGTCTTGTGTTACTTAATTCATTTTCTATCAGTTGGTCTTTCATGCTTCAAACTACTGTATCTGTAGCACTGAAGGGCTTTTTCATCAACATGTATCCATCACTGGTCAGATAAACTGGTGCCTTTCTGCGCTAGATCAGGTAATCATACACACTAAGATTTTCTCTTATAAGGTGAAGGGATTGACTGTATGTTACCTTCATGAACTGTGCTGCACTTATATGAAAAAAGAAATATTACTATTCGCTGTGTTGTGTTTTTTGTCAAAAAAAAAAAAAAAAGTCACCAACAAATCACTGGGTTTTTCAGATGAACTTGATAATGAACCGAAGACATTTCTACACTCAGAAGCCAAAACAGTGTTTGTTGATATTTAGATGCACAGAAAAGACCCATAGAAAAAGAAGTAATCTCTTTTTGTTCATATCACCCACACGATCTGGTAGAAGTACATAAGAAGTCTAGACCTGCACTCACAAACATGTCATCTGCTATTCAGCTTGAAGATGCCTGAATGCTTTTTTTTTTTTTTTTTTTTAAAAACACGTTACATTGGCAGTTTCACACCAACTGACACCTTCTTTCAAGCAACTAAAATGCCTTAAAATTATCAGGTGACAACTTCTTGAAACTGCTTATAAACCCAAGAGTAACAGGCAAAATATTGTATTCAACTCTGAAGTCTATCTGTTTTGTTTGTATTTACTGGAATCTGTATAACTGGAAGAGTGAAATACCTATAAATAACTGCTAGTTTCCTCATCTAGAAGCAGTCGTAAAGGCACCTTTTGATTCAACGATATTGTATAGATGAAATTAAGTCCACTTTATTTCTTCTTTATATGCTAGTATATTCTTTTTGACTGCCTAATGGAGTGAAGGCATATCAAAAGCCTCATCAAAGCTCAAGACTGAGCGGTGCATTTATAGGGTGTTAAAGCGCTTCGCTTCAAGAGCTGTGGTTTTGCATGATCTAATGACTGGAATGATGTTCAAAGTCATCGTAGCCTCTCAAGTTAGAGAAAACACTTCACATTACTTGCTGAAATAAAATGGTTGATTCATGCGGAAGACTGCTCTCAAGGGGGCAGTACATGTAGTGCATACATGCATGTGTGTACTTGATTGTATTGAGGATGGTAATCATGAGGTGAAAGTTTAATAGTTGTGTCGCAGTTGTGAATAAAACTCTGAGAGCTGCAGCTGATGTGTCCATAACTCTGGCAGGAAGAGGAAGCAGCTTTGCAACTCTTGTTAACGGCCTCTTCACTCTGAGGATTTGCTTATTAATTGCATTACAGTAAAACTTCCCCTCTTTTCAAGTCACTAATCTGTCATGCAGTTAAGAGTGTAATAAACAGAACTCTGCCAATGTCTTCCATTATATATAACACATGGCCTTTGCAACATATGCATTAAAATATCTAAAAATAACTAGAACTGTGGAATCTATTTTTTTTACTCATGTATATTACAGAAACGCACCTGATTTAAAAAAAAATAAATAAAAATCATCATTTTATGCTACTTCCCAATTTTTTTTTGATTCATGTTGTGCCACAGGTTTGCTGAAGAAATGTCAAATATGTTAAAAAACTACAGAAAATGGCTAATTGCTGTTGTTGTTTCTCTTGTTCCTAATATGTTGCGGTCATTACTGGCCTTTTCTGTCCTGTTAATTTTCAGTCTAACCCAGTTTTTCTTGATAGTATTAGTTCTTTCCTTCCTAGCGTTGACTAGTTCATTTTAAAAGTTTTGCATGTAAATGTATCACCAGGGAAAAAAAATGAAATAATTGCAAAAATTTGTATCATTACATTTGCTTGCCATCTCCTCAGAGGGACATTAAAACACACAATAAGAGGTTAGATAGCAGCAAAACATGTTGCTGACGAATGAATTAGCACCGCGAGCTATGCATTGACGTTCAGTTCATTTGAGCTTGGATGAATGCTGCAGGCAAGAGTTAATTTCTTAATATTAAACTAAGCATATTGGTACAGAGGTTTATGGAAATCTGACCAGTATGTCTCTGAGGCATTACAGAATTTTTCAGTGCCTGTGGGGTAATATTAAGTAGCTGGTTGTTTGTTATTAACTGGATTACTGTGCTGCATGATGAAGGAACAGTGGGTGTGTTAAGGGGGTTGTGGTGTTCCATTAAGGTTGCTTTAAGTTTTTTTTTCTATCAACCTTACAGAGGGTAATGACTATATCAAAGGGCTTGCAGCTGCACCACCATATCAGGATCTTGACAAATCACCTAGGATCCATTTTTGGTATTTTTTTTTTTTTTTTAACTTTATAGTGTGTCTGCTTCATTAGGTGCAGTACAAAAAGTGACAAATGTGGAAAGGAAAGAAGAAGATGACATTTCAAAAAGGTTGAGACCAGTATCATACTCATAGGTCACACACTGAGTTCACACACACATATTCATTAAACCTTTTTAGATCACGTTTATAATCAACACAGTGAAATGAGGATTCATTTTAGTTTCTTGATATGACTACAAAACAATGTTAGGAATCAATTACAATGTGTGGAGGCTTAGAAATTTAACTAAGAAGTCTTTAAAATAGAAAGTTTTAATGACATGACCCCAGCTTTTGTGCCGGGGCAGAGGAAGATGCGAATTAACAGCAGAGCTCAAATGGCGATCTTTATTCCTCCCTTTTAATTTCTCCCCTGGCGGCACTGAGTAATAGGGAGGTAATTAGCACAAGGTGAGCTATGTTTTTTAAAGGGTGAGTGGCTTTATAGTGTCACACCTGTGTTAAGTCTCTTTCATTGTTGTTCTTTGAATATTGAGTGCATTTTTAACCTATATATAACTTTGCAAACATCTAACACTTATGTTTATCGACTGTTGATAGAGGCTTCACTGTATATTGTGGTGCACTGCAGCTGCTTTTTTAGGTTTCTTCTACATTTCTAGTTATATTTAGATATTTAGATAGATAGATAGATAGATAGATAGATAACTTTATTTTCTCCACATTAAAATACTTGAAAATAGTTTTTTTTCAACTCAGTACACTCATACATTTACGAGGCTATATATAATAAAGTACTCATACATAGTAAATACATATATCTATCAAAATACATTCATCTCATAAAATTAACTGAAGATGAATCTTTGTCAGTATTTAATACCTGTCAATGCACAGCGAAATTGGACTTCTGTTTTTAACCCATCACTACCCCACATAGGTTGCCATTCAGCCAATGGCGGTTAAGTGCCTTACTGAAGAGCATGTCACCCAACAATTTCTCAGCCAGTTCTGGGAAATTGAACTGCCTGCTTCTCCAACCATCTATGCAATGACTGCCCCCCAAAATTGAAGTTTTATTGATGCAAGTGGAGTTATTTTGTTGTCAAACATATTTCCATGTTGACTGCTCAATAATGAGCCTTTCACAGTCAGTCAGTATGGATATTCATTTTTTGCACGACAAACTTCGACATTAGAAAAGCTCCAGTTTTTTTGTAAAATCTCACAAGAATTCTTCTCTCCTCCCCACATGCAATTAGGGATGGGTTAGATTTACATAGCCACATATCTCTCTGCACTGTTTTAACGCTCTGCCAGTGCTGAAGAAAACTCTGGCTGAACTCATCATCATTCTGAAACAGAAGCAAAACTCTGGCTCAAACCGATCACAATTGTCTTGGGCACTGCTAAAGGGTGAAGTGGTGGTGCTTTTGGAAATACTGTCGAGGGGACTTGTTTTGGTAGAATTGTTGCATATGTTGAGGCGAGTCCTGGCACTGAAAAGCCCAAATCCTCACAAAACAAAACACCACAACGGACCAAGCAAGACTATATTATTGCATAATCTCAATCCGTGGCATTTTAAGTGTGTTTTTACTTGCTGAGATGCTGCTGTTGTTTAACATAGTGACGTGGGAAAACTGTCACACAGGTACCGGCTGGGGATGAGAATGCTGACGGAGATAGTTGGCTAATGGCTTATTCCAATAGTGTTTTGGTTCTGTACTGGCTGTCAAGGATGTCATGAGTTGTAAAAAACTACATTGGCAGTTTTGTTTCAGAATGAGATATGGTTTCTCCGTAATATTCTCCATTATAACAGCAAGTGTAAGCATGCACCTTGTTAGCGGGCTTTGTTTGCAGGAGCCATGTTGACTCTTTTGTCTTCTTGTTCTCCTTCCTACCTCAGGCTACATAAAAATGAAGGCCTTAATTGATTTAATGGTTGTTCACTCCCACATGCATGAATAGTTGTAGTATCGAGCAGAGCTTTAAGTGTAAGGAGAGGGAGGTTATTGTAAGAAAAAAAAAAAATGAACAGAAGGGGCACCAATTTTAAAACCCTCTCAAGTGATTACTTGGTTACTAAGGGGAGGGAAACTGGTAAGATGGTGGGTGATTTGATCTTTTATGCCATGAAAGGTTGCTGGGCAGTGTGGGCCATGTAGCCAGGTGGAGATTTATTCCCATTCAGACAACCATTATTGTTGACCTTGCCTTGCCTGGGAAAGCCAGAGTAAACAGAGGCCTAATAAATCAACTTTAACAAGCACAGTAGTCCTGGCTGGTGGAGCAGCCATGCAGCGCCGACACGCAGGGGTGGATTAATCCACACCACCTCTTCTCCACAGAGGATACCTGTAGAGTCTGATTTGGCTGATAGTTTGTATGCAGACGCGCAGGGACATTTAATTGCTCCACTGAATGCATCTCCCCAGCCAATGTGTTTGTATTCACACTCAGAGGTGTGTTTGTACGGGAGATAGAGAGCAGTCAAAAGATAGGATGCATAATCATACTCTTGTGCTGAATTTCTAGACTACACTTGAAATTTCATTACATGCTTACCTGGTGTTCCAGTGCAGGATATTTGTCGAGCAGATTGACTTGCCTGCCTATTTGATTCCTCATCAAATTCATCTCCTCTACGTCAAGCAGATCATCAATGATTTATACTTTATACTGCAGCTCCTTGCAATGTAAATGCATTCATAAAAACCATAATATCCTGATGTTATGGCAAAGTAATAACCTAGTGTACCACTGACTGTTGTGTTCCTGTTTAGATCATCAGATGATTGTTTTATTACATGATTTTTTTCACCAGCAAATGATAGATGAACATTACTGTAATTAAATCACATCATGATATTTCAGTGCAGAACCCACAGTAAACACACACACACACACACACACACACAAACATAAATATGCACAAAAATATACTCACAGACACATGCCACACCGTTCTTCCATCACAACCTTCTTCACCCCAAGTCTGCCGTTCTTTGCCTCTGGGGTGTAAATGTGAGTGGGTGCTGAATAGTAATTTTTGAGTGCAGCTTGTAGGATGGGTTTAGACAGAAAATATGCAGAATTGGCAGTGTCAGTCAGTCAATATCCCAGTCTGTTATTCTTCCTGACATTTGGTTGGGGGATGATCCCAGATCATTCACAGAAATGTACAATATTGTACTTTAATAGATACATAGAGGAAATTAAATAATGTATCTGAGAAATTTTACTACGTTATAAATTAGTGACTGAGTGATGGGATTTGAGATCCATTTATCTCAGCATTTGTTTGGACAGTTCATTGCTGTACTTGAATAAATTCTTTACATGTACTGTATGTGTCCACATATGTGTCTGTCTTACTATGCACGTGGGTGTGTGGCGGCACAGTAAATGCAGAAGAGTTATTCTTCCAGTGTCATATTTTTGGCATGGTTGTATTGTGTCCCAGGCTGCTGCACAGTTGGTGAATATCAATGCAGTGTGGTGTAGTGACGGGGACTGGAGCTGACATGTTGTCACACTGTGATGAAAAGCACTCTGAGATGATGTGGCGGGAGTGTTCCTCCTGTCCGCAGAGAGATGGCAAGCTGGCTCTGGTATTTGTGTATTCGTTTGTGCTTGCATGCATGTGAGTGTATATGTTTGTGCATACTTTTCTCTGAGTACACTTACAGTTGTGTGTGCCTACTGTTTGGCATTAAAACCCATATCACTTTACACAGAAACTGTGGTTTTGCTTTTGCTATGTTTTTGGTGTAGCAGTGGCGAAATATATATCTACTATAGAAACCAATAAAACAAGGTGTGTACTGAGTGACTTGGCTGTCAAGAATATGTCACAAACACTGACATGTACTCGTCAAGATCAACCGCACCTCCCAAGAATTGGAGATGATATATTTTACTTAGCATGATATTCTAATGTTTTACAAGTGGAGTTTTTGACCCTCAACTCTGTACTACAAAGACATCTCCGCAGGAAAGAAGCTAAAATATCACTAAAGCATTCCCCCTACTAAATTTATCTTGTATTCACCAAACAAAACACACCTGTCAATGGGAGAAGACAGTTTTGTTTGGTTATATTTACTAGAAATGGAATGAAACTCCACCCTTCAGAAATAATACTAGAATTCAAGTATATTTTGCTTGTTACAAGTAACAAAAATAGAGGTTTAATATTATTAAACTAAGAACTTGTGCTGGTCTGCTCATAATATGATGAAACAATCTTGTTCCTCAGCTTGGGTATTATAAAAACCATTGGAATATCTAGAGTTAGATATATTTTCTTAAAGTTAAAAGTAGTTTTTCAATGAAAAGCATGCTTGAGATGATGATTCTTCATATAGAAAACTAAGACTTGTTCTCCAGAAACAAGATTTTTTTTACCTTCAGAATTTTTTTTTTTTGCAGTCGTGCTTTTGTATTGTTATATTTGCATTATCCCACTGAATCTACAAAGGTCTGAGATTCAGACAGACACATACTACACACATGCAGCTTTTTCATGTGTATACTGTCTCCGAAATGTTGCAGTTCCTCAGATGAAGCTTTCTCACTTCATCCCTTGACAGTACTTCCTGATTTCACAACCACTCTATCAAGTCTCCATGAACTTGGTGAACTCTCTACCATTTACACCACTGGAGAGCTGACGTGAGGGGGGGGAGTCACTTTTCCCTCGCTGTAGTAGTGGTCTGGCCAGGTCTCTGCAGACTCTAGGGGGCCCTGCCTAGGCCTTCTGTTTCCTTTTTTGGGCAAAGGTTCAGCTCTCACTTGGGCAGAGGCCTGTTAAAAGCTTTGCTTAATGCATACGAGTTTGTCTCTGTGGGCTGATAACAGACAGGCCCCACCTGGTTACTGCCTGAACTTAGTAAGGTTAATTATTGAACAGGAGAGCATGAAGGACACAACTGCACATAAGCACAAAATGTGTCGCAAGTTATTTTTAATCTGCAAATTTATATGCATGCATACAACTACAAACCTTAACAGACAACTAAACATCCCATTTATGTTGATGCAGTACATACATGTTTTAAAGGGGCCATATTATACCTTCTCATACTCGAGTTAGAATTGGTCTATGGACTATAAAAAAACATGTTCATGTAGTTCCCTGCTCAAAATCATCTAAACAAAACAGTTTCACCAGCTCTGTTTTCCTGTCAGCGCCAGTCATTATTACAGCACGCCGTTTTGTCCGACGTTCAAAGAACCCTGAAGTGTTCTGTCTGACCATGCCCTTGAGCACGCCCCCTTGAGTCAGCAGCCAAAGGATACCTAATTCGCTATGACCCAGACACAGAGCAAGAGGAAAAGGAACGACCCAGATGGGCTGTGTACAGCCAACCACACAACACCTTTTAGACATGCTTGCGATAAACAAAATGTCGAACAAATTCTTCTTCCTCTTTTGGGTTTTAGCTGCTAGCTGCTATGGATGTTATGGCTGTTGGCAAATCAAACTAATATGTTGGACAATCACAACATCATTTGTGGGCGGAGTTGGCCGTCCCTGGACAGCAAGTACACACCCCCTTATTGGATTTCTCCCCCTTATTACGTC
>JAPSES010000002.1:8906893-8947514 GCA_029822895.1 Maxillicosta whitleyi
TTATAAGACTAGACGAGACCCAAACAGGAGCAACATTACCCCAAGAAATGATTTTTGCACAATATGGCCCCTTTAAGTTAATTTCATTATTGTTGCAGTATCATAACTAACGGTGTTGCTACAAATGTTTTGTGACTTTCTACTTGTATAAGCAACCTTCAGGATTGTGAGGCATGATATGACATACGTTCTTGAATCAAATTCATTTAGACTCTTATTGTGTAGTGAATAGTGTGTAAAAGAAATCGGTTCAATATAGTTGCTGTATAATGAAACTTAGTTTGCGCTGTACTATTCTATGAATAGACTTTATTGTGCGCTGGGTATCTATACTGTGTATGTCTGTCTCTATATGGTGATATATTCATGTGTTTGTGTGGAGGCATGTGTGGCCCTGTGTGGCTGTCCTCCTGTGTTAGCAGTGTGTTATTGAATATGCATCTCCATCAATCAGAGAGTTGTCTGCTGTCTACTCTGTCCTAATTGCACCCCTAACCCTCTCCTTCTCTTCTGTTGGAGCCTTTGGTCGCAGTGTAGCATTTCATTTCCATAGAGGAGTCCTTTTTGATACAATAGTCTCATTGAAGTACTCCTCTCCAGATGTTCTCTCCATAGATAAATCTGCTATTCAGATCTCTATAATTGATTGTAATATGCAGAATTAATGCCTAGGGTTAGAAAGAGAATTCTTGGAAACGTTTTTGACTTTCCTTTTGAAATTCAAAACAAGAAAGCACCACAATGCACTTTTTTCTTTTGCCCAGGCGCAGCATACAAGTGCAGTGCAGCGGTGCCTATTTGCATATTCTCTAGCTGATTCTGTGCAAAACAACTTGGGTATTGTTACAGACGTAATTAGGAAGATGATCAAACAGGCTTTTTTTTTTTTTGCAACATTCACTCTCTTTCCCTCTCTCGCTGATTGGAGTAGCACTGAAACCATTGCTGGATTTCCATTTAGAGTTAAAATTTTTATTGCAAATAGTGGCTGCTAATGATGAGTTCCGCGTATGCTAACAAATGTATGTGATGAATTTAAGAAAGTTTGCTGTTGTCAAGTTCAGAAAGCGACTGAGTCACAGAGACAGATAAGACAGACGGAGAAAAAGACTGAGAGAGACAGACGGATGCAGTGACAGAGAACGAGGCTGAGTAGTGAACTCATTAGGAATTCAAGTGTGTTGGTAATAATAAGGAAACCTCGGCAGCCCTTGTTGAATTATAGATCACACCAGCATGATTGGATGAGGTTAGGCCATTGTAACACCAGCTTAATAATTTACAGATTGTATTACTACAGTAACAATCGCGTAGGGAAGGTAAGTATTTTTCTAGTCCTCCCACATATATGACAGAAGAGGAGGCATGTGTCATATTGAATCCTAAGTGCCTCAGATACAAATGTTGAAAATCTCCTTTTTTGGCAGAGCTTTGGAGTGATTTGAGTTTGTGTGGATGACACAATATTTTGTAGTTGAGCTGATAATTTTACTTTCTTTTCATTATTCTGTTTTTTTTCCTCCTCTATTTCCAGCAGTGGGTATGTGACACCTTATATGTTTACTGCACACCTGCTATGCTATGATGTCTCACTACCTCACATCCTTATTTCAATCTTGTGAAGAGACTGAGCACTGGGTTACTCATAGTGACTAATTCCAAGCTGTACATACACAATGACACCCAGTGCATGATCCGTTGGCTCATACATACCACCTAAGTGTTTTTTTGTTGTACTTTTCTTTCAGTCTGACTGGACATGTGGCTTATGACACTTTGTCCATGCAGTGTATCATGTCACTGTGACTCCACACCGACATGCTTGAGTTCATCCTGCCTCAGTGTCTGTATTTATAAAACAAAATGACTTCTCTTTCAGTCTGCCGGATATATAGCAGAATTGTCTTTTCACAGAAAAATGTGGCAAGCAGTAGACTTCATGATGATGTTGTAGGAAATGAGAATATATAAGGTTTTAGAGAGAACACCTGGGTTGGTAGTGATAGGACCAAGCAGCAACCTCGTTAACTTCAGATCCTGTTGTTGGCAGGAGGTGAAAATCAAGTCAGGCAGGCACACATATCCCCCAGTCGGCCACTTTCTCCCTCAACCAACTGCTTTTCCCTTTGCTTAAATATATGTTGACAGACAGTTAAGTATCTTCACTGCACAATGATGTGTGTGAGTGTGTGTGTGTGTGTGTGTGTTCAGGCTTGCATCCATATGCATGGCTTGGCTGTAGATTGCAGAGGTAGGACTTCCCCAGGAGATGTTAAAGTTACAGCTAAAGCAGGCTGACTGTCATTATATTGCATCAGTTTGAAGGCAGTAGATTAGTAATATGCATTTTCCACATCTGTGTGGTAAAAGAAACTGTGATTTTGACTTATTTGTACCTCAAATGCACTCCTTTCGATGCATTTTATTTGTTGTTGATAATGAAAACATCATTTCTACAAACTTGAATGGCTAAGTATTAAGAGGTAACTATCTTCCTTTCCTTTTATGATAAGCTTCAGATCTGGGAGAAAATATGATGATTTATCGATAATACAATACGCACAGTTACTTTTCATTGCAAAATTTTGCACAACAGGCTGTGATTTATGAAATAATGTTTGCTGTTGGCGTTCAGTTTGCTATTTGACATATAATATTTAATATTTTTACTTTGCTTTCATAGGAGATATTTATATAGATTAAGACAATGGTTCCCACATTTTTTGGCTTGTGATTCCATTTTAACACAACACATTTTTGGCAGCCCAGATATTCACAACAGACTTTTTTTTTTTTATCATGTACATTTGCTATACTGTGTTGCAAATAATTGTTAATTTTACATGACATTTGTGTTATATAATGTATATTATCATGATCAGAGGCAGAAAAGCCAGGATGAGATTATGACAATAAAGTGAGAATTTAATTTTCCTTGGTCAGGATATGTACTGTCAGTCCAGCTTTTTTGTACAAGGCTGCAAATTAGTTCTCAAGGAAAAAACAAAACAAAACAATAACTCAAACTATGAATTATGAAAGAGCTGCAGGATCTTAATCCAACAGTGAACATTTAAAAGACAAGTAGTACCACAGAACTTCAATTTTATTACTACATTACATTTGACTGAGGCTTTTATCCAAAGCCATCCAAACATATATATACATATATATATATATTAAAACAATATCAGCATCTTTGCCAAGTCTAACCTTATTACCCCATTCTTTAGATTTTAAAGATGGTAAACCAGTAACAAACAGATAGTGAATGCTGTTTTTTTACAACAACAACAACAAAGATGTAGGCATGATGTAGGCTAATTCCTTTGAAAGAAAACTGTAATTGGGCAATTATATTTGGAAGAACTAATGGAGGGAAGCTGACGAAAAACTAAGGAAATTTTGTTTTAAACATTGCTCTTATGTTCTTTGTAGGAAAACAGAACACTTGACTGGATGTCAATTTAAATAAACACAATAGTGCAGATTCTTGGATCTTGTTAAAAGGGAAATACAACTTTCCTTTATGCTGATTTTGACATTCTTAGGGCTATGAAAATGTAAACGTAACACTGTGAGCTGTGAAATGGTAAGCCAAGAATACTTTTGGGTGTTTTGTCTGACTGAATGACACCGGGATAATCATTGTTGTTCCATGAAATTTACAGGGCGTACAGTAGCAAAAACGAATACAGATCTATTAACTAGAAAACCACAGTGACAGCTTTGAATATAATTGGACTACTGTGACAGAGCAGTAAAAGTCATCATTTGTCAGCAGTATAACTTGTAAAGTCTAAAACAGTAAAAACAAAACTGGCAAAATACACATGACATGGCTGCTTTACAATTTTATTAAAGAAATAAGGCCTATTAAGAATATTTGATGGTAAAAGGAAAAAAAAAAACAATTTTGACAAACATAATTACTTCCAAACAAAAACAAATTAAGTAATTTGAAGAACTATAGAAAATTATATTTAATATCTTAATTATATCCAAAGCTGTATATTAGAAAAACATACCTTTGCAAATATTGGGTGGCACAGTATGCAGGCACACTGACAGAAGAAAGTTATGTTTGGTAAAAAATTGTGATATAAATTAGTAATGACCTTTTTTTTTTCCCCCTGCGCTCTAAAATTATCATTTAAATCTGTGCGATCTGCTGCCTCAACGTTCCTCTCAGATGGGGGTCTGTGAACCACTTTCTTCCAGCCTAGCAGAGGAACCTCTTCTGCCCTGCAACTCTTTTAATTGGGATACCACGGTTAAAATTGGAGTGGCTGAAACCTACAGGGATTCCTATTCCTATCGCACCCTGTACACATGCAACTCGCAAGTTAATGACCATGCGACTGTTATGTTTAGACACACAGCACAACTAAAAAGTCACATCTCCCGTTTGACACCTTCAACTATCTATTTAAAATAACATCATATACCGAGCAGCACCATTAGATATGTAAATGTTTTAATGGACACTGGGTTTATGCTGTGGTGCTTATAATAAATGGTGCGTCCATTGTTACGGTGGCATTGCTCATTTTAAGGCTGTAAATAATATCCTGCTTCTGTGGGGCCATGTTTTTCTGTAATGTATATTGACTTTACCTTGGAGGATTAAAACATAAACAAACAAAAATACACCTGATATTATCATATGTATATATAAATAGAGGAAACGTGTATTTTGCACTCTGCTTTCCATTGTCTTTAACATGTACAACAAACAGGTCTGATACAACTAATCGCCTTACTGCGAGTTATTTGCATAATTATAATAATCAGAGTCATTCACCTATAAAAGAGAGGAAAGAAACAGAAATCTCATATTCCATGTCTGTTTCGCCATCTTTTTCCAAATTCTGTTATTTCACTGATATCTTACTTCATCTTGACAAGCTTGACTTAGAAGTAGAGCTGGCTGATGTGGTCTAAAAATCTCACTTCACGGTTTTAATTGACTGTTCTGAAGAGAAATCATAAAAATACTTTTTCTTTACTCAAACTGTATTCTGTATCCTATGTCTAGAGTAGAACTTATAAACGTATGTAACATAATTAATGTGTTACATGATGCAAACAGGTTGCATTTTGAATTTTTGTTGACTAGATAATGTTTCCAAAGACTGATCTAATTTTTTCCTGACTTTGACAAAAACCATTAATTACATGAAATTGATATACCTTTCATTATCAGTCTTTTATTTGTATAAAACTCTTAACATTAAAAACACATTGTGCATATCTAAAATTAGGCCGAATGTTGAAAATTCCGTTGAAGTCTATGTCAAAATTATACGGCCTAAATCACTGAACATCATGCTCAAAGTAATTAATTAGTAAACATGGAAGTAAACATCAAGCTGTCTTTTTAAGCCATTATTTTCCATCTGTCAGTATTGCTAGTTTATATGTCCAATATTAATTGTGAGTCAGTATCTTTTCCGTCTTCTGCTGATATAAATGGAAAAAAAAAAACATCCTAACACTGCTATTTGGATCTTGTGGATCTTGGTTTACTTTAGTACCTGGCACATTGATAGTTTTTTATACCCAATAATAAATTACAAATTTAGACATATACCCCCCCCAGGATGACCTAATGATGACCTCAAATGCCAAAAAATTATACTCTTGCTTTGATCCATCCCAAAATTAAGTAAATTTTGATAAAATTGTGGGGTCAAAAATAGGGCCAAAATTGGACAGGAAAAGCTACTTAGGTTGCAGTGCATTTTATTTTGAAAACATGCCTTGAAGTGGTCTCCTGTAGTGCTATATATAAAGACACCTGGAACCTGCCCATTTAAACACAAATAAATGGTGAATTTGCAACAGCTGTTATTTTTGTGTGACACTCTACCTTGCATATGTACTTCGATTCCCAAAAATTTAGCTGTGAGAGAATAAAAAGATATTTGAAAAAAATAGTAGCGTCTAATTTTCATGTCCTTTTACTGTGTTATATACAGATTTTTGTACGTGCGTCAAATAAAAATGTCTTCTATCTTCAAATAGATCAGTTTATCTCAGTAAATATGTATTTTTAAAACAGACCTAAAGTGCTTCCAAACTTGCTTCATAACATTAATCTTTATCTTGTTTGAATTTTTAGCCCCTCTCTCCTGCTTTGAGGTACCAATTTCATAGCAGCACCCGTTTTGATTAACTACCCGCTACTCGAGCTTTTTTATGAAAAATCTGCATGTGCAATTTTTATTTACATAACTGACTCAAATGCAAACAGAACTGCAGTTTTAATGTATTTGTTCCAGCAGCGGCACACTTAAACAATAATAAATAATGATGACATACGATGAACAGAAAAAGGTTGTTCAATCTATAATTCCAATTATTTGTATGTCACTTAGTTGTAAACTACAATTTCATTATCTGCACAGCTGTGATAGCAGATGCTTTTATTTTGTTGTGTATTTTGTATTCTCAATACAAATTTGGCATTCTCATGTCTGGCCTCTGAAAAGAAAAAATAATCTACCTTCAAATAAGATATAAAACAAAGCCTAAATCAACATCAGTCAATGCAGTGCATAATGCTGTCCTGCTTTCTTAACAATAATTCCGTCTGTTGCACTGTTTTTTCCCGTCCACACACATGTGCACGTAGACTCACAAAAAGGCTGACAATTACACAGTCTTCTTTGACTTGGTTTTCTGTTGCTCTCCACCTTTCTAATCATCTCACAGTCGAGGATCTCAGTTGTAACTTTTTCCCTCTGCAGGACAGAATATTGTGGGTTTTTTTTTCCTTAGATGTGTGTGGGAGTGGGGGTGCTGTGTTACTGGTCTCAGCATCTCAGCACCACCTTTAAAGCTTTGTTGCTCCCTGAGTGTGTTTGGAAAAAGAGAAGATGTTGGCAAGCTAAGGCGTCCTGCCAGTTTGTCTGTCTTTTTCTACATGGGTTGCTGCTGCTTGGGGTCAGTGTTCAGGTCAGGGTTTGAATCTGTCAGCGGGACTGGTTCTCCTTCAATTCTAGGTGAAATACTTTTTCACAGACTGAAATAATATAACAAACACCTGATGATATATGAATATTCTGAATATTTGTAACTATTAAGGAGTAGGGCCACATTTTTGCATTTGGATATTTTTTTATCCACTCTTTCTGCCACTCAGTTCAGAGTGTTTTCAGCTGGAAATTAGGACAACTTCGAAAAAAGTAGGTTGAAACATGAGGACTTAAACGTGCAAATATGCAGCACTTTTCTCTTGGGAAATTACTTAAATCATTAATTAAATAATTGCTTTTCTGTAGCTTCGTTAGTCTATGAAATAATTAATTGTTCCATCCCTACTGCAGTGGCTATTTCTTTGTGCTTGCTGATCATGATGCCTGTTTGCTGATGACAACCTCCAGTTTCTTTGAGCGATTGTATGCTTTTATGTGTGTCAGAAAGATTGCAACTGAAAAACCTGGGGTTCAGATAATGACTTTTTTTTTTGCTTCATGTTGCTTTAGAAATCCACATTTAAAGTTGTGATTATCAGACCTCTTTTGAAACCATAGGTGCTCAGTCATAATAGATACTCAATTTTTGCCTCTTCTGTTTTTATGTCCCTTTTTATTTTTTGTTGTCCATCTTCCTCATGTTTCCTCTTTCATTATTAAGCGTAGTGACATGTTTGTCACTGTGCTTGCTCACCTGCGTGCTATATCTACTCATGCTAAATTAATGTGAATTCAGCTTTCTCGCCCTGGTTTTAACACCTCAGAATTGTATTGCACAGGGAGACTTCAGGTTCTCCCTTCTCTCATCTGACTCTGACTCCCATGCTCTTATTTTCACCCCACTCTGTCTGTCCTATCTCCTGCTCTTCCCCGTTCATGGAGGCAGGTTTCTGACGTGAGATGGAGCTGTGGCTTCCCCCCATTCTTCCTTTGATAGAGGTGTGGGGTCTAATGAAAGTGAAGCGATGGGGATTGGGAGGAAGCAAAGGGACTGTGCAAACCATGGGGGTCTGGGTCTGGAATTGGATAGTTAGAAGGTTGCCACAGTGCATTAGTGCAGGGGACATGGTTTGGGAATGTTGGGAATGGCTTTTTTCACCAGTGATTGGGTCTCATGTCACCCGGCCTGCTGGTTTAAATGATGCCTGATTAATTGAATGAGCCACACACTCCGCGTGAACTCTACTGATAAAGACTCCATACAACACACCCAAGTCCCAGTATTATTTTCACCACAGTTGTAGCATGAAACTGTTCAAGACAGTTAGATTTTCCAATGAGGCAATATTACTTACACTGCAATAGTTTGTCAGTGTCGCATGGTTTCTAATTTTGAGTTCAGTAATTGGCTTCTCGCTAAAGGAATAGAAGAAAACTTTCACATCTGTTTGTGTTTTTCAAAGTTATCTTGCTGGTTTACAGAGTCAGTTGTGTTACTCCATAGGTCCATCAAAACCTCTTACTAGCTTTATATGCTTGACATATCAGTCTGATGAAACAGGATGTCAACACAGTAGGCAAGCCCGCCTCACTACAGTAGACCATAGTACATCAGAGAGATTAACCAGGAATTCAGATGTATTAGAAACTATTTCAAAGGATTAAAATGTTTTAGCCTCACCTAAAGTGTGACATCAAATACAGTTTCTTCACTTAGGAAGCGTAAGCGGATTTAGGCTCTCTCCTTTCATTATGCCTTGAATGCTGTTGAAATGGCCCAGGACAGAGCGGCATCAAGATGTGCAGAAAGGATCGATTCCCTCTCCTTAGAAGCTGACAAACGCTGGGCCCCACGCCTTTGCACCGATGCATTAGAAGATTAAAAGTAATGTCTGGACGTGGCAGTCGCTTCCTAATTGATCCTAAGCCGCCTCCTCCCACACACAATTTCCACTCCCCTCCCTGCCATCAGATGAGGTGCTGCACTGTATCGATCCCTGACGCCAATTTCTTGATTGCAAATTTTGATGTGAAGAATCCGGCCTAATGCCATAATCATACACTTGTGATTACGGGGGAGTCTCTTCTAATCAAAGATCCAGGCTGCCATGCCAGAAGGCAGCCCGGGGAGGCAATCAGGAAATGATCGTTTAAGGAAGCATACTGAAAATATCCAACAACCTTCTAGGCTATATCTATCTTACAGTTTCTTCTTGCTTCTGAAATGGTATGATCCTTAACTGTAATTATACCAAACTAGCTGTATGACACATCAGTGCTATCTATTGCTAATTGGATGGATCCACAATAATTGCCATTTGCATGTTAAATAACTATAGTCATTACTGACAAGGTAGGATCTGGAAGTGAAGGGATCAAGAAAACAAGGGATAATGAAACAAAAATTGTGAATATTTTCATTGATATTATGATTGTGTTCTATACAATAGATTTAAAGGAATGATATTTTGCATTTTTTGATTTATGTGTTGTTTCCAACATTTCCCTGTGGTCTACATAAACTGTAAATGCTGTTCTTGGATCTGAATTCTTCATTAATTCAACTCGGCAGGTCCATCTTCAACCCCTCCAGGTTGTTGGCTGTACTGCTCTGTTCAACTAACAACTGAACATTTTTGGTAATTTGCTCAAAGTTTGGGCATATTTTTAGTATGGACTACAACCACTGCTGCTGATAAACAATTATATCATACTCAGAGAAATTATTGGTGGAAGTCTTGTCCTTATATGTGCAAATTTTGTGATGTAACTAGTTATAGATGTAACAAATTACATGGGAATTGAAATGGGTTGTAGAAATCCACTAGATTTTTGCCAAAAATAATAAAGATAGTTTTTCAGCACCTGGAGGGTTCAAATACAAACTTTATGAACTATTAGGGTCCAAATACACAAATAAATGTAGCAAAGACTAATAAAAGAGAGTTAGCAAAATATGACCCCTTTAAGAGGTTATGGCGTTTTTTGCATTTGCATTTGGAAAATATCTTCACCTTCTTAAAATAATGGTAAAAGTAATTTTCACATTTAAAAAAATTAAAACCCAGAAGAAACTGAGCCAATTAGTTTTTGATTGTTTTTGTTGTTTGAAACTTATTTGAACCCATGAAGGCCCAAACATCTACTGTCAGCTAACACAAACTACTGATCCAAACTGTTTAATACCTGTTGATCCACTAACCCTATCAATACGTGTAAATTAGTGGTCTAATATGCAGTTTGTAATTTTTTCATGGTCATCAGATATAACTCATTTGGATGTTCAGAGGCTGCATAGTGAACGCAGAAACACTACAGCATTGATTTACTAGTAAAACCCATGGAGTTGACATTGACATAGGAAAATACATGATTTACAATAGACTAAGACACAAAATACAGAGGATAATATTATAATAAATATAGATAAATCATGTAAGAAAGGTTAAATAGAGAGGAAAGTAATTTGGGAACTGACACAGAAGTAGCACTGTGTCTTTATGGGTTAAGTTAAAGATGACGGTATCAATTACAGGCTTGGGCATATCTGTATCATCACTGGGCTTCTTTTGTAATGTTATGCCATGACTACAACTTACTATATAATTACACACTTGAAATTTCAGTGATATTTGACTTAATTGCTGGAGCCAGGATCATTGCAGGTGTAGCTCATTGACAGTCCTTAGCTAAAAAGGTGGTGGTGACATTTGTAATGACTATGTACAATCACCACAAATACAGTTCATCAGTCATATTGTATAATTGATGATGATGACCTATAGTTATAAATACAAGCTGATTTTAGTGGGCAGCACTGATGTGGCAGGGTATCCACAGTTATAATGAATAATAAGTTCAGCCGAGGTCATGGGTAGAAGCTGACAGGGTGAAATAATGTTGTTTCCCCCATTGACAAGAGCAACTGGCCCAAGTAGATAATTAGCTTACTAAGGTGGTTGTGTGCAGTGGGAGGTGGAGCATGGATGCTTCCTCTAGAGCTCACTTTTTTAATAAGCTGATACTTCTTTTTAACAGAACAGAGGCACCCCTTGCATGGGGCTGACCTCCATACTTAACATGTGCTAAGAGCCAGGGCAGTGGACTAGAAAGTCAGACTGTGAACAAGTCAGGGGGGGGAGATGACAGAAGGTGCGAGAAAAAAAGAGTAAATTAAAATATGACCATGATTTGCACTTCTCCCCATCCAAAATGTGTTCTACTGAGGAATTTGAGATGCAGCTCCGCACTATACTAGGTGATTTATTTCACCTTTAAATACAAGCTTCAAGTAGTTTTTGTTTACCTCACTCCTTTCTGCAGTATGTCTGTGCTGTAAATAATAGTAATAATTTCAGGATGTTCACCTTGACAGGGAACTGGTTGTTTCCTTTCAACAGCTTATTCAACGACTCTCATGGTGCATTGTTTTTTGATGTGTAACAATGAGGTACTTTGACTGCTATTGTTTAACCTGTGGGGAATAGAGCTTGATGTACCTCCCATCCTTACAGAAATGAAAAATAAAATTGGTGTGGATGCGAGCATGCCTTTCAATGGCATTGATAGGTTCGCTTTCTTGTTTGTTAGTTGTCTCAGTGTTGCTAATGTTTTCTGTACTGCTATATTCTGTAGGAAATCGACCCATTTCTTTTGTGACACAGGCATAAAGCCATGCAATTTGTTCTGAAATAGTATTGTTGAGCAAACAGGTATCAAGACAGCCTGGATTCAAACTGTAAAATTTGTTATGTCATTTGATTTGGTCCCTGAAATTGTGATTATGCTGTTATCACAACCATTATTACCACCATGTCTGTTTTCATTTTGCGTTTCAGAATATACTTTAATGAAGGATATTTTTTTCTCTCAGAGAATTATATTATGTTTTGGCTCTAATGTTTACATCATAATGTGCTGAATGTGAAAAATGTCACATTGCCTGAATGACAGGAAAACAGGCTTTCTGAGTGTGTGCAACACAGCTACAATGGAAACATATTTTCCTTTAGATAATGTGCTTGTCTGCTGAGATGACTCATTTTAAATAATGTCTCTCAGCAACTAGTCAAAAACCAGTATGAAGGTCATCAATTAGGTAAATGATTGTGAAAATTTGTCCTCAGGAAAATATTATTACAAGCTGTGATGTAGAATTGCAATAAATGCCATTGATAAATGATTGTTAATAATCTAAAATAGACTGAAAGCAATGATATGTCAAATGGTTATTTTATTTTGTTCATGACTGCATCAACATTACAGTCTCTATTCTATACTACTCTCCACATTTCATCTCATCTTTCCTCTCTGGAAACGCAGCCTCTGTTTCTCTGCCAGCCTGATGTTCACACAACCTGCCTGCAGAGGGTAGCCACTGACTGCATCAAAAACCACTCACCAAAACCCTCATTTCATATACTGGCCACGCACAAGCTTACATATTCACACATGCATGTTTGCAGGTGCACAAGTGTGCCATCATTTTGGTCTCTATCTAAACACTACATCTGCATCTGATTAAGCGTTAGTTAAGTGTTAGAGGAATAGAACAATGTGCCAGATGTTAGCAGCGATCTTAAAAATAAATAAATAAATAAAAACAAGAAAAAAAATAATAAAAAGATGCCATCCCCAGACAGGTGGAGCTGGTGCAGTCTTATACCAGGTTGGAACAAACCATACACTTACCAGGGTTGCCTAGATGAAACGAATGGGATTTTATGTAAACTGCTTGTCAGCAGAGATACACTGATCCTTTTTTCCACGGGGCTGGGGGGTTTGGGAGTCACTACAGTATGGTGTGTGTTTATGTCTGTATGTGTGAGCTGTGTGTGTCTTAATGTCTGTTTATTTGTATTCCAAGCCCGATTTGGGGGAAGACAGGCATAAATACATTCATGTACACATGCTTGTCATAAGAGCACTCTCATACTCTATCGAATATGATGTGGAAGCTTTAATAATGGATGTGAGCAGCAGCTGGAAAGGTGGAAAGGCATTGATTTATACCCACAGGTTTCCTGGGATTTTTATAGGATTGGCTAAATGTCATTACACTGCAGGTGGGGAGGTGATGAACTGTAATAAACTTTGATGTGGATGGGTGTGTGTCTCCTGTCATTGGCTCATAAACCGGAACACTCTGACAAGTCTCAAAAGATCTACTACCCTCCTACCACCTGTCATCTTTTCAGATGCGTATAGTACACATAACCACACTTCTGAGCAGACGTCTGAATCTGTGCAGCTTCTGAAACATGTGTATACTTATACCTGTGCACATGTGGAGATCTGAAGAAGGGCCAGGCCATTGTTGGCAGAATGGTTTTCATAACGTTGTCTGTGAACAGCGTGTGTGCTGACATACAGTGGTGAGCAAAAGGTAAAAAAAAAAAAACTGTGTGTTATTAATCTCCAAGTATTTGAGAGTTTCATTTTAACTCCGGACTGGCATAAAAATCAATGGCTTATAAAATGAGTTTTCACATTGTGTCAATGTTAATCAAAATGCATGAAAACATGCATGCATGCCACAATCACACCATGACACTAACTTTCTTCCAAACTGAATGTGCTTAAAGATTTCAGTTTAATGTTGTAGTTGCATATATATTACAGTTGAAACTATTTTACTCAGTTAATTTTTTTCTTATTTCTTCATAGCTCTACCTGTGCAATTTCTTGACAATTATGCCTGCTGCCAATGATAGTGACAACTACAGAAGAAATGTAGTTGCAGTACGTTATACATTTATTGTAGAATAAATTTCAGTCTAGCTTTGTTTTCATTATTTTCCTCCACCCTATCCTGTACTATCTTCTCTTTAGTTGCTTATCAGTTTTATTTTTTTCCCCCCCCAGATGCTGTTCAGTAATAGCTTAAAATACCAGTTCCTCAAACCATACTCGTAAATAAAGTAATTATTGCTTTGTTTTGGTTCCTGTCTATTTCATTTTGGTCTTACACCAGTCACCCAGTTTATGCTGTTGTGGTTTTGCCCTGAATTAACAAATGCACCTTCATTTTATTTAATATTACACATTAGAAATGAATTTTTCTCCCCAGCCTTCTAAATCTCAAATGAACAAATTTGTCCTTGTTTTTGTCAACAAACAACTACAGTGAAAACACCATGAAGGTCAAGTCCTGCACTCTAACTAATTGGCAAGGATGTTTCTGATGTTGTTGCTAGGGCAGAAATCTTGCCAAGTACGGCATTATTATACGCTCACGAGTTCAATTGCTATTGTGTTTGGGGTTTTTTTTTAATCTTTTTTTTTTCAGATGTTATTGTCATCACATTCAAATGGAGGCAGGTCCAAAAAAGCTCCGTAGGGTAGTTGTTGTCAATTACTTCATTGTTCCAGTCAGGGATCTACATTAAGGAGTCTGAGTGCATTCTCAGGTTGTCACTTGGGAAGCAGCATTCTCTTTACTGATGCCGGCACCAAGCCCTCACCAGGCGAAATAGAGTAAAGCTCCCTCAGATCCTGGGGAATTAGGGAAGTCTTCATTAAAAATGGGAAATGTTGTCGATACCAGGCACAAAGAGCAGAGAGAGGATGGCAGGGTCCTTGATTTTTGATTGAGGTATGCACTTGATAATAAATTACTTCAAGTTTTTAAATCCTTTCGCATTTTGGATAATGATAGCTTTTTAGCAAAAGCACACACTGAGCTTACTGCTCCCACAATTCTTAGATACGCTTAAAGAGGTTCACACCCCAGTGCCCAAGTGCATTTGTCGTATTTTACCAAACCGGGCCAATTGTGTGCATTTACAATGCGATAAACCTCATTATGTCTGCCCACTAACCAGTTGTGCATTATCTGAAATGGTTTATGGGGCTTATACAGGCCAATTTACCACAGCGCTTGATTCCATTGTTGGTCCATGAATGTGATGCTTGTCTTAGCCTGACTGAGCTAATGTTACTCCTGCTCAGAATGAGGATGCACTCTTTCTTTAGACTCTTTGTATTGAGGTGATTAAACCCCTGGGATTTTGTGTCCATGGCAAGACATTATTGCTGTCAGTGGGGCATAGCAAGTTGAATGCACCTTTTTGCATGTTAATCATCAGAGTCTTTCACTTGCGTTATGAAATTAAAAAAAAAATCAAGTGAGGAATTAGAAAATCAACAACAAAAGGGCAAATAGAAATTGTGAAAGCATTTGGGATTTTTTTTTCTTCTACAGGGAAGCACAGGTAAAAAACAAAAAGCAGGTTGCAATTCTATATTTCTGTGGATTGCATCGTGAAGTAATCAGGCATAATCAATGTGAGGTATTGCATGAGTTAAAATTAAATATGCATATAGTGAAGATAGACTCACCTCAGGGGTTAGAACAGCTGCTTGAGCTCTTGTCTATTCCCTGTGCATGTTGAGTGGTGACACATTGATTTCTGTGGACGTCTCATCTGTTTGGACTGGGGTCAAACACAAATAAGGTCTTTGAGGTTTGGCCAAAAGAAAAAAAGTGTAGTGTGCAGTTACATAGTCACTTACTGATCATGATATCCATCTTACATTTTACTGGTGTTTTCTTCATTGATGTAGAATTAGATTTGATAATGGTGTCCTGATTCACATCAACTCTGACAACTGAGCCTACATTCTTGTTTATCTCTTTGCACTGTTCCCACTGCTATCACCCCACCACCACCGCCGCCACCACCACGGCCCCCCCCAAACAAAAATTCCATTATTGTGACAACTCTCTGAGGTGTTTGTAGATACAGTGACAGGCAAGTCATACTCACTCTCTACATTTCTCTTGAAACCTAATCTCCAGCATGGCCTTGCTCACCCTGCTGATAGGCAGATAGTGGTGGGAAGGCTGCTCATACACTTGCTGTCACTGTAGTTCCACTTGGAGCATGTCTGCTCTCATTAGTATAGATATTGTATTTTGGTTTTGTACAATATCTCTCTTGTGACCTATGAGCAATGAGGTTAATGCAGGGCTATAATGTGCAGCAGGCCTTGATTGCACAATGAATGTCATCACAACACTTGATAATGTCAGTGTTGCCACTCTTAAGTGATGTTGGTCTACATAATACGATATGTATAGGCAGAAGAAGTCAGGCACTATTTAATATTTGTGGTTATTGATCGTGGCCTCGTAATGTAATTTCACCATCCTTTTTCATCATAGCAACTAATCGGGGTTAAAAGGAAACCGTCACCCATCGTAAATCCTCTTCCTTTTCCCATCTGTTTCCTCTTCATCGTTTTTCCTGTCTCTCTCCCTCTCTCCCTCTCTTTCTCTTGTTGCCCATTGGGCAAGGGCCCGGAGCAGTAAAGTCCTCTGGCTGATGGAATTTTATGGTTGGCATCTTGGCAGACTCCTTCATTTAACTTTTACCCTTGTCAGTCTTCAGTGGCCTAGAAAACTGTCTGTACAGAACAATCATAAAATTCTGTCTGTCACCAGGCAAATTTAGGTAACTAATTTTTTTAGATCAAATCATAAATCTTTTAACTTGGCAGGGTGGATGGCACAATAGCATGCTGAGCAGAAGTTTGAGCAGTCTTTGCCTGCTCATCAGTCTCTCGGAGGAAGCATATCAGTGATGGTCTGTGGTGGCTGGCATGGGTAGTGGAACCAGACAGAGTTACTGTCAGATATTTGAAATGGAATACGATGAAACGCTGACTGATTCTGGGGCAAGTAATATGTTCATGTTCTATTACACACTGGCATGATTCTGAGTCAGATATCAGCTTGTGCTGCTCATCTGGAATATTTTGTTGAAAAAAGCAACTTCCTTCTGACACTGGTAGAAAAATACATACATTCCTGTAAGATAGTGAATTATCTACATAATTCAACAGATCATGATTGTAGAAAGTTAAACAAATGCTGTGTACTACCTTGGGAAGCTCTTCAAATAAATCTCATTTGAAACAGCTATTCATTTATCCATTAGAAAACACACATTGCACTTGCACATGTGTACACAATCACAGGAACACACATACAGAAGGAATTTCTGCCTGCCTTTGCCTTGAAGCAGTGATGCCAGAGCTGCCTGCGTGTTACTAAATCCCATTCTCAAAGAACGTTTTACCCCCCACGTTTGAGAGGCCCTTGGCATTGGGAGAGAACACACACAGGGACACACAAAGATACATACACAAACATAATCTACATGCCTGATGCAATGTTCAGTCACTTGAGCAAACAGACACATTTGGGTACATGAAACAGCATTGCAGTGTGTCTGCTCTTATTAGTGAAACACTGCTTATGCGGTTCCTCTTCATGGGTTGTTTACTATATACAACAGGGAGGGCGGGTTTTACTTCTGGATTGTTGCACTGTTGTGCTATTGTTTTGCCTCATTTTTCATTTTGTTTACTTATTGCTCTTCGAAGAACTGTGCATGACAGGAAACATTTCCACCCTGCCCATAAAAATCCTGGGTTTTGAGAAGAAAAGGGTGAGGATCAGAGAGACACGGCTAAGGGGTGGGGGGTGGAGGGGTGGAGGAATAAAGGAAGACAGTGGCTTTGTGATGCATGTACAGCTGTAGTATTACTGATCAATATATATTCATGTACATCTGAAAAAAAAACGCTGGATAGCATTTGCTGCGTATTCTGCAGTGTTTATTGGCCACCATTTTGGATGCCATTGACAACTTTATCATTGTCTTTTGGTGTTTTCATCTGCTGCATGTTAGAGTGTAGGGTGGACACTTGCCCCTTTGTATTCCATTGTTTTGATAAAGTAATTCAATATTCTTAGGGAATTTCAGCAAAACTACTGGTTGAATTATACCAAATTGGGTTTATAGACTACCAGGGGCCCAGAATAGATGTCATTATATTTTGGAAATAGTAGATCAAAGTTCACATTTTTTAGGAATTTTTCAAATCTTTTTTTCTTCACCCATTTACTTAGAATGGGCAAAATTTTGAATGTCTCTAAATTCATCAATTTTGTTTCAAATTTCTTCAACCTTGACACATGTGCTGATGTTAGGATAGAAATCACATTTTATTTCATTTTGCCCATTCTAAGTAAATGGAAGAAGAAAAAAAGATTTGAAAAATTCCTAAAAAAATGTGAACTTTGATCTACTGTTTCCAAAATGTAATGACATCTATTCTGGGCCACTGGTAGTCTATAACCCAGTGGCTCCCAACCTTTTTCAGTTTGTGACCCCATTTTAACGTCACAAATTTCTGGTGACCCCAGGCATTCGAAACTGACACATTTTGTTGTTGCTAAAATTAATTTGTTTATGATCATGTAATAGTTTTCTATATTCTAGTTTTCTCTATTCTATACAGTAAAGTATAAATTATGAAAGAGCTGCAGCATCTGAAACCGACAACAGTGAACATGTGACAGATAAACAGAACCACAGTCCTTCAGTTTCAGCTTCAGTTTGTCTTTTATGGATTGGGATTGTCTCTCTCAACTCACTATATATTTTTTATTGGTAAGTATTTATTTTTATCAATTAATATAAATTTCAGGCGACCCCATTCGAATTCCAGGTGACCCCACATGGGGTCCCGACCCCAAGGTTGAAAAACACTGCTATAAACCCAATTTGGTATAATTCAACCAGTAGTTTTGCTGCTAGAGTGTTAACCAAAGAAACAAACTAGCAAACAAAAATACAAACTGAACCAAAAACAATACTCCTTACCTTCCATGGGGGTGGGGGTGGGGTGGGGGTGTAATAGATAAATAAATCATTGTTCTACAGCAGCCACGCTGATGAGGCTACCTTGACTGTAAATGTGCCTGCACTTGTTTTTTTTTGTTTTTTTTACCTGCCTTGTAACACAATAAGATGGTTGCTGCAGACAAGAAAATTAACTGATCCTGATCTCAAAAGGGCATGTAAATGTCCCGATTAAGTATTGTTAATCTTGGAAATCAAACCACTCTTTTTCAGTCCAGCAGTCATAAGTGTGGAGTAATAGTTATGAGAGGATAATGTGCAGACTGTATGGCATTTGTTCTGCATTATTGTCATGATCTTACTGTCATAACCTGGTGCAACAGTGTTACAGAGCTGTCATTTTTGCTTCACAAGTTTGCTTTCATTACCATGACTCCAAGGCAATATGGAAAAATCCCATGGTACAAAACCTTTAAGCTTTGATATTTTCAATACCTGTCCCCCTCCTATCACCCTAACCCCTCGCTGGTACAGTGAAATTTGAATATACTAAGAAAAGTCAGTTTTACCCAGTGTCCTGCTATATTTTTGTGCACACCAGGCAGCGCCCTCCTCCATTTTATTCCTCTGTGATTTGCCAGAATCTACAAAGATAGAGCAAAGACGAAGAACAAGAAATGTCATTCTCAAGTCATACCCCAGGGTTTAGCAGTTCGCTGCAGAGGTTAACTGGTCTGGCTGCTCAGCAACAGTTGGCATGGCTACCATTTCCCAGGGTACCCCCCCCCCCCCACCACACCACACACACACACACACACACACACACACACCTTCACCCCTGCAGATGCCATTCAAATGGCTGTCAATGCAATGCTGTTAAACTGAATTTACAGGTGAAGAAGCTCAACGAACAACCGTATGTAGATGTCTACTCTCAAGAGACAACAACATCCTTTTTGCCTTATTAACATGAGAGAACTGGAAGTATAGGAATGGTTGTAAAAAAAAAAAAAAAAAAAAGCAAGGGACTCATTTTGGGGGGTGGGAAAGGTCTAGAAATAATATTACATTCTTACAGCAATAATAATAAAGCTTCCCATCTCTCTTTTATGACCCTCCAATAAGTGAGTTGTTTCTGCATCACAGTACTGAATAGAGAATAGGGTAGAAAGGCAGCCCACAAAGCAGGCAGGCAGGGGCCCTGGTTTTTGATAAATGTCTCTTTCTCCAGGCATTAGGTGTTCTATTTTTCATAGCAGGCCCTTCAGCCATGCTGGGGAGAGCTTGGGCCTCACATGCGCGTTGGTGCAAGGCGCCCCAATCCTCAGAGATGGTGACTAATCCAGGCCTACTGTCTGGGGGCGAGAGTGGCCGCTACCAGCACAGCCGAAAGGTCACACCTGTCAGAGGTGGGGTTGAAAAAAAAAAAAAAACAGGGCCAGAAAAGGAAAGGAAGCTTGCACAGTGGCCTCTGCATAAAATGTATAGCTTCATAATGCCTTAAATAGTTTAGCTCCCAGTGATTTGTGCAAGCAAAGTAGGTGTT
Source organism: Maxillicosta whitleyi (assembly GCA_029822895.1). Classification (NCBI taxonomy): domain Eukaryota; kingdom Metazoa; phylum Chordata; class Actinopteri; order Perciformes; family Neosebastidae; genus Maxillicosta; species Maxillicosta whitleyi. The sequence goes on from JAPSES010000002.1 coordinate 8,927,014, forward strand.
ATTAATACAATTACATCTCTTCTCTTATTTCATCCCTGCAGAGTGCTCACTCAAGTCTATGTCTTCATCCTACATTTTGTGCTTATTGCAGTATTTAATTGATTCATCCAGGATAACATACTGTCTTTCCTGTGTACCTAAATTTTAATGTGTTCATTAGTAGCCATTTAATTGTTCATTTAAAAATTTTATAATTCAGGGTTATTGTATTTGCAATATCATAATAATTAATCGTCTGCTAATGGACTCTACCATAGTGCACTTTATTATGATTTCTATTTTACTTAATGTAATCTAAATTGTCCCCTGTGTCATGGTACCTAAGCAGTGCTGTAATTGTTGGAGTTTTTATTAGTTTTAATTTTTGTGTTGGTATAATCAGGTAAATATTTTAAAATAATAATTTTACCGTATCTTTGGTAATTGATTGTATGTGTATGGTTTCCTCTTCTGCCTATTTGTCTCACTGACCATTCTTGTATCTTTTGCATAAATTTGTGTGTGCTTTTGTAGTTTTGTGGGTTGTAGAGATATTTTCTCATGAGTGCAAGCAGATGTGCGTGTTCTGTTCCTCTTATTAAAATTGTGGATGACAGTTTCTGCTTTTGCCTGTGCTCTTGCTCTGTTGACATTATACAAATGTTCCTGAAGCATAAGAGGCACTGCTGCACCTCAACTTCAGCTAGGCAGCATGCCACGGCTGGGGCATCGTCCTCAATTCAACAGGCAAATTAATCTTGCTTTGTTGGAGTAGTCAAGCCCAACCTGGGAGAGAGTTCGTTTAGCGATTGCTCTGCTGATGCAAGTGCTTTCTCAAGTTTGGAGCCTTCATTTATGTGCAGTTAAAGATCTCTCCATCTGTTATAGGCAAGACCTGGACACAGACGTCTTGATGAATTGGTATTTCTACTGTTATTGAGCGGCCTGCAGTCTCTCAATGGAGGCAAAGTAATAGTGTGGATATTAGAAGGAATAGTTTTTGTTTCCTGAGACCTTAATGTGGATATATTCAATAATGTTTGATTAGAAAGGGGGCCTTTAGGTTTGAGAGAAACACATAAATATCTGTTGTGGTATGCTGTTACTGGTATACCATATTGGATTGGTACTGCGTGGTGTTTTTTTCTTTCTAAATCCAAACTATTTCTATATATATATATATATATATTTTTTTTTTTTGGTAATGCATACAAATACTCATATAAACCTAGAATCATTCAGTATACGCGCATGCTTCAACCTCGTCTGCACAAACACACATTGTGTCTTTCAGCACAGATCACCTCTCACCCTTGTCTGTTAGCTGTGCTGTCTGTGTGATGAGAAGATAATCTCTCAGTATGGGTTTTTCATGGGAAGATATTTCATATATCATGTTTTTCTTGTGATGGGGTAGCAGCAGACAATTTGAAATCCTATTTATCTAGCTAACAGGGAAGAGGAGAGGAAATGTATCTGTGGTTATTAGAGATGAGACGACCCCAATACAGACATGAGAAGGAGATCAAAGCTGACCGCCCTGGAAATAATAACTAAATCCAATGTATCCCACCCACTGCTTTGAGGATGTGGAAATGTAGAGTTTGATTTTGCTTTGTGAGTTTGTACATGCATGTATCTTCATGTGTGGGCACATATAAGCATTTTTAAAAAAAAATTTTTTAGCCGAAAGAGTCCAGTCTACTCCAGACCTGTCCATGTTGAGGGTCACTCCAGCACGCAGAAACATGAACACAAATACACACACACCGCCCACCAGCCATTTAGCTTCTGGCAAGGCCCATCACCATTCTCCCTGGACTACCATTGTCGTAAATCATGGTTGTCCTCTCTATCAGAATCTGCCCACAGAACCTGTGTAGGGACCGGATATCATTAATGTCTCTGCCAAATCATGTTTACCTGAGCCCAGTTTTTATCTTCAGTCATTCTCCCTATTTCTCCCTCTTTGTTATTTATCGCACATTCTTGGCAGTTTGTTCACAGGTTAGAGAGGATGACCAGGGAATGATGGGTTGCAGGTTCTGTGTGTTGAATTGATAAGAGCACCTATTAACTATTCCAGGAGCAGAGGTTAAAGTAAGGGAGGGTACAGTTTGTACCATTAGTTTTATGAATATAGGCATCACTCACTGAGGATCTTTGGGGTTGCCGAGTCAAGCAGTGCAGAAGTGCAGTGGAATTAGCATGCAGCTGTTACGCAAATCAAGATGAACCCACCAACCTTGCATGATAGAGACAAAATAAATGGCCCCTATTTTCTAATTCGGCATACGCTCAGTCAGTGTGGGTTATTTCACACAGATTCCATCCTCTATGGACTGTGTGAGCAAAAGCAGATACTCCACACAACACAAGACTATGACCCTGGGTTAACAAAGAATTTGGGTCATCACTCCAGCACCTTCTCCTGCAAGGGCAAAAGGCCAAGGCCAAGCCAACAGAGCCTGATTAACCACATACAACACTACGTACAATTTCACAAGTAGCACAAAAAAGGATAACAAAAAGAGGTAAAAGAGGGTGCAAAGCAACAGAAGATGCACAAAGCTGGAACCAATTTGTAGTAGCATACATACCTCGGCCAATTACGTGAACCTTGTGCCGGTTTTACAAATTGTGACTAGGGACTAGGGACACACACTGTGCATATTAAACCACCAGCCCATAAAGGAAGTTATACAGTAGGGAATAAAACCCTACTTTTTAAGGGGCTGATCTGTTGTAGTGGCAAAATAACACACCTAGGGCTAAATCCACAAAGAATGGATTGCAGCTGCTAATAGCATTGTAAATTGCATTGTGTTTGCTTCTGCAATCTGCTCCATTCTACGGACCTATTCACAAAAGATTTGTGCTAATGATATGTTGGCTCGAACACGCCCATACCCTTTTGCACCTGTGTACCATTTCCCTGTGTTTCCTTTGCACCTGAGCTCTCTGTTTTGCAGAGATGTTTGTAGCATTTCAGACTTTTCATCATATTTACAGACTGGGCCATAATGAAAACTGCAGAGTAAAATCCCTCAACTTTTATCTCAAATTTGAAGAAATGTATGTAACATGAGACAGATGTGACCGTCAACATACTTTCTGTGGTGCTTATCTCAGGTAGGTGTGAAATGTGTTTTATTAATGTGTAAATCTTTAAGAATAAAAATGTTCCTGTGTCACTATTGTAGCAGGAAATTCACAAAACATTTGTACTGATGTTCTGTTTTTTTCACTGCTGGCAGTATCGCACAGCAGCTGAAATAATACATACGGCTCCACAGAGGCTGTACACATTTATACATGAATTAAAATCAGTCTTCATTCGTTTATCTGGCACTGGGTCGCAGGGGCACCAGCCTCAGCAAAAGCACTTTCACCAGCTCTTTTGGGGGAATCCTGAGGTGTTCCAAGGCCAGCCGAGAGATATAATCCCACCAGCATGGCCTTGATCAGCCCCGAGGTCTCCTCCCAGATGGACATGGCCGAGACAGCTCCCCAGGAAGGCGTCCGGGAGGCATTCTCACTAGATGCCTGAACCACCTCAAATTGGCTCCTCTTGACATGGAGGAGCAGTAGCTCTACTCCAAGTCCCTCCCGGATATTGGAGCTCCTCACCCTATTGCTAAGGCTGTGCCCAGCCACCCTGCAAAGGAAACTCATTTTGGCCACTTGTACCCGTGACCTCATTCTTTTGATTATTACCCAGAGCTCATGACCATACATCAGAGTCGGAACATAGATTGACTGGTAAATTGATAAGTTCGCCTTTCGACTTAGCACCCTGTTCACCACAACATCCTGATCTACTTGTCAATTTCCCATTTCACGATGTTTAATACTGTGTTCAGATTATTGCAGGTTTACAAGGAATGCTTGTAATAAAATAGCCTGATCTCTGTTCATGTGAACCCAAACCTCTGATAGATTTTACAGTTTGTATCATTAAAGAGAGAAAGACCATGACATTCTGATTCACAAGCAGGTGCAATGTTCATTCAGTAGTTGCTAATTTTAATTATAATGCTGAACATATCCTATTTTGATAATATTCCACTGTAGTGGTTTATCGTAAGTAAGACAAACAATCTTTTCAGTTACACAAACTCACTTTTTCAGACTGGTTAAAATTTTTGTACATCATTAGTTTCTTAGTGTTCTGTTGTCTGCGCACATAATCTCAGGTACCGTCTGAAGTCGACAAAAGGCAATTGAAGTGTTGTTTATTCTGCATAGTTATTTCTGAGGATTCTGAGGTTTGTTATTCAGCAGCATCACTGGGGAAAGTGCTGCAGAAAAGAAAAATATCAGACTAACCTGGACCTTTTGCCCCCATAGTGCGTTTGCCCTATGTATGATTTATCAAGGTTAGTCCCTTATGGAGAGAGTCTGCAAAGAAGGACGAAGGAGGATAAAACAGGACACACATTACAAACCAATGTCTGTACTCCTTTTGTAGTCCTTCTCCAAACTTTTAGTGAGTAGTTGCAGCTCTTGGCTTTGTACCCAAGCTCCCCAAAGCTGGAAACAGGAGCACAGAGTACAGAGTTCATTAGGCCTTCACATTGCAATCAATGCAGCAGAGACCGCGGTGAAAACCTAAATTAGATCCTGTGTGACTTTACCTCCTTAACAGCTCACTTGTTAACACCCCTCTACCATGACACTGGGAGTACATGAGGGGAAAACAAGCTCTAAGATGGCTTGACATACTTTTCGAGTTTTCCTCTGTCATAATTTGTCACCTGTCTTTGTGGAAATCTGACTACTTTCTCACCTCACAAAATACCTCACGTCTTTGTGCTGTCAGAACTTTTTCTTTGGGACAACACTGAACCACTTGCTGTCATTGTATTGATTAGTGAGTGGTTGGAGTGTAGTGTTGTGCATTATCTAGAAAGCGGTGTGTGTGAGTCAGTCCAAGGGCTTATTTTTAGGTTGCATCAGTAAAGAAAAATAGATCATATTTAAAATAATCTTATTGTCGGTATTTCGTCTCAAAAACCTGTCCATTAGCTATGTGTGTCTATGTCGCATTTGCTTGTTTTTCAAAAGACATACTCTCTTTCATGTTACCTCCTTACAGCAATTCCGCTACTCTGCTGCAAATAGACACATAACTTAGGACTTCTCTCAGCAGCTAGTGTGCACTCATTTTTACTCAAGCTATTTTTTTTTACTCTCATCTACCTGATTTTCAGTGAACTGGCTGACATCTGCTCCTATCTTTATAGAGGTGTCATTGAAATTCAGTGCAGACATGAGTCCTGCAAAGTACACGGAGAATTGCTTAGAGGAATATACCGCGTCGCACACAAACATACCCCCAAAATATATATGCACACAGAGACACTGGCATGTACATAAGGAGTGAGTGAGTAAAAACTCTTTTATATGTGTGTATACACAGCCAAACACAAAGTGCACAAAATGTGACTGAAGCTTTTCTGCATTCCCTCTTGTCAGGCTTTAATTAGTTGCAGCATTAATAGCCTTCAGTTAAATACCGACATAAGAAACAGTTACTGAACTCATCTGACTAAGACTCGGAGAAGTGCGTTACTCCTACAGTATTTGCTTGACATAAGTATGTGTGCAAGGCTTATTTTTATGGCCCAGACAATCTACTCCTGTTGGAAATGCCAAGGTGAAGCCAAAGTTTTGATTCTAATTCGGGTGATACCTAAAGATCCCTGATCATATGCTCTTTAGGGCAACAGAAACATATTGAAGCTGAAAAAAATGACACGTTTATGGTATTAACACTTTTTTTCAAGCAATATTAGCTTCACATATCTCAGAATTTCTATATCTGTATAATATAAATACATACAACATAATTAGCTATTTTTGAAATATTACTTTATTATTACATCCTTCCTACTAATTGTTTCTACTAGTGCTTTACAATGTGCGAGTGGCTGTTTTTTTTCCCAATACTGCTGTTTTTTAGAGTTACTGTTTTGCTATTTTCATGTATTTCTTTTGTGTTTATCTGATGTTGTGCTTATTTGTAGCTCAATTTCCTGAGGGTTCTTCCCAAATGATCACTAAAGTTCTATCTAATCTAATGTAATCTAATGTAAAACAGTCATATCTGTCGAGGTTAATGTAGTGTAATATAACGTTATACAAAATTGTAGCTTAAGAACACATAGATTACACATAGTGGAATTCCAATGCTTATGTAAAATATGTCACTAGAGGCAAAAGCAGGCTTTAATTTTCCTGGCTGATTGAAAATCATGCAGCCTACCTACCTACATTCACTTAGACTTGATTTCAAGTATTTAAGAGTCATTTATAATGGCAATGTTTGTGTTTATAAAAGAAATGGGGGTATTATGCACAACCGTTTACTTTATATTTTCCCGTTACTGTGTTTTTTAAAATAATTTTACAGTGATTGGCTCCAGCAATATATTTCATTTCTGCCACTAACTCTTCTGTTTTCTATGTCCTCCCTAGTTTCCTGTTACTCAAATGTAGTAATTTATAAACCCTTTCATGTGCAAATATCTTATTTTTCCTGTACTAATTTGCAGTGCTTGTGGTGGCTGCCATCCACACATCCTCCAATGCTCAATACATTTATCAATAAATAGCCTCAAGTTGTTTTGTTACTGGCAGTCTTTATTTGTTCTTTTTCCCATCACTGGCTACTTCTATCTGTCAGCATTAGGCAGAAAATTGATATTACTTTAGTTTTAGTCCAACAAGAATTAAAACTCCAACCTCAGGTATTCTCAGGTGAAATGTGTTGTTTAGGTTGTTTTATTATTTCGATTCAATCAACTAATAAGTGTGATTTTTTTTTTTTTCTCCACGAAGCCCAGATGTAGACTCTGGTTAAATTTAGATCTCTTTATAATAATGCTGAGCCACAAATCCCCATAGTATTGTAATGAATAATACTTTCCTCAGCATTGTTATTATAGTATTTCATTACAGTTATAATTTAATCCACTGATTTTGTTTTATTGTATGTGAAATATCAGCTCAATTAAAGCCCAGAAGCTTGCTGACTGTGCTTCTACTCGCTCCTTGTCCACATCTGGGGCTCAGTCAGTAGGGTGTTTTGTGTGTTTTCTTCAAAGCTGGAGTTGTCTGGTGTAGGTCAGGCTAAAGTTAAACAGTGAAGGTAAAAGGAGGGGGTGAGCCTCCTCAAAGAGGTAAACACAATCACCCGTGTTGTTAGCCTGGTAAGGGGTCAAGGTGGTAGTTTCACAAACAGGTTAACTTTGAGCTGACTTCTACTTTGACTTTGGGTGACTTAAGCAGCAAAAGATTGGGAACAAAGTTCTACAGAATGAGAAGAACCACACACGCTGTTGTTGTTACGACTGTCAGTCTGTTGTATAAAACAGACCACATTTTGTTGAAGAGTTTTAATCTTCAAATTGAGTGTTTTTGTTTGGAGATCATCTCTGGAGTTAAACAAAATTATTATTTTTATTTTGCAGAATCCAGAATCAAACTTGTTTTATTCAGTGGCCCTGTGTCTGTAGTGTAGATAAAAGATTGCATTTGATCTCTTTGTTCATTACTGTTATTGAATTTGTTTATGTCTAAGCTCATGTAAGGCTTTTTTTAGGCAAAGATGCATCCTTTATTCATTGCAGCATGACAAGTAAATTCTAGACAATAAAAGGGTTTGCTCCTTTTCTCTGCATTCTGAAAATTTAAAATCCATTTATAAGAACATGGCCTTTCTTTAATAAAACACATCCTTGTATAAATTGTAGACCTGAATAAATAAATCATATATTTATTCATCCTAATGGGTGAGCTGTCCCATATTTGTATGTGTATATATTTTTTATGTGACATTTCAGTGTATTTATATACATGCATACACATATACATGCATATTAATTCAGAACCTACACTCCCTGCTTTTAATTGAATTAATGTAATGGGAGGAACATTTCTGCATTGTGAATAAAAACGAAGTGGCATTGTTCAGTATCCTCAGGTTTTGTGATTGTTGTTTCTGGGTGTTCTTCTGGACCTTGTAGATTTACACACATACACACACAAATGCACGAGCGCCATGAGGTTTTGGCCACTGCCCAGTGTTTCTTACAAAGTGAACCCTGCAGTGGTAATTTCAAGCTGTTTACAGCCTAATACCTTATTGTTTCCTTTTGTGTTTCCTCCTCAGTGTGTTGCTCTGCTGCTGTGTGTTTGTCTTGTCTGGACACCAGATATAATGCCACCAGTCTAATTATTGAGAGAATGTTAAAGGCCTAATTGTGTCCGTGTTATCAGGAAGTTGTAGTTGCCCAGACATGAGACAATAAAACCATCAGAAGATTTTGTTTCTTGACCATAACAGGCAGAAGATAGAAGGCAGGAAAATAAACAGGAAAGAAAAGAAGTAAAGCCCCTGGTGTGTACAGATACACACATTTCTTTGTGGTTGTCACCCAGGGTAAAAAAAAACAAAAAAAAACACCTCACCATGGACAGAGGACAGAGTGAGAGACATAGACTACAGATAGGAAAAAGAATGGCAAAAAAAAGTAAAGAGAATGAACTGCAGAAAGAGGGAAAGCAGTAAAATGCTTGGCCACATGGTCTGGTGGGAAATCCCCCACTGAGCTGGGAGCCCTGCGCCCTGGTGGCTAGATGAAATGTCTTATCTACCGGCAGCAGGACTCTGTCCTTTAAGTAGGGCTAGGGAAAACTCATTGTCCAACCAACCAGCATCTCAACTGATCCGTGTTCCCTGTGACCTTTCCCACTGCTGCCACAGACACATGCCAAACTTTAGACTGTGTTAAATGCAAGACTTCTCCTTTGTATACAATCCCTCACATGTGTTTGTTTGTATTTCCTTGAATACATTTTGTGACAGATTTGGTCAGAGGTCATGTCTGTATTATGGGAAAGGGAGGATATGTCACATCTTTATCCACCTGGCTGGAACCGGTCTATTATCATTTTGCATTCTGTCTTTCCTTGCAACTAATCTATCAGCAGGAAATTAAGTTATAATGTGGCTATCATGCAGCTTGATATGCACTAATTGCTCAGATTGTATCTATATATATATTTTTTTACAAAGACCAGTGGGGTGCTGTAGTAATTTTCATTAATTACATACAAAGAGTAATTAGGTTTTCCATTATTCACTATTTTTTTTGAGTGTGACTTTCTGAAGGTGTTGGTTGGGGGCCACCTTGTCTTAATGCAGTTATTTTATGTCCATCCTGCTTTAATTTGTGAGATGTTCATAATAACCTTGACACAGGATGACATACAGTTCTGCTGCAATCCTCTCTATAAATAAAACATACACTTAATGTGGTTAGCAGAGTTATCTAATTTTAATATGTGCAGTATTTTTTTTTATGTCTTGAGGGTTTCTGTTTAGTTTTTGATCTGATCTTTTTGATTTATTTTCATATAACACCATTTTATTTATATGGCTTGAATGATTAACTGTGGAGGATATGAGTGGGACTTTGTGTATTGTCCAGTTAACATAATGATTTTGTCTTTTTATATTTACATTTGTCTTGTTTTTCTTAAACTGCAATAGCCCCAGTGGACAGCAACATGTGTGACCTTGTTTAAGGCAATAACTCATGCAGTTGATACAATAAATATATATTTTTTTGCTGTAAAATGAATCATACACATACAAAGCTTTGGATGGAATAAGACTTTCATACTTGCCACCAAGAGAATTAAATCATTGTAGCATGCTAAGGTCATGCTGTAACGAATTACAGAGACACTAATTTAACATTGTTCCTTCTCTGGTTTTACATCACTGGCTAATTATACTTTCCTATCATTTAACACTGAAAGAAATAAACAAGTCGGGAACATGTGTTGTGAGTACATTCCATATGTTTATGTATTTGAGAGCATGAAGTAGCCAAACAGACTGTATTGAAGGAGTGGATGCAATCAGCAATCTTCCAGCTTGAGCTTCTAGGCTAGACACTTCGCCGCCATGTGGTATTCCAGTAAGCTGACAAAGAAGCTGAATAATGTATCTATCAGTCTGCTTGAGTGTGCCGAGCACTGGGCACTGAGAAAGCTGCCAACTTGTTATAGGCTCATTACAGGTGAAGATGACATGTGGAGGTGCAGCCGCCTTGGCATTGTCTCCCTGCCCTGCCCTCGATGGAAGGTGCAGCACTCTGTCACTCCCCATGGCAAAGAGAAAAGGGAGACAGAGGTGATGGAGGAGGAGGAGGAGGAGAGAGAGAGAGAGAGAGGGGTGGGGGTGGGGGAGATGAGCCTCAATGCTCCTCTAACCCCCCAAAATGAAATTGACAGGCTCGCTGAAGTAATTGCTCCCAGAACTATTTTCTTTGGCAGGAAATACTGTTATCGACAAATAGGAGATTCAATAAATGGCAGGAGATGAGGCTCTGGGCTGTGGTCAAAAGGCTGTCTCTGTCCTCTACTGTTGAGGTTGCACTGTCTCCTGATGCACTATCTCCCTGCCCTGCCCTTTCTCCCCAATAGTCTTTCTCGCTACTTTTGTATCTTTCCCTACTTTCTTTATCTCTCTGGAGCTGCCCCGCCTCCCTGTTCCTCTCACTTTTTGCATCTTACCGCTTCATCCCATCCTGTCCGTATAACATCTCACTCTCTCTCTTTCTTCCCCTTTACTCTGATTCTCTAGGGGCTCTTTTTACACATTTTCTTCTGTTGGCCATTTTTGTGAGCCTGAAGGGGAAAACTCTATTACCAAATAGCCAGTAGGTAATACCCCTTCGTTTTTCTTCCCTTGCTTTCCCTTCCGTTGCCTTTCCTTTCCTTCCCTTGCCTCCCTCCCTCCCTCTCCTCTGCAGACAGCGCAGTGGTGTAATGTTGATATTATCTCAAAGGATTCCATTAATTTAGGCTGGGGTCATGAAAAAGCAGTTTATGGTCAGTGTCTCTGGTTTCCAGAGGTCAGAGCATGCGGTGAAACCAGAGCTCAAGCTTTTCTGGGCATAGTGGTTTGCCTGCTGGGAACTACTGAGAAGTAAGGAGATAAATAAAAAGTGGGTGGTGTGTTTGTCCACCACTGCTCTATGTATTACTCAGGATGTTTTTATTTGCAAAATTCCTAAAATGGAATCAGTGTAAGGCACATTCTATATTCATACACTTCACACACAGTACATTGTCTGTGTTTGTGTCAGCATTTCTTTTTAATTTATTTATTTTTTTATTGTAGACTAACATCATCTTACCAAAAGTGCACGTTTGCTGTTGTTTCCTTTGTGGTCTTTTGTCTTAGTAGGAATTAGTGTAGCATCGGTCCATTCCTAACACATCACACTGTTGTGGATAAGAAGAAGAAAATGTTGTGGAGCAGCATTTTGAACAAAGATACAATAACTTGATTGTATAATTATACCCCCACCTTCTCACTGTGTCAAACCAAATATTCTTATTGGCATAGGTCCACTCTCTTGCATGTTTATTCCAGTAACAATTCAAATCAAAAAACACTATTTTGTACAAGTTCAGAGATTGGAGGGGGCAGTGAGATCAGTACAGAGTTCATGTTTTTAATACTGCTATTGAATATTACATACAGAACAAGTGGTGTCAGGCACAACAAACCTTGCCCTTTGCACTTATTGTAGTTTATTATTATTATTATTATTAATAATAATAATAATAATAATAATCTCACCCATTGTAAGTAATTGGGAAAGAAAAACATGTAAAAAAAAAAAAAAAATACTGTTCCCAAAATTGAATGAGATCTATCCTGTGTCATTGGCAATCTACAAACTCAATTTGGTATGAATTCGACCAATAGTTTTGCTGCTAAAGTATTAACAAACAAACAAAAAAACAAAACAAGCCAAATTTTGACCCAAACACTATTAGGCTAAGATACAATAGTCTGTACCTTCCAATCAGTATATTCTGGTTGGTTGATTAATATATATATATATATATTTTTTTCATCTAGGCAGGTACAGTTAATGCATATCTCATGCGTCACTACGAAGTTGTCCTTGAGAAAGCAGCTGAGTACATTTTATTAGCCTTAACATCACTGAAGTCAGGAGTTGCAAGTAATGCACCAGTGTGGCTTTAATCCTTGCCCGCCATCATCTTTGAAGCATTAGTCAGCACAGTGCTGACATATCGTCTCTGCTGTGTATCCTGCTCAGTTGTGGTAACATTTGTTTTTCATCTAAACTGATCTGCTGCAGACAACCTGGGCTTTGTTTTGAGAAACTTAGACCTGTAGTCTGATTCAGTTTCTTCAACTATAAACCCCAGGTACCACAGCCCACAGCTATGTAAACAAAGCAATCTGTCACGAGAAATCTTACTCATTAACCTCCCTTTAACATCTAAATGTGAATAATACATTTACTAGCCTATGCTTGTATTGGCTAATTACCATATGTTTTTATACATCTTGAGAAGGTGTCTTGCATGAATGCCTTGGTTTCATGTCATTTCTTTGAAAGGCCTTTTGGCTGTGATGACTAATGATTATAAGTAGTGATTGAAGATAATATCACTTGAAGTTTGTACATATCAAGTTAATGGAGTACAAAGAATGTAGATTTACAAGTCAGTTTTTAGAAAGAAGTGATGTGTACTTGATCCTTATGAAAGCACATACTCAGAGTTCATCAGTGACGGTGAAATTCCTGAGCGTGTTAATGCTCTAATTTCTCTTTATTTGTGTAATTTTATTTACTGTGTACGTTATAGAAAATAAACACTAGGTCAATGGGAATTAAAAGCAGTTTATACATGAAATTGTAATGTTTTTATCTCACTCATAGATGAAGTTTTACTTCTGTGATTAGGGAGGTTGATCCTTGAAGTGAATCTCTTGCGAACACAAAGTGAACACATTTCACCTCAAGGTTTTGAAGCACTCGTCTCACTCCTCTTGTTCTTGTTCTTAAATAAATGCTTAGATACTACATGAAAAGTGTTTTAGATGTGTTTGTTTTTGTTATGGAACTGTAGCTTTTACAAGAGCAGAATTGGGGGGAAAAAAGACTTTTGGAGTTAGTATGTAGTCAGTAATGAGAAAGGTTTGTGTCCCCATGCTCTAATAATTGCCAACTGATAAATAAAAGTTTAACCAGTCTCTTATACATATTTATCCAACAGTGCATGAAACTCAGCGTTAAAATGGATCACTCAGAGGAGAACAGAAAAAAACACAAGCATGGAAAATGGAATTATTATAAAAATCACCCTTTTTCAAAGCACCCGTATCACAATGAATACAACTACAGTATATTTAAAATTATAACAAAGAAATGTGAGGTATGTATTAGATTGTTGGTCATTAGGGGTGCAGCAGTACATGTCATATGGTATGGCTCATTTGTCATTTTCAAATGGTATTTCCAGAAAAATTGCGTTTATATTAGAGCTTCACATTGGTTGGAGCCCGATGCAGAGCCCAGCTGTGTGCTGCACCCAGCCCGTTTGACTTAAATGGAACTTGGATCCAGTTCAGAGTAAAGGCTCATTTATGTTAAAGACACAGAGGGATGGATGGAGCATTCTGTCTATCCCTGTCTATGCGTGCTACATACGTAATTCGAATACGAAGCAGTACCACCAGGAACTGTGCAGGCAGTGTGAGATTTGAACAGAATGATTTCTATAAATAGCAGAATTTTTCTGTGTGACTTAGTGGAAAAATTACAGTTCTCTGACACTGATGTGTATCCACATCAGTAAAACCTCCTCTGTTGTTGCCATAATTGTTATTACTGACTTTCTTCTACTTCTTCTTTTCAAAAAAACTGGCATTCCGGCAGTATGGTAATTAAAAGCAGCGCCCTCTGGTGGATTGATTGAGAAACACTCATTTCAACAAACAAGATGCATGGAAGTATGAAGGCATGACAATATTAGAAATGGACAAACCTATTTATGTACATAAACTGAACATAAATGAGCCTTAAGGCTCTCCATCAGCTCCCAGTTAAGTTTTGGCACACAGCCAGCCTCCACCCAACCTCTGAATCTGAACCATACTGTGAACCATGATACAAGAACCATAATTTGCACCAAACCATGGATAACCAGTACTGTTGCATCCTTACTGGACAGATCTATTTTTTACTATTATTTTTTGGTAGTTACTTAATTTCCCCTTTGAGATTCAATACATGTATAACTGTATGGTAGTGGTAAAAAAAAGTTGGTTTTGTCTGAAATAACCCTTGAGGGTTGAAATGATGGTATTATAAGCTTTATGAGATGAAAGCCTCTCATCTTATTTGAGCCAATCAAGCATATATCTCAGTTTATATCCAGACAACAGAATACCTAGTAGGTTGCTATGACTATGTAGGTCTTTTTTGTTCAGATACAAAAGCAAAAAAAAAAAAAAAGAAAGAAAACAAAACAGGTTGTTTCATGTTGACTGTGCATTGCAAAAGATCAGCAGGCCTCTCTTTTCTACAGACAAATGAGCTAGCTTATTACTTCCCAAACCGCCTATTAGCGCAGCTCACTTCGTGGGGAACCAGCAGTTTGGGGATGAACACAGTAAAGATGATTTTACCAAGCAGCCCGATTCAGGCATATCCAAAGCTGTTTCCAGAGCATTTCTTCATCACGCTTTGTACACCACCTTCACCCAACCCCCACCTGGAATGTAGCCAATTTTGACAACAGAACCTGAAAATTGCTAATTTGCCACAGGTTTGTTTTTTGTGGCTTGTACAGGGAGTTGAAATAATGCGGTAAAATTGCATTATGTAAACCCTTTTTGATTCATGTTCCTCAAAATTTATGTTGATTTTTGGACCACATGGACAAAGTGGCAGACAATAATAGATTCAATCACTCAGGTACTTTGAAATCAAGCTGTTGCTCAAAGTAATGCGGCATTAACACCAGTTTGTGTAGATTGGGGGTTTGTGTATGCATGTGTGTATGCTACTGCCAATAGGTACACTCATTGTGTAGGCATTAGTGTTACAACATGTCCCTTGAGTCTTCACTTGAGATGATACATAAGAATCCATTTACTGTAATTATGAGCTGCCTCAGATAACATATAAAGTCTGTGTTTCGCTCCTAGTAACATACATTATAATCATGGTTAATTGAGACTGAAGTAGTCTTGTTATTTCTCTCCACACATTAATTGTTTATGATATGAAACTAACGGTCAAAAGACATATGTAATAGCTATAATTATTAAAGCTACAACTATACATAAGCCGTTTCTTTATATGTAGAAAAACTATTAATTATTAGATGTCCAACTATAGTCAACATTTAAATGCTGATAAAATAATAGTTGCTATCAGTAAAATAGCAGATTAAGTACCCAATATCACCATCCACATATGAACTGGTACTTTTATTGTAAACTAATAAATGCATTAAAAATTATGTATAAGTCAAAATAGTAGTAATGGATTAATCAGAATACTGACATTATTAATGCAAACAAAATATGGATCACTACAGACTCATAGAACTGAACATCAAACTGTTAAAAACCTTTTGCACTTTTTATTTTTTCAGTTTCCTCTCGAGACTCATGAAAGTTAAAATAAATAAAAATGGCTTTTCTAAATGAAATAACTGTCTAGATTGGAAACAGTATAAATGCTGATACAACCATGTTTTTAGATACATCTTTCATTTTAATTTTCTTTTTTTGCCCTTTGCAACGGACAGTCTTTTTTTCCCAAGCTGTGACACCCTTGTCCTCTACAGAGGATAAAAAATACATTGCTAGGAAAAGTAGTTTTTGCACAATTAACTATTCCAGATTTTAGATTAGTATTACTAGAGATTTTCTATAATGCTGACTGAAGAGCTGTGCAGTCATTGATGTCCAGTGTGCTACTTTAATATCCTTCTATTTCTTCTCATAGATACATTTTTTTTTATTCCATTCAGTAGTGTTATGATTTTAAAAAGCCATATAATTACTGATTAATTTGTTTCTGTGCTTCCTTTTCATTTGGACATCTTTTGCATTCACAAATTGATCAGCGATTTTTTAATTTATTTTATTTTACTGTACAACAATGGTGTGTTCTTCTCACAGCATGTTTCATTATATATCTGTAATTTTGTTTGCAGGGTGGGCTGAGGAACAGTAAGCACGAGTGTACGCTTTCATCCCAAGAATATGTCCATGAGCTGCGTTCTGGAATTACAGAAGAAAAGCTGCTTAATTGCCTGGAGTCTCTCAGAGTGTCTCTCACAAGTAACCCTGTCAGGTTAGTAACCTAAGCTCTGTTCTCACACTGCTAAACTCTGTGCATCACCTCTGTGGTCACCACCAGTATGAGGAATTGCTTCTGTGAATTTTTATTTTTATTTTAGAAAACCGTCTTTGATTTGCTTTAAGGTGAATTAAGAAAAAACAAAAAACAACAACTTTTGAACTTTTTAAAAGGGAATGCAAAATGTATCGTATACTAGCAAATATTCATACTCACTTTAATCATGAAACTTATTTTATGCTTTTTTGCTTGCTTTCATAGTTAATCAGAAGAATAAGGTGCGCAATTTGACTGCAAATAGCATTTCAAGGATAGAATAGCAGATTACTCTGATGATATTTTTACTCCTGTTATAACTGTTTAACAAGTTATATGAAGAGCAAAAGTATTTCTTTTCAGTTGAACAAATACAAATTATTAAGCTGCAACATGCAAATGGTTATGTACTTACAATATGTTTGTGCACATGGCAGTTATTACTCCATTCCTTTGTTTGTTTAATGAAATTGTTAGACGATCAACTACCATTCATACCATCTATTTGTACATGGTGGTATGTGAGGAAACCTGGTGCCTGTTTCATGTGGATTCATTTGCTGGGTTGGATGGAGACACACAGCATCCGATTTTAACCCTGTAAAGCCTGAACCATTAAAACGTTCACAGAAAATTCCAGTTCTTTGAAACTGGAGCCTTTATTTGTCCTTCTGAAAAACCAAAAAAAAAAAAAAAAAAAAATCAAATAGCAAATTCCATGTATGAGTTTCCATATTGTATCATATTTGATACATTTGGTCTTAATGTTCAAATGTTATTTTTGAACAAACAAAAATATTACACAAACATGTCTAACAAATTGGTGTTTCCTTTTCAGAATTGGTAAAGTTCTACCTCCTTTCTCATTAATGACAATCTTGTAGTGCCACTGGAAAGGTCTCTGATGAACGACCTCCTCCCCCTTGGTGGATTATCCATGTATTACATGTATCAAATTGTATACATCAGGTTTTTCAATAAAAAAAATATCACATGGATCATGTAAAGGGCATCAAAACTCATATCAAATATGATATGTTTGGCATTACAGAGTTAAACAAACAAAGTGAGCAGTGCAGCTGATGATCTAAGCATGTAGCCACCGGGAGTGTGTCTTCAAATTCACACCACTCTACCTATTAAACTCTAATGGATAGAAAGTCTCAGTTTCCACACCAGAAAACTAGCTTTTCTTGGGCCTTAATGAGCGCTCAGCTTCAGGTCATGTGTGTAACTGGCCACCACTGATAAAATGAAATTCACCAGTGCTTTTTTCTTAAACAGTCATGATCGCACACAAAACAGTACAGAGCATAATGTAGATTTTCTTCCCAATCGTTCTTCTGTTCGTCTTTGAGCCATTCATTATGAGAGTTCAGTGAGTTTGTATGCCTTGTCGCTAGTTGTTTCCCAAATTGTCTGCCTTGTCTCTTGTAAAGGGGATCTTCAGTTTTAATTTGGTCTCTCTAGTGCAAAAGAACCCTCAGTGACAGCAGATCCTATAAATTATTTACCAGCCTGTAGTTGAACAGACGTTTCTTAATGGGAATCAATGAATGGTGCATATTAAATGGTCATCTCATGAGTAATATTTTTTAGGCTTTTTTAGGTTGACCCTGGGTATTGAGAAACGACCTGTCAGCGTGGTCCCATTAGAAAATTCAATTCAATTTTTGTAGCGGTAGCATCACTATAATGAAGAAAGCAGCAGCAAACACAATAGAATGGAGTATACCTTCTCATACATCTGTACGTGCACAGTAGAAACAGATGCTTAGTGCATACACAATCAGTGTTTAGTTTAGTTTGACAACTGTTTGCAAGAGCCTACTGTGTTACTGAGTTATTGCAACAGCTTTCCAAGACACTGTGACCCTTGGGAGCAGATCCAAAGGATGGAGGCAGCTGAAACCGATAGTGAGTAGGTTGGCTACAGCTCCAACACACATACTGTATGTCAATAACATATTCCATAGAACGGTGTGCATTGGTGAACTGTTGCCATCGAGAAGCTGAAGCATGCACACGTCCGTGACTTGAATCATTCATGGTGTAGAGTCTATAAGTTCAGCATTGTTCTTCAGGTTATACTAATGTTCAGGGAGAAGATGAGGAAAACAAAGAGAAAGTTATATGTTTTTTTAACACACATGTAACTAATTATATGACATGCGATGATTTATTTCGGCTTTTCCCTTCTGGGGTCGCCACAGCGAATCACCTTTGCATGTTGATTTGGCACAGGTTTTTACATCAGATGCCCTTCCTGACACAACTAGGCTTGGAACTGGCACAGTGAGGCTTGCGCCCCCTTGTGGCCACATTAGGATGTATAGCGTAAAGAACCTTTCCCAAGGGATCACCTGGGTCTCGAACTAGCGTTAACCACTGAGCTACCCAGTCGCTGTAATAAAGTATATGACATGTAAAAGTAAATAATTGGCAGGAAAAAGTGTGTAGTGGGCGAGTAGAGAACATTTTTCTTCTTCTTTGAGCCTCTAAGCCACACATAAACTGTGTTTTATCTCACTGAAATGTTGGTTTATTTATTTCAAATGTAACATTAAAATCAAACCACTAAAAGATTCATATAAAAAGAAAGGAAAATATTCAAAAAGCAGGATGAAGTTTAATTTATAATCTCCTGCCCCCTTACCCCATCCTTTTACTTATCCTAAATTCCTATGTCAGATCCCATAAGTCACTGAAAAAAACCCTACACATATCAGACTAAATTCTGACAAAAGCACAAAACACAAAAATACTCAAGGACAGACTCCATCCATTTTGCAACAGCATTTCACTTCAAAATAAACTCGGTCCCTTTCATAGTAGTAATAATACCCATATTAAAAAAAAACCCTGTCCATTTATAACAATAATGGACATATTAAAGAAAAAATAAACTGTCCATTTCATAGCAATAATACACAAATAAAAATAAACTGTCAGTTTCTTAGCAGCAATGTACATATAAATAATAGAACTAGAGATAAAACTAGATAAAAGGTTGTTTTTTTTACAGTTTCTTCCAAAGTGAAGATTTTTTTAAAACATCTTTTGTAAATAATTGCAATTTATGTGTATGTGTTTGGAAATACAAATGGTGGCATCACACTCACCATATGTCTGTGGCTTTGGTTGTTTTGTGGAATTTACATGTACCTTCAACATCAAATTTAGATCATATAAAAATCTGTGTATTTATGTGGTAAAATTTAGATATTATCACACCTATATAACCTCAACTAACACCTTGAAGTGAAGAGGAATTGAGGGGGAAAATAATTAGAAAAATGTTCATATTGATAGGGACACGGTTAGACTGAAAACATAAAACAAAATGGATTCATCTGTTGTAACAATTTTCATCTACAAATCTCTTCTTCCATATCAAAATTAGAAGTGGAAATAATTTAATCAGGGAAACCCGTATGACACGTCAGTTTGACCCGTGTTAAGTGAATCAGTGGATGTTTCATTAGCTACATGCAAAAAAAAAAAAAAAGTCACAAATTACCATTGCCCAAGCAATTATCCCTCAAGTGATTACAGAGATGTTAAGTCAGTCTCCACAGTCTCCAGAAAGCTGTGGGGAGTCAAGTCAGCCTTTCCACTCAGAAAGGCCAACTGTTGCCGATGGGATGTAAGTGAGGCCAGTCTTACCCTGTGGGTGTTTTCAAATGGTTCAACCTTTGACCGCCTTGTAACAGACCAGTGCGCTGTGAAGGAATAACCTTCCAGGGATGGATAGATTCATCCTAGAAGGACACCTGTCCTTTGGGTGTATGCGCCGTAGACCAACACCAGTCTTGTACTCATCTTAACACCTCTCATTATTTGTCTCAAAGGAAACGGGACTGTTGTTGTTGTTATTGTTTTTTTTTTTTTTGTTTTTTTTTTTTGAAGCATGGATAAGGTTACTTCTAATTAATATGAATGCACTTAATTGTCATGGATCACATCACACAGGAAAGCCACATTTGGTTTGCTACTCTTTTGACTCCACTATGTTAATGTAACCTTTGTATGATATGTTATCTTATACTGGAAAATAACCAGGAAGAAGAGTGTTTCTGCTTCACTTCACATCATGGACTCATCTTCTGTTTAAATATTGGTATTCAGATATTATCGCAAGTTTATTTTAAGAAATAATTTAATTCCATTAGGGTGCTATACAACATATCCATATCAATTAAAGGTTTTGGCTTTTTTTTTTTTACATTCAATAATTACTTTAATTTGGAAACAAATAGATTA
>JAPSES010000002.1:8947614-8961304 GCA_029822895.1 Maxillicosta whitleyi
GTCTTTTTAGCTAAAGCTGTGAAACCCCTGTCCCTTACAGAGGACATAAATAGATTGCTGGGTCTCAGGAGGATACTGAGATATGAATTTAGTTTTTGCACGATGAACTCCCCCAGACTTTACACTAGTGGTTAGATGGGCTTTCCATAATGCTGACTACTCATTGATGTCCAGTGCGCTACTTATTACATCCATTTTCATTCCATTCAGTATTGTTGTGATTTGCTAATGTCTCTCACCTCCACTTGATAACTATACAGATAAACATGCTTATCTGTATCTGCACGACAAACATGTAGATGCAGATAAACATGTCTGTATGTGTCTCGCCCCCTCATGTCCTGTATGATTGTGTTTATGTGGGTGTATGCTCAGCGGAGAGGTTGTGTCCTACCGAGTAGATAGCACAGATAACAGTACTGTACATATATTAGTCAAATAATTGATGATAAAACATTTGAAAGAATTGCCTTGTAAACATTTTAAAATAAATACATTTAAAAAAATGACTGAAATCACTGTAACATACATGTTTAAGGATTTAATGAATATAGAACTGCATTATCTTTTTTTTTTACAATATATTTTTTAAACCATAGCCAATTCTGCAATGAACAGAGCAATGTTGTTAATGTAGCAGGCCTTTGTCATATGGTAAAAATGTTGGTTATTTTGCAGTTTAAAATGTCCTTGAACACATACCACATTAGAAATATTGCTTTCAAAATAAAATATGATGTAATTTATAAATAATATAACACCAAGACATATCCTAGATGAGACGGCATAGGATTAAAACATGCTGCTCTTTAAACATTAACCAAACGCACATTAACATCATCGCACACTGGAAATGTCAATGAATAAATACATCAAAAAGGTCTAATGATTCCTCTTAGCGAATAGGATTTGTTTTAAATATTTATAAATGTTTACAGGCTATGGAAGTAAAATGAATAGGAAGCCTGATTTATTTTTACAATTATTCACTGACTATAATAAGCAAGCACATTAATAAATGAAATAATTACAATCAGTGTATAAAATGGGATCGTTTTGGATCACAAAGCACTAGAGGCCACTGTATTTGGGCTTTTCAAGCCAAAATGTTGTGCCCATGGACATGCCCACAGAGCTCCCTAGCTGACTATTTTCCATAGCTGTTTCTCAAGTAGTATGTTTTAAATGATTATTATTATTATTACGAAGACAAACTCCTATTCCCACAAAATACTGATACATGGCCAAGAGCTGATTACTTGCCATTGTTTTATTTTGTAAAAAATTGAAACATCCATTCGTGATGAGAGGCATGCCACATAATCGGTCTGGTTGTTCGAGATTAGATTTTCCTGTGTTTATGACTTGAGCTGTGCATGTAATGCAAGGAGAGAATATTCTTGGAGATGTCAGAATTCTGCCTTATCTCCGTCTTTATATTCAGGCTCTATATAATGATCATTTGTGCAGTGTCTGGTTGAAAATGTTTTGTGACATGTGGAACACTCAATGCTTTAACCTTTCTGAACGTCTTATACAATGATAAATTACGAGCGTTTGAGCAATGCGACATGTGGATTGTGTCCAAACTGTCAAATGGATGGAAAGATCCACAAGCAGAACTCGGGGGTGAAACAAAAAGAGTCTTTATTGAGCTACATCAGAGTTCACAAAAAACAGAAAGCGGTGCGGCGTAACACATACGAAATGAAAACAAGACAGTTACGGAAAGCTGTAATTTAACAACAAGTGGTTGACCACGCAAAGTCTATGAAGGTAGCACCAGGAAGGGTTGCTGGCAGTACCCGGTCAAGAGGAGGGACAATGAGACGAGACACAACACAACCGAACGTGTTGACAGTAGCTAGAAAATGAACTGCCAAGGGAAGCAGGGGAAGAGTGGACTGAAATAGTGTGCGGTGATTGGGGACAGGTGTGTGAAGTGAAGCGACAGGTGAGGTGAGTGAAAGTGATGAGACAGGTAATGAATGCGTGTGACACAATCATGCTGTTCCTCCTCTCTGTCCAACTACTTCATACTTACGTAACGACTAAATCAAAACAATTCTGTCTCATCAAGCATTAAACTTAATTCTTTGCATTAAAATGAAAGTATTACCATCAAAGTATTGTTTTTCACAGTGAGTGCTTACCATTGCTTTTTGTTTTTCCTCTGATGTTTAGGCAGCCTGCTAATTTGCTCCCAGAGGCCTGTGTTTGTGTAATAGTTTAATTGGCTGGGCTGCACACCTGTTTGGCAACGCAGGTGGCCACAGGGCCATTGTGCTGTGGGTCTTATCTCCCAGGCAGTCCCACACAGGTGTGTGGCATGCAGCCTTTGCAGGTCCACCCACAGATGGCATTGCCTGAAGCACCCACTGCACTATTCCGTTTCCACTTTCTTCTCCTCGGCTGCCATGTTTTCCACTTCTTTCTGTCAGAATTTCCCCAGCCAATTATTTATCCTCAACTTAATTTTCCCCTTTTTAATTTTGTCATTTGGATACTCGCTTCTTAATTTAGAAGTGTCAGATTGAGTAGCCACTTTTCATTAATTTCTTAACCCAGTGACATTAAATGAGATGCTAACTTACAGAAAATTAAAAGACTCTTATTTTCTCAATTAGTGGGACAGAAAGCCTCTATTTTAGTTTATCGTCATTGTTTTAGTCATGAAAACTGTGATGATGTCCCTGTAAAGTATATACTGCTATATTTAACACCTCAATAGACTTTTTTGTTTCTACCTATTAAAGCCAAATCTCAATTTATGTTTGTGTCTCTGTATAATGTAGCATAACATGAACTAATACATTTCAACATCTCTGTCACTAGAGTTTTAGCTCACTTTCTTTGATTTAACTTGGGTCCCTTCGATAGACTTTCTAGCATAAAAATAGAAAAGTGATTTTGACCAGCAGACTTCCACGACCTCAGCTTTTGAGTTCCTTATGTTTAGCCCTTAGCATAACACTATGGCTCTATCAAATCCCAACAGTGACTTTCATATTAGATCTGCTCGCTCTCAGATCCCTAAGACATATTTAACCGAAATTGAACCGGGCTCCTAACTTTTCATTATGTGAAGTCTTCATGGTACAAATCAGACATTTTCCCTGGGTCATTTTCTTTTGGGGTCTTTTATGTGGAGGTGGAAGATATTTGCTGACTCTGGAGTTTCTGTCTGTTTCTGGATACGCCAGGTGTGGGCTGTTGTAATGATCTCACTTCTCTGCCACACAGATTTGAATCAGATTCAGTCTCACCAGCTTTTCTCTGTTAAATGCTTGTGGCCGAGTACCCAGGGTTACATGGAACACTATTAATTGACTTTTTATGAGCCTTGAAGTTACTGTGAGGGCTAACGTGATGCTGCTTGTCCTTTTGAATGCCTGTCCTAATGGCCAGTGTGATAAAGTATTGAACTGAAAAACAATGTAATTTCTGTGGAGCAGTGAAGTGGTGCTCTTGCACACATAACTACCTTTAAAGAGCCCTCAATACCTGTTTTCACTGTCTCATCTGCTATTTTGTTAAAGGGGCAATATGAAGTACTATAGAGTATGACCTAAAATATTATTCTGTTATGTCAGAATAATAATACAATCCAATGCTCTGAAGTTCTGTCAGAGTATTGGGTTGTAGAATTCAAGGACTCTATCTATTTATCCCGACAGTCTGACAGATTTATGTGACCACTAGAGGAAGTAGTGAGTCACTCAGCTGTTGAAAGCCAACGCCGCGGGGCCTTTGACAGCATGAGACGAAACAACATAGAAATAACTTTTAACACTTGAAAATGACAAAACAAAAAAGCTAGAAGCTCTGTAGTTGTTTCACCACTGGACACGGATCTAAATGAAACGAAGGGAGTTTGAAGCTTAAAATACAGCATTTCTTTGACACCAGAGTGTGGTCATAAGGCTTATGATGGTATAAAGCAGGTGTGGATCAACAAATAAGCAAAGATATAAAAACATTATGTAACTTTAGATCAGGGGTATTCAATCCTGGTCCTCGAGGGTGTCCTGTATGTTTTAGATGTTTCCCTCCACCACACCTGATGATTGTTATCAGGCTGCTGCAGAGCTTGATGATAGGCTGATCATTTCAATCAGGTGTGTTGGAAAAGGGATACATCTAAAACATGCACGGTAGTGAACTTCACCCCTAGTCTAAAGTTACATGATGTTTTTATCTTTGCTTATTTGTTGATCCATTCAGACTAAACTGTGACAGGTCTGACCTTGTTTGGATGATTCTAAACATATCTTTAGTGCAGCTACTGATAACACAAACCATACTGAAAATGGAGGTGATTTTTCTGTGGGTTTTTTATAAAAAAAAAAAAAAAAAAAAAAAAAAAAGCTAAGCTAACAGAACAATAATGTAAACTATCAGCTGATATAGTAACCTTCATGAATACTATTAAACACAGTTATATTTTATCTGCCTGTCAAATTATATATATATATATATATATATATATATATAATAGCTGCTTAGCTATTATATTATTTCACTTACAGCAGTACTGAAGAATTCCATTTTAATTTTCACTCGATGTAGACCAATATATAGATATTTTTCAATATTGGCCATTGGTCTTAATTTTTTTTTTGAAAGCTGATATTTGATCAGTAGTAAAAATGTTGTAAGATATTTGATCAGGCACCTGTATGGGCAGCACTTGAAGTTCAGTAAATGTTGAACGAGTACCATATGTTCAGGTATTCATAATTTAATTGCTGCATAAAAATCTTAATCATCTGAGTATTTCAATTGTATTTAACGGTCAATGTGGTTTAAAAAGGTCTTAAATCTATCTATCTATCTATCTATCTATCTATCTATCTATCTATCTGTCTTTCTGTCTCTTGATGAAAACTTGATAGCATAATACAGATGTGTGTGTAAACGATGAGGTTTGTACTTTATGCAGTGATAGAGATACAGTGTATACATTGTATTGATATGTTGGTGGTTTTATAGCAGTAAGTGTGTTCTGATTCACAACTTCCCCCTGCTGTCGAGAGTTTGAAACATCAGTACATGTAGCCCTTTTTCAAATAGTCATCTGTTTTGCTTTATGAGTTAAATATCTTAATTTAATCTAACTATTGTACACTTAAAGATTGAAATGCCCACTTGAATTTTACAAATGCATGTCTCTGTTGGTCCACTTGAAATTATACGGGGTACACAATTAAAACACATTCAATTAAAAAAGTGTCGAAATAAAGTACTCTCTTGGTACAAATGTTTTTTTATTAGTAACACTGACAAACATTCTGCATCCTCCCATCCTCACGTGTTTGCTTTTTCTGTCATCAGTCTGCATTGCGGTCAATTAACAGCAGCACAAAGGACCATATCCATCTGTCCATCTTCTATTCAGAGCCTGCAAACTTATAGAAGCATCGAATCGCCTCACAAGCCATACACAGTTTCCTCCCAAGACATTTTGGTCTAGAAGTCTTGTCTACCAGAGGCACAAAGTGTGAAATGTGTCTTGCAGTTAAACTCAAATGACTTAACACCACAAAGATGAATGATACTGGAGTAAGAAGTGAGACACCATACACACAGTTCAGTCCTTCGGCAAGATTAATTTCTTTTCTTTTTTTTTTTTTTTTTTTTTTTCAACTTTTGTCTTTTTTTATGTGAAAATAGCTCCTTATCTTAGGGAATCATCTATAATTGATCCTCTGTGTTCTCTTTGCAATCCTCGATAATGCTTTTTTGCATTCTCAATCAAACCCTGCCATTCTGAAGTTTTTTTTAGACATAGACAGATATACTTAAACACAGGCATGTTAATCACCTCAGAACAATGGGAAAATAGCACTTTGATTTTCTACCTTGACAATCAAGATCCAGCAAGAAGGCATTTAAAGAAAGTTTGACACAAAACGTCTAAAAGTCTCAACCCCTTAACGCCTGAATTTGCATGCAAGTATTTTTAAAAAAAAATATTATTTGTCTTTTTACTTTCAAGTAGATGGTAAATGAAGTGGAAATTGTTAATTTGACTATAGCACATAAAATAGATTGAGTTTTTGGTATGTTGCATATTTATTGCAACAGGCAATTTAAAAAAAAAAAAAACACACACACACATTTTCAGGTCTCAGGCACTTTTATTGAGGCAACATTATTTTCAGTGTCCTAACTTTAACACTAATTATTTTAACTATTATTATCCAAACAAACAGCTCAAGCTTTTAATTTGGAATATGGGTGTCAAACACATTTTGGTTCAACTTCCACATACAGACCTGTATTATCTCAAGGACGTTGGACCAGTAAAATAATAACACAATAATCTATAAATAATGATGACTTATAAATATTATAAAATTAATATTATAAAAATATAAAATTACATAATAAAACTGTTTACACTTACAAGTATCCTTTCACAAAAAATATGAATAACCTGAAAATCAATGAACAATCTAAGTGCAATTTTAACAGTAGTATACCTCAGTTTATTATTTACACATATACATTATAGCTTGTAGAACACACTTGCACAAAACATTTGGGAACAGGCATCTGGAACTGAAAAAATATAGCATTTAACATTAACACATTTTGTTGTACTGTGTTTGAAAAAATCACTAATGTAAATTGAAAATGTTTTTAATTACCTATACACAACATGTAGTCATGGTTATATTCGTAAACATATGGCCATGTGTTGACAAAAAAGCTGTAACTCTACACAAAATTATAGTATTATGACATTTCCATCCTCTGGTTTATGTTTATTTTATTCTCCATCGCTGCTGTCCTGTCTCCTCACTCTTGTCTGGTGAAACTCTTGTGTGAAGTCCACCAACCCACATAAAATATTGTCGCGTTCATTCTGGTCTGTGTAAAAATAATAGGCAGAAATTATATTTATATCCCAGAATTTTATGTTTATATTGATTATAGAAATCATCTGCAATGGCATTTCCTAAAGAAAATGTGAGCACGATGAAGGTCATCTAAATACAGCACTGATCACATAACACTATTTTTTATAGCCACATGTTGCTAATATGTTACAAACCCAAACATTCAGATAACTTTAAAAATATTTGTCATACCTAGTCTACTTTAATATATATGCTGTAGAAACACACAATAAATTGCTGAGTAGTTTTATTTTGGCACAACTTACCAAATGTGCAAAAATGTATCCGCTTTTATAGCCTCCTTTTTTCATGTGTCAGAAGTGGGAGCTTCTGCTTCCATTAGCGATTACCAATCCAACAAGAAACAAGTGCTTGAAAATGGTTCCTAGGAATGTGTTGAAAATTCCCGAACTGTTATTAGGGGAATATATCCGCTATCTCGGCTGTTTTCATGGTGGAAATTGTATTTCATGAATTAATGCGGTGTTAAGGAGTTAAATACAGAAATGGAATTTTTTTTAAAAATTATGAAATCTAAAAAAAATTTTTTTTTTACTATTTTCTGACAAAAAACTCAGAATTCTGACTTTAAGCTCAGGAATCGGACATTTCTTCTTACATGTTTCAATGACGAGCCCATAGAATATGCAGGCATTACATCAGACATGCCCTGCAGAACGAAATTCCAATGCATTTTGATCACGATAAAAACAATAGGATAAAACACCATGAGAGTAAAAGGAATATGTTGATGTTGCTTCAGTCCAAATTGTATAGAGGTGGATGAGTGTCTACAAACATCTGTCATCAAACCTCCAGGGCCAGCTCTATTATTTTTCAAGGAGAAAGTAAATAAAACAGATCGTAAAAACACATACTCTACAAAGATGTTGGCATAGATTTTCTTTATCCCAAACCACAAGAAGTAATTGTCTTAGTGGACTTACATTTATATTTGTCCTTTTACTTTTATTTTATTCACTGGATCCTATTACAAAATCTTTTATTTCACTGTTAAATCTGGCCCAAATATTATGACTCTGTCTTACTAAGATGTGTTGGAAAGTCAGAAGTGAACAAGTTAGCTAGGTTTTTTTACCCTTGCAGCTGACATCTGAGTTGATATTCACCGTTCTTCCTCAGAGGCAGTGAAAACCTTTTTTTGGAGACATAAATGTCCTCAGTGTCTGGGTATATTTTAAGAGTGATGCCTATTACATTTTATGACACCATCTGTTAACCTCCAAGATATCCATATCCAGATAGCCATATCTGTTATGGCCCCACAGTGATACATACATAATTCAGAAATATCTGATTAGAATTCCGTATTGATTAAACGATGTTGTGCATTTTAAGTTTGTCTTCACTGAAAAACAGATAGTAAATATGCTGTTGGAAATGTGTCCCCAGCTTCAGTCTTAAAAAATGTGTACTTTTTTTCATTTAAAAGATTAAAACGTTTTACTGTGAGCAGGAAATCTTTACATTAGTCCACATTGTCAGGTATTTGTTTCTACTTTTATGCTCGGAATAAACGCATTTATCATTGTTTCCTAGCCCACAACAGTCATCCTATCTGCTCCAGGATTTAAGATCACTGCGAAATTGCCCAAGCATTTTAGTACTTTCCAGCCGACAGCAAATAAAAAAAGACAAGCATACTGTACGCACACATTTGTGAAGGTATACACCGACACTTTTTTTAAAAAAAAAGATTTTGTAGATCTATTGTACTGTAAAAGATGCCAGCAACAAAAGCTCGAGCAAAATGGCAACTTTATGAGTTTGAAAATAGAATGTTCTTTCAAAGAATTGCTTGCCATTGCATTCCTCTTTTCTTCTTGAAAAATGAAACTCATCTCTGCATAAATCAGCAAGAGTGTGCAGATAAATCACCTCCAGCCTACAGTTTTTGTGGTGTTATGGAATTAATTGGTACAATCATTGGAAATATCTGCCATTTCTGCAACTGGGTTCTCTCTAATTTCACCACTGCATATTTTTTTTTTTTTTTTTTTTACATAGGGAAACTCTTTGTTCTTCAGAGGATAATTAGAAATTTGAAGAGTGATTTGCACACTGTAGGGGGTCATTTCAGAGTGTTGTGAGAGCGTGGTGCAATCTCAGCTGTCTGCATTTACTAGTTGATTTTCATTTCGGATGGGTTCTCCACGCACAATGCAGAAACACACACATGGAATGTGTTCATGTGTTTGGGAGACATTATATTGGTTTACATTACTTGATTGATGGTGTTGTTTATCCACAATATGCTTGATGCTAACCGTTATTATGCTGTTGTTTCATTTGTGTAGTACCACAAGAAAATATGAATTGCTATTTTTGTTACAAGAGAGTGAGACATTAATATTTACAGGGATGCCATATGTTTCTACAGTAGCTCTGAATTCACACCCTTTTTGTCCTCTTTATTTCTTTATTGAAGGATTCCAATTAGTCTCTACTAAAGCAGAGACTATTCTTCCTGGGTTTCATTCCCAATATTAAAGTATTACAATTTTTACATTTACAAAGCACAAATAAACAAAAACAAACAAACAAAAAAAACATTAATTAACATTACATTAATTTAGCATTGTTTCATTATTGATTACATAATTCTTATGATTTGTTTTAAAAACATTATTACTTCTCAGTATAAAACACTACAATTTATTAATTTCTTTCCTGGATTATAGTGCACAGAACAGTTTATATCCTCTAAAGCAGAGGTGTCCAAATCATTTTAGTCCAAGGGTCATGTATAGCTTAATATGATCAGCAAAATAATAACAGTGAAAAAAAGTTAAATTACATTATGAAAATGTTTATATCTACAAAGTTTCCTTACAATGTGAATAACAGGAATATCCTTTGCATCACAACTTATAGATTGCAATGGATCTACACATATACAAACCATTTAGAAACAGGCAAAAATACTGTTAAAATTTCACTTCTCTTAAGACATTTCATGTAGTTCATATTTTTTCTGGTCATTGACGCTTTTGTGAAAGAATAGTTTACAAATGTAAACACTTTTATGTAATTAATTTTTTTTTTTAAAGCCAAAAATATTTGGGGTTGCCAATATTTATAGGTTCTTATTAGGCATTAATGACCTCAGATTTTTCAGATCAACTTGTTTGTCAATAAAGTCGAAATCGAGTCAACTCGTCGTGTCATAATGTCATCACATTGACAGCGGAGGAACAGCACAGACACACAGCTGTTCACCAATGAACAACTAGTACTAACGTTCAGTGGAACATGAACAATGTACTGTAAAGAGCAGAATAAAAAACCTGCAAGACATAAGCCTCAAAAGTCCTTCGCAAACATTTTAACCAAAACAAAACACAAAACACCTTGAATTTTCTTTTAAATTTAATTGAGCAACATAAAGTGGAAAAAAGGTTAAGACGACAGCAGTCAAGATGCACAGTTAGACAAAAGAGTGTGTCGTCTTCAAGAAATAACTCAATAGAATAATCCAAACAAAGTGTCAGTCCACATTATTACTCAGTATTGGTGCTTTCATGGTTCACAGAACATTACTTAGACCAGAGTTTTTCTTGATCACAGTCAGTTTAGTTCCTACTCTGAGTCATCTTCTTCCTCCACAGTCCTTGTGTGAGTGATGTACGGGTACCAACCTGACCCGGGTCCACTGATCCGTACATAACTACCTTTCCCTCCACGTTTTCATGTAGGAAGATAAGAATATTGACATGTGCTGTCCGGTGACTGAAGGGAGAGAGAGAATAACACGTGACATGTCCGCCCCTCAAAGTAACGTTGACTTGTGCCACAGACGTCGATGCATCGACAGAACGTTGATGTCCTAGTTCTTGTGATAGTATTTTACTCATCTGATCCACTTTTTCTCGGTCTGTATTTGGAACCTGAACTAAAATGATTGCTACTATCTTCAGTGTAATTTTTGGAGCCAGTTGTTGCCCATAGACTGTATGTTTGACGACTGTCCTATAAAGTAAAAAAAAAAAAGACAGTGTATAAGCCCTGTCCTAATTTAATCAGCTGTCATAGAAGAAGATGAGGTGAGGGTTACTTAACAGGTCTGTAAGAAGCCACTAAATCTTTCACCTTAAAAAAAAAAACAAATCTCAAAACCCTCGATTTATGTCCCTACAAGTGATTGTTTAAAAGCAGAAACCTCATTTTAAGAAAGCTGACACCTGGAATATTGTCCGCACTGTGTATTATTTTCTTTAGCACCAATTTCAATTATGATTTCTGCTCCAGTTGGTAATGAAAACAGTTCCTGTGCTGTGGTTTATTTTTATTGCAGTATTGTGTTTTATTCATCAAATGGTTTATCTTTACAATAAAAACGAAATTAGGTGTAATACGGTGGAGGAGTTTTGAATAATCCCTCCATTACCTTCTCACTGCTTTGATTCAGTACATTTTAAGGACTGTGGCAGCCAGCTGACACAGGGCAGTGAAGTGAACTAACAAAGCAGCTGTGATTTGGATGGAAGCGGTGCATGTGGGCATGAGTTACATGGGAAATACATCAGCTGTTCTGTTCTTTTAAAGGGCGGCACAGGTCAATGATTTTGGCTTCCTGTATAGCATTGATGTTCCTTGTACACTGCATTTTCAATTCAGCAACTCTTGCTAGTTTGTTGGCTCATTACTTTTAGCTTGATTCTGCCACTTATTAAATATTTAGCATATTTTTGTTCAAGGTTAAATTTCTGATTAGTACATATCAAGGGAATAACAGAGGGTACAGTCAGCTAGATTTGAGGTATTCCGAGAAGGATTTCTGCTGTATGTAATTTCATAGCTTGGATGTGGTCCTAACTCACTTTATGTGGTCTTTATGTAATAAAATGATCTACTTCCAAGTGTTCATGAATATATAGGAGAGTGTCAGCTACATTTATATTCTTTGCTCATACATACTGCATGCATTACTTGGTAATGTCAGAATCAAAAGTTTAAAGTTTCAGAATGGCCTTTTCTGCTGGTGCCTCAGTTACATAAACTAATTTTGTGTTATTTCACTTTTGGTATTGTACTTTCATTACTTGCTAACTGTCAGCAACTGAAATAAAGTACATAATTTACTAAACTTGAACAAAGTTATAAGCCAGTGAACTGATTATGAGGTGTAATGTTACTATGATATACAGGCTACAGTAACAGGAAACATTAGCATCAGGATTTCATGTAAACAGGTGGAGGTAATTCCTGTGTTTTTTGGGAGTAGTGGACAATAAGTGCAAAAGCAGCAACTTATTAAAACTGACATGGTGTGAAATTGTGTAAAAATGAAGAGTGTTGGTTTTAATTAGATAAGTTGCTAAAGACATTTAAGAAAAGCAAACAATAAAAAGAAAGTTGCTGCATTTAGTGGCTGTTTTTTTTTGTATATTTTTGAGCTACGATGACAAGAAAAGCACAGTTCTACTGTCTGTCATGTGATATGCTCTGTACATTAAAGTTATTTCAGATAATGATTAAATTGATCAAAGTATAATGTAGCACCATGTTTGGCATGGTGAATCATTATGCAGACAGTGGGGGTGCTTGGTTTCAGGCTGTAATGTCCAGAGCTTTTTGTTACACAAAGCTTTGGGCCTCAGTTGGAATAGTGTAGCACCGAATAGGTCAGTGGTCCCACAGAGGGACACTTTTATGGCCATGTCCTGTAATATAATATGGAAGATGCACTTGCACAAAGGCTTTCAATAACAAGGTGCTCCATGTAGATATTACAACATAATAACACTCGTCTGTGCATTGAAATCAGTGAATATACACATCATCTGAACTCACGACCAGTACTTAGTCAAACAGAATGGTTGAGAGAGTGTCGACTTATTAATGTCTCTTTCCCTTTTTAGTCACTCGAGGTGGCTGGTGATCAGTCATCTTTTCATCCTGAAACTTGATGAACTTCTTACTTTGAACACAATCTGTACCCCAAACTTTGCTGTGGAATTACTTCTCTTTTAGCAATAGATGCTTGGACTTGAACTACTTGTAGTTTTCATACTTCATTCCCCTGTGTAAGATGTTGAACGCAGCCTTTAGTGGCAGTGGGAGTATTAAAGGGGTCATGTTTTGCTAAACCCATTTTTATCAGTCTTTGGTGTATGTATTTGTGTTTTTGAGAACACTAACAGTTCAGAAAGGTGCTGCAAAGCTATCTTTATATACATTTTGGGAAAAATCAAGTGGATTTCTACAACCTGTTTTATTTCAAGCTTAATTTGTTACGTTTTGTAACTAGTACATCACAACATTTGTACATATAAGGTCAAGTGTTATGATGAACATTTTTCCGAGTAGGACATAATTGTTTGTCAACAGCAGTGGTTGTAGTAAAAACTGAAAATATGTCAGGTTCAAGAAGATTACCTGAAATGTTCAGTGGTTGGTTGTATTAATGAAGACACGTGGCTGAATGGGACAGAAAGCACAGTTATCAATCGGGAGGGGAGGGGTGTGAAGCGGTCTCATTTACATTTAAAGGGCCAGTGCTCAAAACCACATCTCCCGTGTCATTACTCAGAAATAGGGTTGAAGATGGACCTGTGGAGTTGAATATATGAAGAATTCAGACCCAAGCAGAGCATTTGGAGTTTACGTAGACAACAAGAAAATTTTTAAAATACATATTTCCATTTTTTACCTCCGCCAAGGAGGTTATGTTTTTGCCGGTGTTTATTTGTTTGTCTGTTTGTGTGCAACATAACTCAAAAAGTTATGGACAGATTTTGATGAAATTTTCAGGATTTGTTGGC
>JAPSES010000002.1:8961404-8988276 GCA_029822895.1 Maxillicosta whitleyi
GGTCAATGGGGCCAAAAATTTTGTTTCTCGGTATCTCGGTTAATTATTGACCAAACCTAATGAAATTTTCAGGAAATTTTCACTCTGAGACAAGGAACTGATGATTAAATTTTGGAGGTGATCCGGATCACTGTCTGGATCCAGGAATTTTTACACTTAAACACATCACTTTTCCATTTATTCATTTAATTTATTTATTTATTTATTTTGAACATTCACAGAACACATGCAAGTTTGAAATTTCAAAATCATTCATTTAGACTAAAAAAAAGGAATGGGAAAAGGAAAAAAACTTATTTAATCCCACCTCCATTTCATCATGGAATAACTTAACATAATACCGTTGTAAATACTCACTCCTGTCTTTAGATTTCAAGCCAGAACAATGAACAAAATAGCTCTATACCAAATTAGAATAAAGGCATTTGACAGCATTTACTGTACATTATATAACCACATTATGTGTGAAAATATAAATAAAGTATGTTTTGTTGGTTTGTTTATATTTTGTTTCAAGCAAAAGGAAATAACCAAAACAATTCATGAATATTCATGAAGAGCCAATGCCAGAGCAGATACACAAAGCATTTTGCAAATTTAAGGGAAAAAAATTAAATTAAATATCAAGACAAAAAAACACTTGTCAAGTACATCAGCAATGGCAAAACAAATTCAATAAGTACTGCTTGAAAAGGAGTGGGAAGAAGAACGTATTAAATCCCACCCCCTGCTTTATAATAATTACATACCCACAATGGTAAGAAAACTACAAAACCATGAATGACATGAGATTAGAGACATTAGATTATTACATAAAAAAGCTTTCTATGAATTACTTACTAATTACTACATTTCTTGATTAGGTCATTGGTTGCATGATTGGCTTAGGGCTGGGCAGTATGTTAAATTAATTAACGTAATTATGCTTTTGCTCTCTTAAAATCACTCATCCCGGAGTTTGATCGACGTATCCTGAATAGTTTCACATGTTTAGATGTGATTGAAGTTGAATATAATTTGTCTGTCTGAGGCTTTATTTACTCACTTTTATATACTAATATATTGCGGTCAGCTTGTCTGTTTTGTTGTGGTGTTTTTTGCTGTTTTTCTACTGTTCATCCATGTTGTCAGTCATGCTATGTGTCATCACTTAAATTTCAGCAGCAGAATTAGAAATCCATCCAATATTTTTTGACCGAATGGTATTTACATTGCATTATGTGCATTTACTTGAGTGTGGTACCTCAGTGTTTAGCAATATCCTTTTACAATAAGAGTATCTTCAGCTGACCACCAGAGCTTTGTATGGAACTGTTCCAGGTCCACATTAGGCTCCAGCTGCCTGATCTCAGTACAGTGTAGTACAGTATAAATTAATATTCTCTATATATAACTATGACTACATAATAACAGCATGTATCAAATAAATCTCATCTACATATGTGATTGTGTCCAGATCTGGCTCACAGACCTATGACTTTGTTCATAATATCACATTAGAAACCTCTGCTAAGTATGAAATATTTCCAGTGAACACACACCAATATATCTTATTTGACAGTGTCTTTATATTAATGTATGTATGGGAATTGTTTGCAGAGATTTTCAGTGCATACATTTTATTGCGCTTAACGTGATGACAATATAATTGCATTAGCCCAGAAGAAATAACACAAAATATAAAATAAAAAATTGCTTCCCTAAGACTTACCATGAATTTTTCATTTTGCCTGCGGAATATACATGATTGCAGAAAGTAACACAATTTGGTGACACTTAACTAGAGGATTATAGCCATCAATATTAGATGAACAAGTTCTCCCCCAAGTTAATGAAATCCTTGGATTTATGCCCGCATTAGAAAAGGGGACTAATAGGAAAGGATTCGATCTCTTCTTTGGCTCACTTCATCTCTTCTTCACTGTCGAATTGGAAAACGGACAGTTAAATGTCCACAAATATCCGTTACCTTGATGTTTAACCTGAACTTACGTTAACATGATTTTCAGTGTCGTCTGCTCTACTTCCAACGAAACAAAGGTCATGTGATTAGAAAGTGCCTGTGAACTCTGAAACATTAGCAATGCTGATTATTTGTTATAATACAGAACAGTAGTGGTCTTAATTTGCGTTTTATTTATAATGTTTGTAATACATTGTCCACTGAGTGTGTTTCTCTGATGAACACAGATTTAGGGCATTTTATAGCCTCAGGACAGATACTGTAAAAGTACCATCTCTCATTTTCTTTGTAGTAACTTTGGGGACATTTAGAAGGCAAGCTGCAAAGGGACCTGGGGGTATACGTGAGGGGACAGAAAATGATAGACAGTCTGGGATGCAGGGAGGAGTCCAAATATTTAGTGCCTTAAAACCCTTGAGGAGTACTTCACTCTGTTGCTACCTGTGAAAAGGCATATGTTTTAGATCCAAACTGCTTTGATGTCTGCCTATATAAGATGGACAATGCAAACTGCATCATGCAGCTAACTGGGGGGATTTTTTCACAGCTATAGCTCTGGTGGTAAATAAATGTTTACTATTTTGATACAAAGTTTAGTCGATTTGTGGTTTGCTCTTTACTTCTCCAGTCTGTGCACATCGGTCACACTTTGTGGATGAGTCAGTGGAGTGTTAGTTGTGAAGGCATTTGGATGTTAAAACCTATTTTCCTGCTTTTGTGTCTGTGTCTTTGCCTCACTTTCTCTCACTTGCTACTTGCAGTCTTTTGAAGTTTTTGAAAAAAACATGATGCACAAACAGTAAAACACTGTCTGCTTACTATTTATTTACGGTACAGTTTGCGTCCGATGATAATTGCCTCGATTGCAGTACATGAAATGATAATGAGATGAAATCATTATTTAGTCCTCAGCCCAGAAGACAAATTTCATTTTGCTTATGCCTCACTGTGGCCACACAATATTCCCAGAATATCATATTGGCTCTACAATAAACAAAATTCCGCTTCACAAATATTGGTTCCATTTCCTGCTCCCTGAAAACCTCCATTACTGTCATTACGAAGATGCATAAACAACAACTGTGGGTTTACAGGATTGTGCTCCCTGAGCCATGTCGCCTCCTTTCTTTCTGTTGTCGCAGTCTCCTATTTGCTCCTACTACCCCTGTATCACCAGTGTGTATAATGGCATTGTTATTCTGCAGTAAACTGAGCCAGTTCCTTGTTTTTTTTTTTCCGTTTTTATGTCCTTAAATATGTACAAAGCATAGACTGGAAGGAAACTTTGAAACTAGGAGGCCTACTGTAAACAGACATTTATGAATTTGCTACATTGTGATGATTTGTTTTTATGTTATAAAAACAGATCATCAGTGCTGGAAATATTAATACATCAGCTCTGGTTGTCTGCTAATGTAATTTGACTAATGGTAGGCAGGGGGTTGTAGCATTTGCTAATTTTGCCATATCAAAGAAATATCTCACCTCAACTGTACTAGTAGCCTCGGGCAAAGCACATCTCTAGTCTAATTGAGGGTCTTTTCCGACTCACTGAGTCAATACAAATGGCTTTAATACTCAAACCATTATTATTTTGAATTATTGTCAAAAAGGCGGGGTACATTATTGACTTATGCCTCGTTTATGTCAGAAAATTGCCCCATGCGTTTTGTGTTATTGACAGTCAGGGGCTTGAAAACAAGTAATGCTAATGACATAATCTGGCTGTGACCACACTGTCCTTCCCACTCCCCCCTCCGCCTCGCTCCACTCGTGGCTTAGACAAACAGGCTCATCTGCACTGGATCATTTGCCGTCTCCTGATACGCTGTGGTTTATAGCCAATTATCTCCCGCGACCCATTATCGATTACAGTGTTATCTTTCTTGCATTGCTTAATCTTTTGGTACAGGAACATAGCAGCTCGCAGGGGGGCCTGGATACAAACTGCTTAGCGATGGGAACACTAGTTAAGATAGATGGGTGTTCATTTGCTTGTAAATGGGCGCAGTTTAAATTTAAACTGATTCAGAATGCATTCGCTATGAGGGTGGGCAGGGTTGTTTTTGATTTGCAGCTCTCTCTGCTTGGAATTAAAAACCACAAACAGTCAATTTATCCAAGTGAGTGTTGAACCCATAATATTAGGTAGAATGACTGATTTCCTCAGAGGTTAATAAAAAGTCATTTGTACTTCTTTCATCTTATCATCAACACAGCTCCTAGCGATCTGGCGGAGTAAAATTTACAGAGATAAAATAAATGGTGTCGTGTCTGTTTGTGTCTTCCTTCTAGTTGGGTGAATAACTTTGGTCATGAGGGTCTCGGTCTTATTTTGGAGGCTCTGGAGAAGCTCCTGGACAAGAAACAGTGAGTGAAGTCCTACACCATCTATTATATTGTGTGTATTGTATTGTATGTTTATATAATTTTTTATTGACATTATATTAATGCTCTGGGCAATTGTTCTTGTTTTTTAGGCAAGAAAATATCGATAAACGAAACCAGCACAAACTCATCCAGTGCTTGAAGGCGTTCATGAACAATAAGGTTTGTATGAATCGATGAAGAAAAGGTTTACAAAAAAACGCTATAATCAAATATTCATTCATTCATTTTCCAAACTGATTAATCCACAAGAGGGTCCCGAGGATTATGGAGCCAATTCTTTTATTAATCCTCACTAATAAGACATGATTCAGACCTGCAGTTTATAGGCTCACACATTTGAATTGTTTAATTTTAGATGTAATAAAACCAAAAGTAAAAAGAATTCCCCATGTTTTAAATAACTTCTAAATTAACAAAGGCTGCAGCCAGTCTTAATATGGTTATGGGAAACATTTAAAATAGTAACTCGGATGGCCACGAGTCCATACCTGAGTGAATCAGCGTACTGACAAGCCGGGGATATTGGGACGTTAAATTGAAGCTAAATTTACCATTTTATGCCCACTGCCTCAGATGTTTTAATTATCTTTTTTGGGAAGGTCTGGCTCATTTCTCAAAAGTAGCACAAATTTCAAAGACAGATGAGCAATTGATGTTGCTGCTCACAGATAATCCCAACACACGGTCATCTCTACTTATTTCTCCAGTTGTCGGGGGGGGGACGAGACTAAAAGGTACAGAAGACTATAAGTATTTGTCCCTGCAGTCCTGTCCTGAATTGAATTAATTCATCATCCTCTCCTTTTCCTCCCATGGCTTTGTTGTTCCCGCTTTAAAAGAAAATTGAGGCTAAATATATCTGATGTACATTACAGGTTTATTTTTCTGTAATTTCGTTTTAAGTTGAGGTAAAAGTTCTTGATGAATATAAATGTTCATTTACATCCAGCTGAGTTTCTGTTTTTGCTCTAATTCCTAGTATGGACTGCAAAGGATCCTGGGAGATGAGCGCAGTCTGTTACTGCTGGCACGGGCCATTGACCCCAAACAGACCAACATGATGACGGAGATTGTTAAAATTCTCTCTGCTTTCTGTATTATTGGAGAAGAAAACATGTAAGTGGCACATTTGTTTTCGCATGACATCGAGCGCTTGTGGGCAAAAGTTCATATCTGCAATACTCTGCCAATAGCGAGTACATTTACTGACATGTTTTTGGTTAAACAATGATCGTGGTAGTTGTCAGATCAATAACCTGAGATTTATTTAAACAGATTCTTAGTCAGACTCACTTCATATCCATTACACATATACAAGAACATGGCAATGAAATGCAATTTAGCATCTAGCCAGAAGTGCAATAGCAGCTAATGGAGG
This sequence comes from Maxillicosta whitleyi, assembly GCA_029822895.1. Taxonomy (NCBI): domain Eukaryota; kingdom Metazoa; phylum Chordata; class Actinopteri; order Perciformes; family Neosebastidae; genus Maxillicosta; species Maxillicosta whitleyi. The sequence goes on from JAPSES010000002.1 coordinate 8,967,137, forward strand.
AAGTATAGAATGCATAGTATTAACAATATTTACACTATGTACCATGTGTATAATATATGCAGATGTAAGTGCAATGGACTGAGATATTATTATATTCCCCATACATTGGACATGGATAAATCTTCCTTATACATGTTAGCAGTTTTCATTGGAAGTGTTTTCTACTTGAGACAACAACCAGAGGCCTCAGTGATGGATACCTGAAAACCTTTACAAACAAGTGGTTCCAAACACAATAAACCCCATCCCTCTCACTTATTGTAGCTTATTTTGGCATCAATCCTGCTGATGTCATCAGGTCTACGTGTGTGGTGATGTCAGCATACCAACTGCTTCTATATATGTGCCAAGTTTGAAATAAATTGAAACAAAATCGATGTTTTTATGGACATCTGAAACTTCACCCATTACAAGAAGAAAGAAGTCAAGAAGAGAGATGAAAAAAGCCACATCTACCACATCTATTTTGGGTCACTGGCAATCTCAAAACCAAATTTAGTCTGAATTCATCCAACAGTTTTAGTGCTTCATAAATGTGAAATTTCGCTCATCATAAGTAAATGGGCGGGGGAAAAATTTGTAAAAAAGTTTAACTATGACCTACTCTTCCCAAAAGCAATCAGATCTATTCAGGGTCACTGGCAATATATAAACCCATTTAGTATGAATTCAACCAACAGTTTTGCTGCTAAAAACCCCCCCACAAACAAACCACTCCAAAAACACTACCCCTTGGCTCCCCTTTGGGGGGCAGTGTAAGAAAACTAAAACTATCTTTATGACTGAAAGCTATTACAGATGAAACAGGAATTTAAAAAAAAAAAAAAAAATGTGATTTGGGTGATTTCACTTTTGTTGGAGCCTAGACGCTATCCAGAGTTGTTAGCAACTTTTCTGTGTTTGCAGTTGAGTCATGTTTTCTATGGTATTTTCTATCCTTTTCAGCAAATCACTGCTGATATGGATACACACAACACCATTTCAGAACTCCAATTGATGGCAAAAAAGAGAAAGTAATGATGGCTAGATGCAATCCATCTCTGTTATGGTTGCATGTTCTGTAATGTTTCTGAAACAGCAAGAGGGCAGAAGACCGCTGCTTCCAGTAAACACTGGAATATCACTATGGGTTCAATTTTCTCCCACTGTGTGGCATGTGCTCATATGAAGATCACACTGCATGTATACACATTCACCCACTGTGAACATACTGTATACTACATTTACGAGTGACCTGAGATAGTGTGAGATACTGATGGGTCGCATGGTCAGATGATACAGTTTAGTCTGTTTAATGTGTTGAACTACTCTGTGTAGTTTGCCACTGACACACAACCTGGCTGACAGCTTATAAATTGGATTTAGGCGAGTGTTTTTTATTGTTTCCCACTGGGCCAGACTAGAATAACAATGGCACTTCAAAGACAGTCTGTATGCAGTGGTGGAAATAAACAAACCCACAATTTTGCTGGAGAAGCTGAGTTCAGCGGCATGTCTCACATCTCTGACCATCCAAATAGGCCTTTATGGTTGTTGTTCTGACCCTTGCTGGGACTGTGCATGGTTTCCAAAATGATTTCCTAGTTACTGAGTATCAAGGGGTGTAAATTGCACAGTAAAATAGAACAATCAGAATTCAATCCAGCTCATTTAAAAAACTATATATTGAGCTGTTTTGTAATATAAAAGAAGAGGATAGATGCACAGATTTCTTCTGTTACTGAAGATATTTATTTCAATTTTATGACTGTGGTGAATCATGCAGATTCTGAAGGCTGAGTTTTAAATGGTATAATGAAACCAAACAGTGACAATATTACATGAGTGTCAACGAGAGCAGGGCAGTTAAATGTAGGTATGTTACAGTATATTCACCTATTAAAGAGGTAAGAATCCTGGGAGTTTGACAGTTGACATCAGGAATCCATCATCTGGCCCTGGCAGATTTAGAACCGTGCACTAAGACAACAGTGAATATAGAGAAATTCAGATAAATAATAATAATAAAAAAAACAAACATAATTTTTCTTTTTTTATTGTCTTACAGGTGATTTTAGAATATTTATATTATGTGAAATGTTTATTTCAAGATCCAAAATGGCTTCCACTGACATAGACAGAAAGGAGTGGTTTTAATATAATGAATCATTGCAATGTTTCTGAGGTTTAGAAATAAAAGTGTTTAGTTTGTTTAGTATTAATTATCATCTATTTTTCTTATTGTACGTAACAGTAGTTTTTTTGTAGTTCATGTGGCACAAAAATCAGTTTGGACCCTAAATTGAAATAAATAAATGAATAGTTAATGTTGATCCTACATTGATCCAGTTTTTACTTGTGAATTTTGAATATTTAACTGGTGCACTATTTAATCAACTCATAAATAATATTCTATATACATATTTTTAATTACAATTACACTCTCACACTGAAACTTGATCTGTGCTTGTACCCTGATCTATATTTAGTGAACAAATCTGTCCCTGTTAAGCTACGGAGGAGCAGAGTTGATATAGACACGGATATGTTTCCCATGATCATAGACCTGCATTAAAATATACATATCCTGTAAAAATGACAACCAAACGAGCCAAGATGTCACTTTGTTGCTCAGAAACCTCTTTGGCAACCTATGTTGGCGCTGGCTCATGTTCAACACCCACTTCAGCTGACAGGATCAAAGGGAGTGCGACAAGTTAAGCAGATCTATCTTGGCTGTTCTGAAACGTTGTCTGAACTGGCTTTAAAGCTGCTCAGTATGCAACTCCCCATGTCGTCTGTGACTTTGTAACCCCTATCACAGAGCGTGGCCACTCCATTTATCTCCGTGTCAGGCTTATATCACACGTACAGTCCTGTTGGCCAGATGCATGATCTCCCTCAGTCACAAAGCCTGTAGTTTTGGTTGTTTTTTTGTTTTTAAATTTGTTTTATTTTTTTTTTTAATCTTGGGACTGTTTTTGTTCAATATGTGGAAAATTCACTGTGCAGGATATGATAACATATTCTTGTGCATGCATACTCACATACTGATCCACACTACTTTTGGAAAATGTTTCATTTCTTTCATTTTTTACCTGGTATTAAATTAATTAGAGGAACTTTTTTTTTTTTTTTTTTTAAGTAAACTTAGAATTCCTCTTTCCCAAAAAGAGGTAAGCAGATTTAATCCGATATATATATATATATAGAAAAGACAGAACAGCAAACAAGGTTTTGCAAGGACAGAGAGACCACCTGCTGCCAAATATTGTCCATGCATATTGTAAATCACTGTTTACGCAAGTGCCCATAAGACATCAGCTTACTTTTATTGCAGCCCTCTGTCTGTTCATGTCTACAACACAACATTTCTTCTTCATTTACAATTTAGATGCTGAAATTGTCCAGTCGTCTTTTTAGCTAAGCTGCCTTGAGCAATAACAAGTACTCTAATTTCCTTACCTTCTCAATAGGTATATTTGGACATTAGTCTAGCAGTCCCTACAATAATTTGCACCCTTTCTCTCCTAGCCAAATACTCTCTTCTACGATTGCTTCAGCAGCTAAACACATTTGCAATAAAACCCCATTTTTGTCTAGCATCACCCTAGTAACAAGTGCTATTAAGTCAAATTGAATACTACTGCAATAATGGACCAGACTGAATATAAAAGAGATGGAGAGAAGTAGCATTTGTCAGGGTGACCAATCACCGGCTGACTAAATGTCCACACCATCACAGAGTGGAAGATAAGATACATGGTGTTTGATCTGAAAGTTGTGAGTAAATGTCCTGTTGGTGAGGTGATAAAAGGGTTTGTTGACTGTTGTGTTTGCCTGCTCCCTGTTCTCTGTTTTCTTCCAGCCTGGATAAGATTTTGGCTGCCATGACAATTGCTGCAGAGAGGAACAATAAAGAGAGATTTGCCTCCATTGTGGAAGGACTTGAAAATCATGAGGCACAGCAACTCCAGGTTAGAAATCACACGCATAAAGCAGTTGATGTCACGGCTAATTAATTTTACATTCATCACTTTGCTTTTATCGAGATATTTCTTACAAAGGATGAAAAGTAAATTCTTGATCAATACCATATATAGAAATGGGCGATACGGCAATTTATGCATGTGATGTGATATCATAGTAGCATAATATATCTTAATAGGGTAAATGTGCTTTAATTAATTCATCAATCAATTCATCATTTGATTTTTTTCCCCTTTTTATTTCACACTTTCATACAAAGACTTTTATGAGATGGTTCAGTTAAATGGGCTTATTTTCAGTAACTACCAACAGAAGAGGGAAGTCATGTTTCAGCTATAAAAAAAAACAAAAAAAAACAAACAAAAAAAAACAATTAAACCAAATCATTTGCTGAATTAAGCTCATTGTTTATACACATCTGCATAATGCCATTTTCAAGTTTCCTCCTTCAAATAAAAACGTAATCAAAGGAGCATGTATGTCTTACAATCAGAGCTGCTGCTATCGATTCTTTTTCAAGTTGAGTATTCTAACAAATATTTCAGAAACTAATCAAGTAATCAGAGTTAATTATCAAGCCATTATCGAGAACGGTCATCAAAGCCCTCATTGAGACTCATTATTATAGACTACAACAAATGCATAACCTACATTCTGACCAGTGCTTTGGACGTGTACAATACACACATTACACACTCTGTTTTTTTAAGTTTGAAATGATGCCAGACTTTGGACACCTTTTGTGGACACTGAGTCGTGTGCATCAGTGTTTACAGCCATAGGATACGATCCCCGGAGTGAAATGCAAGTGACTACTTAAATGAAATTAATAATTGAATGCATACTTAAGGCAAAGAAAATTATGCATATTTTTGTACTCAAATCACTCGAGTACTCGTTGCTGCTCTACTTCTAATTGTTACATGTTGTGTGACCTGATAGATTACAGAATACAAACAGCTACAGTAAAACCACAAATCGCCTGTTTTCTGTATGGTTTATGTCATCAGTAGTTCTTTTTTTCCCCCTTTTTTTGCAACTAATGTTCACCAAACACTCAAATTATACTTTTCAACCAATTCATATACGTATTATAAAGTCTAAAATAATAAATCCCTTTTGAAAATGTAGGGACACTGTCAAAATAAAGTAGAATATGATATAAGATGGAGTGATATGATACAATAATATTTGATATGACATGGTATGATACAATATAATGATATAAATAGAGCTGCAGTACAAGTTAGAGTGTTTTACTGATTTTAACACATCAGGCATCCCGCTGTCATATTACCTTGTGAAACAGCAGGATTCACAAGATCGCACACAATCCTGTAGTAGAAAAGGTATTGCCAAATGAATAAAACACCATAAATTTGCGTGTATATTTTACACACAGATTTATAATAACCTTTACATTGTAATAATTAGCAACTCTTTTAAGTATCCATACAATGGCAAAGTTTTTTGTCATGTAACAGATGAAAAAGATGAAAACAGACAAACTAACCCACAATCCTGTACCAGCCACCAAAAATTTTGGTTTTGTTATGAAAATCATGTTTGATGCCAGGGAGGCGTGAAATTTACAGCAGTGACTCTCTGGGGTCCGTTCCACCTCAGTCTCAGCTGTCATCGCCATTGTTTTCTTTGTCGCTCTTACGGTCTTTGCATTCACTTTTCAATCCGACAGTACCTCTAACGCATGATGCCATGTGATTGTTGGGCCACTGAGATGCACCTAGAGCTCCATTGCCACTGCTTTAATCAAAAACACTTGGTTCATTGAGCACCTTGACTGAACTTCAACCCCTTTGCGTTTGAGAACATCAGAAAAATGATAATAAGACAAGCAAAGATGTTGACGTCCTCTAAGCTTTGTCCTTTTCTCTTCTTTCTCACATTTTCTCCTTATTTTTTTTTCTCACATCTTACAAATTCTATCCCTTGCCTTTTTCCATGCTGCTGTCAAGTTTGGTCCCAGAGGACTTGGTGTGAAAGGGCAACTAAAGCACCATGCCTCCTTTTTTTTTTTTTTCCACGAGTATCCAACAGCAGCAGGAAAAACCATACTGCAGAAATAAAACATGCCTTTTTTTTTTTTTGGAGGGGTGGGGGGACTAAAAGAAGGGAATTACTTAAGGAATTACTTTTTTAACTGCTGGGATTGTTAACTCATGAAGGAAAAGTCATGAAGGAAACTGATGAGGCGGACGGTGGAAGAGAAAGTAGATATTCTTTTATTAGGAGGCTGTTGTTTTTCCTTGAAATTTTGCCGTTAATGAAATGAAGCTCTGCTAATTGTGAAGTAAATTAAAATGCTTTGCTGATGCAGGGTTTCAAGGAAATTAATAGACTTTTTTTTTTTATCCAAAACCTGTGATGAGCTGTAGAAGTAGACTTTGCTAATGTGATTAAAATGTGTTTTTCCGTAGTTTGGGCAATGCTCCTCTTGAAGAGTGTACGAGAAACTCTGCATTGCAACTTTAAATCTGTCCCAGCAGTACAACTTTTAATTATGGCACTGGGATTTCCCCCTATGGCTCCACAGCAGCTCACTAAACCTAGAAAGATAATGCCCCCATGCCCAAACCAAATACTTGTATCCGACAACGCATGACTGAGGTGTGTTTGAGCCCCTTGATGTACGTATCAGTGCGTATGCAGAAGAACAGAAAGAATTTTACATGAGATCCATGGCATTCTTCACTCGCGTTAAGTCTGTGAAGACACAGCGAGTCTTTCTTTTATGTCTCTGTTTATGTTGGACTCTAGTGGATACAGTAAAACATCAACTTTCAACGCACAGATTTAGCTTTTAGAATTTTCGGACTTTTACTGCACATGGAATTTGCCAACTTTCTAGTACCAGGTGATAGTGGCACTGCATACTTCAATCCAACAACCTTAGGCATTTCCAGAAAAAAACATGCTCTACTTTACTTTTGTATTGCATCCTTTCAGCTAGCTAAGAAATGTAGCGTGCTTTGGGAACTTTAAGGTAACAGAAAGAAATGCCTCTCAGCCCACATTGTTTTGGCTGAGTTTTTCGCAAGACAAAAACTCTATGTCTTTAATCTATGATTGTAGCTCCAATAAAAAAAAGAAAGGGGGGTTAATGGAAAAGTGTGATAAAATTATCTGTGGATAATGGCTGAAGGGCTTAAAATGAAGTTGGTCTATATTTCCTGATAACCAATGTTATCTGCATGTAACTGATAAAAACAGGTCAAGTCAATTTTATTTACATAGCGCCAAAATGTCAAATTAAACTCGAGGGGCTTTGCTATCTGCACAAAGTATAACACTCTCTAACTGTAGACTCTTAATTTGCATAACGGGAAAGCGATTTGAGATGGAAACAAACCGAAGAAACGTCAAAATGAGCAACAGAAGACCGATCCAGCTTCCGGAAAGTGCAGACAAGCAGGCTATTGGTGTCGTATATACAGTCTTTGGTCAAACAAACCACCCAGAATGTGAAAGAGTTAAGTTTTCAAATCTGGAAAACTAAAACATTAATATAAGACTCTGTAAACATCAGCATTGTTGTGGCTCTTATTAATAACACATACAGACCAACAGTACAGGGTCAAGGTTTCAGAAGACAGCGTTTCACATCGTCTATGAGAATCCTTCAGCTGGCTATTGATTGTCTGTCAAAGGAAAACTGTCTTATCCATGGCTTGCTCCCCAGAAACACCTTACAGCTCATTATAATTCATCAGCGATTTCCTCTTAACCCCCTCCACTACCCAATACAAGCACGCACGCATGCAAGCACACACGCACATAAGCATGCACGCACACACACACACACACTCTATCAGCCTTTTGCTTTACCAGTAAATCCATTAATAATGCACATCTAGTCAATAGGCACACTGGACCTGTGCCTTCCACTATCTTTCTTCTCTCTCTCCTTCTGTTGCATTCACTTCTACACAGTGTAGTGGAAATAAAATAACAAATAATGACACACTCCAAAACATATTTATTTTACTGAGGTGAATAGTTTACAATTCAAATTGCATCATATTTTATTGATATTTTTGGCAAGTGAGAGCTCTTTTGTTCCTCACCTCCTGTTTGTTTGTCTGTTTGTCCTTGTGTCTGTCTACACCACAGGTTGCTTGTATGCAGCTCATCAATGCCTTGGTCACATCCCCCGATGACCTGGACTTCCGGATACATCTACGGAATGAGTTCCTACGATGTGGCCTCAAGAAGATCCTGCCTGTGAGTTGTTATTCACGTGGATTAAAGTGAATTTGCACCTCACATTTCAGCCACGTTAACTGTTTCTTTCTATATTAGCAAATCCTTAAAAATCTTCAAAATGACGTTATCTAATTTTGTGCACATTCATTAAGACTAAATGATCCTGATGAAGCCTTAAATACTTAGCCTGGCCAGCCATCTGTCTTTCTCAATGAGAAATCTGCCTGTAATTATGGTGCTTGAATCCAAATATGAAGGCGGGACTAACAGGCACCAAGTAAACCAATCACATATAGGACGGACATGACGCCTGTCAGAGAAAATAAGAATACAGAGTGAAATCTGTAATTCATTCCTTATTTTATGACAAAAAGAAGTTGGTGCGTACAATGCTTTGCGAAACACCCACCCCCCAGACTTGTGATTGGTTCGGTATAGAATAGGTCATGCATATTTCACAGCAAATGGCCCAATTCCAGACTGTTCCTCAGTATTGATTATACTGAGAAAACCGGATGACTGACCAAGCTATTAAAAACTCACAATCCTTTACATTTTTTAAACAAAATAATTAAATACTCTATATTGACACAAGTATTGGGACACATTTAATTGAAGTGTGTTATTGCTAACAGTGTAAGGGGCTATGAATGGTAATGACACATTTAATTTTATATTGCGATAAATATTGCAATATATTTTATTCTTAGGTTTGTTTACTGTCATCTATGTTTACAAAGTGCCTCAGATTTAATGCAACATTGATGTATTTTTATTTATCATAATTTTTCTTCCACCTCTAAGTAGTTATCACAGTCTGACTATAAATGATCATTTCAAAACAAGCATAAACACCTTGTTTCTTCAACTCTCAGTAAAGAAGAAGAAATCTGCCTTTAAACATGAGTTAAATATTAATTTGACATTTATGTAGAATATTTATTGACAGTAACTGTCATGAACATAAATTTCCAGTCTACAAAAATTTGTTCAACAAGCTGTCGGTGACAATATTTTTTGGTAATGTAGTTAGCTCAAAAATCACAAAAGCTCTACTCGTAATACAAGTTCATTCAATGACTTGCATCATGTGACGATAGTGCTTTTTTTTTTTTTTTAAATATTTAATTATTAAAATTAACTATTGACTTAGAAACATTGATTGCTGATTACCAGCTCAGACATCTACGGACTGATTCAGTGTAAGTGTTTTTTCAAATTTATATTCCATAAAATATATTGGTTTTAAAAATGCAGTACTTTGGCTCTAATACAGCCAGCTCTTTCTATCTGTAGTCATGAGTAATGTACGCCCACAGCACTATCTGATTGGATACGCAACATGAGTAATAATCTATCAACCCTGAAAAGAGTTCAGCAGTAGTAATAGCATTTATAAACCTTCCAATTGGACGTGAGGTTAAATACATTGCAGGATTTGTGTTTTGGTTCAAATCTGACACAAATATTAACATTTAAATGCAAAATATGCTGCATTTCTTGGTACAAAATGTCAAGTTCCTGGATTATTAATAACTGGTGTTGTGTCCCAGGAGAAAAAAAAGGGCTTCCTGGATTATTAATAAGCAGTATTGTGTCCCAGGCGAAAAAATAAATAAAATAATAAAAAAAAAAAATCATAGGTTAAGTTGGTAGTAGCACTAGCTTGCCAAGTTGTGTCAAATGTGATGCTGCATGGAGCACTTCATCACACAAGTTGTCCTGGCATCATTATCAGCAGGCCTGCACATCTTCGCACAAGGCGAAGGCAGAGGAGCTCAAAGTCATCACTCAACCTCTCATTTGCAGCGAGAGGGGTGAATGTGTCACAAAGCCAGTTGTTAATAAGTCATCCCAGCTGCTCCTGTTGATTATTACTGTCATTACTTTAATTATCTTCAATTCTGCCCCCTGATATGGAAGCCTCAGTGCACAGTCATTTATGAATAGCACGTACACTGGTTTTAATGCCCACATTCAAACTGACACTCTTTCATCTAATTATGAGTTATGCCCAGTAGTCAGTGCAGCTCTTGGCAAAGAAAAAGTGAACTTCACTAAAAAGGAAAGCACAATTTGTTTTGTTTTTAAAGTCCTTGATGCATGTATTTGGCCCTCCTTCCCATCTCCCTTTCCCTCTTTTGTGGCATCGGGCACCTCCCTCCCTCCCAGTGTTGCTTAAGACAGATGGTGCACCCAAAAAACGGTGCAGGGTGATTGATACCTGCAGAAATTGGGTTACATTTGGCCCTGTCTCCATCTGTAAACTCCACTGCCGGTGATTCATAGAGCAGTGGTAAAGAGCACTCCCGTAGCCCCTCGTGGCTGGAACAGGTGTGCAGAAATTGGTACTGTCTGGGATACCTAGTGAGAGGGTTCAGAGTGTCTCAGTGTCTCCAAGTTCCCAATACAGCTGTAACAGGGACTAATATTCTGGCTTTACGAGTCCCTTTAACAGTAACATATAGAAGTATGACCGGCTTTAACAACTCAAATAGTACACATAAAGCTTCTTACAGTCTGTGTCTGAACTACTCCTATCCCTGTTATACCCTGAACATATAATAACTTTTGTATGACTTTATCTGTCTTGTTTCTCTAACTTGCAGGAGCTGAAGGAGACAGAGGAGCTCGACATTCAGCTCAAGGTGTTCAATGAGAACAAGGAGGAAGATTCCATCGAACTCTCCCATCGTCTGGATGACATCCGTGCTGAGATGGAATATCCTTTTGTCCTTCTTCTGTGTGAATATACAGATGAATAGGCCTGTAAAGCTAGCAGTGAGAGATGAGTGTATATTGTGAGTTTGGTCAGGCTTTACAGACTGGAGCCCCTCATGACTTGGTTCATTAGTGAAGGATTTGAAGATCCGGAGCACATTATCCAGCTCTGTCTCTGACCAGGGTTACTAGGTAAATAACCAGTCATCTTAACCTCCTACAGCTTCACTTCTGTTATTTACTCTACTACTTCTCTGCTTTTCCTGTCTCTGACCTCTTCTTTTCTCATCTTTTGGCTGTAGTAGCACTGTTGTAAGACACAAGAAGAACATATCAAACTTTCCCTTTTGTTATGTGCAATAGACAATTAAATCATTTTAGTATTTTATTCCATTTAAAAGCAAAGTATGTAGCATTTCCCCTAAAAACTCTATTGAGATTCTTACAGCAGTAATCCACAAGCATCAGTTCTGACCCTGTGTCAGCATGTTGTGCTGTATTTACCTGCAGAGACCCTGCACTCTGCCCTGTATTTCCTGTCTTCCTCTTGCTTTACTCCTTGCAGAACGCCTCAGGGTGTCGACCTTTGAACAGTAAGGTTGTACCTAAGAGTACAACCACTATGACAGAATCAGGAAATAATGGTTTATTTTCTGATTTCACTGCTATTTTCTCTCTATGCCGCTCCCTCGTCTCATACAGTCTATTGCTTGCTCATTCACCACTCTCCAATTGACCTAGAAAGGTGCCTGTTTTTGGACTGTGGGAGGAAGTTGGGGTAGAAATGCAAAGAACATGCACACACAGAGAGCTCCACATGGAAGAGCCCCACCCACCTGGTGCTGAGTTTGAACCAAGGACCTTCTTGCTGTGAGGCATCAGTGCTAACGATTGCATCTTAATAGGTTACTTAGTAATTGCTTGCAGTTATGAATGTCAGACTGACATGTTCATCTTTACATGTCAGCCCTGTGATGAACTGGTATCATATTGGTCACTTAATGTCATCTGGAATGGACTACAGACCCCTACAACCCCTTACACAGGAAGAATACAACTGAATAGAATAGATCTTTATTGTCACTGTTGTAGGAACAATGAAAATCAGTTCAGCAGTTCTGTTCTGTTAAGCAGCAGCTTCTTACCCCATAAAAACCCAAACAGCCACTACTGACCTGAGCCATCTACTGATCTTAAATGTTTAATACCTCCTGATCCACTAATCGTATCAATCCATGTAAATAGTTGGTGTAAAATACAATTTGTCATCTTTTCATGGTCATCAAATATGACCTATTGGGATGTTCAGAGGCGCTGTAGTTACCGTGGAAACACTGTCTTCTACAACATTGATTCACCAGTAAAACACATGGAGTTTGATCAATGTCAGTAAATGGAGACACTTGTTTTATGTTCAACTAATGATGTATTTTGTTGAAAACTTCACTTTTTCTTCAGTTTTCAGAAAAGCTGACTCTATACCACAGATAGAAAAATTCTGTGAAACATATAAAGGATATGTAGAGGTAAAATTAAAAACAAGATGAATACAAACAAAAATAATTATCACTCTCAATCCTTTGTTTGTTGAGTGGAGAGGAGGAGGTGAGCTTGAACAGTTTTGTTTATATATACAGTTGCGGAAAAAATATTAGACCACCAAAAATCATCAAAAACAACAGTTATGCATGTAAGTACTAACTCCCATGTGTATCGTGTGACTAAAACAGAGAAAAGAAAGTATGGAATACCTAAAAGTACTGTTTTTGTCAGTACAATGCCATAGATATTGATGTAAGAACTGAAATTATTTTTGGTTATTATCAAGGAAATCATGGAAAGCAGATAGATATCAGTTGAAATTAAACTAATATGAGCTATCTTTTTGTTATCATTATATTTGTCCAAACAAATGTACCTTTAGTCATACAAAGAAACAAGGATGGTCTAATATTTTTTTCCACAACTCTACAAGTAAGGAATGCACATGCTTCACCTTAAGTATTATTATTCTTGGCGTCTTGCTGCTCTTATATAAAGGTGAGTTTTCTCCTCCAGCTCCCGTGCACTGTCTATTAAACGCCAAAAGTGCAGACTAGAAGTTCATAAGATTCAAAGTAATTTAGTCCAAAGTTGAGAAGCATCCCGGAGACAAACCTTTTAATAATTCACCATTCTTCTCTAAGGCTATGTATGAATGGCTGACAGTGTGAGCAGTCGTACCAGAAGCTGACATTGTTATGCAGATGTTCATTTCCACAACCTTTTTCTTCCACCTAAATCCCACAGTTCTAGTACTGGCACAAAGTGTTGCTGTGAGTGACAGTTTCTGTTGACACATGTAGGTGAAGGAAGGAGGTTATGCGTGTGCGTGCAACTGTGTTTGTGTGGTGAGTGAAGAAGTAGCAAGAGAGAGAGAGAGAGGGAGAAAAAAAATGCACCTGGATTAATGATGTGCTTCAGCAGGTTCACAAATGAGAAGGCCCAATGTTTGTTTCCAAGGACAATGTGCTATTGATCTGAAAGCTCAGAACATGATTTGAATGTCTTAGCCTACCCTTTGTCTTTGTACCCAAATAATACACATGTAACGCACACGCGGCTGCACAGGCAAACACATATATCTCCTGGTATCGTGCAGGTAATACACCCACTACCTGAACATTGCATGTGCGCCTTGTTTCTTCCAGCGGTTTCATGAATATTAACCTGGAGAGCCTCGTCTCCTCTGTGTCCGGCCTAGGTCCAGGTGCTGAGGAGGTGACTCCAGGCCACTAATACATATTAATGGGCTGTGGAATGGTGATTGATTGAGCCCACCACTGACTGGCCTACATCATACTTGACTGCCACTCATGTTTATTCATTATTTGGAGAGAGAGAGTAAAGAAAGAGAGACAGAGAGAGTGAAGAGGGGGGTGTCATCGAACGGATTGGCATTCTACATTAGGTTTATGTCTGCAGCTTAGTGATAGATGAAGCTAGTTGGATACTTTCCCAGTCTGAGCTCCTTCTCATGTCCTCTCAAATGCTTCTGTGGTGAGGCTATAATTGAATCTCACAGGATTGGTAATTCTCCCAGGCTTCATACTCAGCTAATACAGGGGAGGGAAATGATACTTTAGAGAAGCATGTATTCCCAGCCCTCTCTCTCTAAAAAATTTGATATGGGATAGGAGTTTAATTACAGACATTGTTGAAATTAATAGGAAAAGTGTCAAACAGTATTTAAAAGAATTGATCTGCTCAAATTGCAGTGGCGGCAGATTGTTTGTACGGATGATAGCATGGGAAATGGAGGAAGCAGTTAAACGGTGTTTTCTTTTATTGAGGAAATAAATGACTGTATATGAATTATTGATACTTTCTTACGGAGTCATCCTTCATTAGCTGTTGACAAATGCGGACACATAGTATTAGACAGCAGGAAAATCTAAACAAATCTGATCTTTGGGCTATATTGTCGAACCATCTCATATCATTTTTTATGAGTTTGCATCTAGAAATACATGTACTCTATCATTTATATCTGCTATATAGCTCCCATATTCTACAGGACACATGATGTTTATAGTTTAAAAAGAAAAATGTTTTGGTGTCTTGCTTTCGTGTGACTTTTACTTCAAGCAGAGAAAAATCACAGTGCATTTGCATTTTACTGATATTTTTTCCACTATAGCACAAAGGGTGTGGGAATAACAATATTTACTGCCAAACTGCAGAAAATGCCACTTTATCTCTGTGCTCTCAGTGTGTTGCACATTGCAAATATATTAGCACACATTGTCAAGAATCACACTTCATCTTATGACGCCAATCAGGTGTTCATCTTTTCATGCTTAACTGAGTATTTTCTCTTGGTTCCTCTTTTTTTCCTACATTTTGAGCAAATATCTGAGAGTCTTATCCGTCTTTTCCACCAAACAAGATGAATCTCCATTGGGAAATCCTCCATTCTCAAGAAAACAAATTAGACTCAAATCATTATTTTCCTAGGTTCTGTTCTTGTTTGAGCTGCAAATCATGAATCTTATTAGAAGTTTGAGGAACACATCCTTAATCTTGTACTGTAATGTCAACCATTTATTTAAAAAAATAAAAAAAAATAAATAAATAAAAATAAGTGAAATGAAATGTGTTTGAATGTCATCTCATGTGTTATACATTTGATATTATTTCAATATCAAACATTCTTTGATTCTTTAGATTTGAAGCATAAGATATGAGACAATTGTCGGTAGTAAATAGCTCTTAAACAAGTCTTCCATGAATCGTCTTCAACAATGATGTTTAAACATGGAAGAATGAAAAATCAGACAGTCTGATTGAAGATCTGTTTTAGATGTCAAAGTCATTCCTTCCTCCTGGGGAAATCAAGCATAAGACACATAATCAATACCTTTTGCAAATTTAATATCATGAATCCTCACTCCTGAGTACAGGTCCGTTTCAATTATAGAAATGAATCTCAGGAATGTTTTCGCCCTGGGAGTGATCGTCTCCTTTTCATTCTTATCTTAAATATTCGAAGCGGTGAGTTTATTCCTGTAATTAATTTCCCGTATCTTGAAAAGGATCAGAGTGACAGGTAAACCAGAGGGACCATTCTTTATTGCCTATGCACCTCCTCATGTTAGCTGTTTACAGTGTTGTAGTTTCCCCAAGAGGAAATGGATAAGAGGAGTCACATCTCTGTTTGTGTTAGCACAGTGATGCCTGTCAGAAAAATCTGAGGTTAGGAACTGGGGAAAATAGTTTTAAAGAAAACAAGAACTAATAAAATTGACAATATATGTGGGGTTATTGCATGGATAGAATGTACCAGAATGATGCATTGAAATCAGGCATACACTCAAAAGGAGTTATCTTGAACTGTCTCACTGAAAAATGCATACAATGAAAAATGTCATGAAATTGGTTTCCTTAATCTTGTTCCTGTACTGATATGAATGAGGTGTACCATCTCCTGTCCAACATGGTGAGAGACACTGGATCAGAGACCTACTTCTTATCAATTCTTCAGCACCTCTTGCTCATCAGGAATGACTATTACATCAGGTGAGTTCTGTGAGACAGCGGCTTTTCATTACAGTATTGCTTGATTTATTTCTTAAACATTACTCCAAAACTTTATTGTAACCTACTTCCGAAAGGTGTATATATATATATATATATATATATATTTTTTTTTTTTTTCCATCTGTCTGTGTATGAACAGCAGATTTTTACTTGTTTACCTATGCTTCATCAAAACTAAAAGACCCACAGGACTTACTTAACACGTGTTTGCAGCTGTTGCCTGTGAACATAACAACTCTGATAATGTTTTAATTAGTAATAGCTAGTAGTCCATCAGCCTCTAAGCTAGTAGGAGGTGTTATGGTGTACAGAGTGTTTCTCCGCTCAGCAGCCATGAACTTTGAACTCTCAAGTTGTAACTTGAATAGAATAACTCCACAATTGATTCTCTATGGAGGGATTCCTACAGTCAGATAGAACTTCAACTTCAGCTGAACTTCTATTCATACCAGACTTTGTAAATAATGTGGTCAGTTCACAACCAGAATCTGCGGAATTCCCAGCGGAAACTGTTATGTGTTCCAGTTGCTTTGTGGAAGTATAATAATAAATAAATAAATAAAAGTAGGAAATTGTTGTTATTATTTGTACTGCATTCTCAATATACAGCCCCTCTGCTCTAACTCTTTTCACAAATAAATAAATAAACAAATAAAAAAATGTTGACACTGGAACTGAAAAAAATGTGTTTTATATTGGAATTCAAAAATATTAAGTACTTTCACAATAAAGTGCTTTCTACTTTGCCTTTGAAGAGCAAATATGCCAGTCACTGAGCAGAAACACAGCCACTTCCCTGAATGAAGTGACACTGATGAATCCACTGCTGTGTCAGACCTTTTGCAGAAATAAGACATAAAAAAAAAAGAAAGTTGGAAGACGAAGGGGAGATGAGAGGAGCAAGATGAATTTACCATAGACAAGTTGCTGTACCCTTGGAGTTATGAATAATTTATTCCTCATCTATTCGGAGGAAGGGTGAAATAGAATTCACATTAACCAGCTAGTGCAGCCACATCCACCCTAAGTCCAGTGACCATGCACCCTTCTGTAAGCCAGCAAAGAGGCCATCAGTATCAGTGTTTAGGGAAAAAAAAAAAAAAAAAGATCATCTTTTGTAAAAGACATGCTTTTGAAATACATTTTCTCCACCTCCATCACAAGAGCAAGGGCAACTGCACATGTACACACACAAACATTAACACCATAAATGCTTTCTGAGTGAGGCTTTATATTTGCTATAAATCACTGCTACGTGACTGTGGATGATGGAAGATGCAGCAGTACATGCAGCCGATTCTAAAATATACCATCTATCTCATTTTAGTCTTTGCCTTAGAGGTAGCCGTTTGTTCATCATGTGGTTAAAATTATTTTTGCTATATATAAATAAAGAAATGACAAAAAATAGGCAGCTTAGACAGATAGTATGGTCATATTATTTGGCTCCTGAATCTTAGTTTGTATTCACACCTACCTTGTTTAGTTTGATTAAAACAAACTCAAGTTCATTTCCTCCTTTGGTTCTGACCTTTTTAGCCAGTGTGAATACAATCACTGGAACTCTGGTGTGGACTAAACAAGTGGACCTAAACCCAGCATAGGAGGTGGTCTCGGAGCAGTTCCTATCTAATCCTGGACCTTGATCCGACTCAGATGCAAAAATCTACCTTTTTGGATTTGATGGGCTCCTGTAGTTTTCGTAGTTTAATGTGCATCAGTTTAATTGTTGTTAAAGAACATAGCTTTAGCCTATGCAAGACTAAGGTTTTTTGGCAACAATAAATTGATCATCTCCAAATATTCTATCTGTTCTGTCTTCTAAACAGTAGACCTGATGTTACATGTAGCATGTTGGACACACATGAGAGCTCGCCTCCTCAGCTGTTTTGCTGCACGCCTTCGTCGTCGCAAAATTACAAGCATGATATTGTAAAACTCATGTTGTATGAAACAGTCTTGACGTTTGAACATTTCTGCAAATAGTTATAAATGCATAAACCATATTGCTATAAGGATAATGAGAACAATTCACAAAGTCTCCATTGTTTACGCAGGCCTACTTTCTTTTTTGGAGTTCCTGCTTTATCCCACCCACATGTTTACCATCCAATCGTTGAATGACCTAAGCACATGTGTTTTTGTTTATAAATTCTGGTCCAGTTGCAATTAATCGCAATGTGAAAGCGAATCACACTAAAAAAAAAAAAAAAAAAAAAAAAAATGTCTGGATCAAACCCCGGACTTCATGTAATCTGCATTAAATAATAATTCACTGAACACAATATTGTTTATAATGTACAGTAATCAAATAATAGGGTGGTTTACTATAGGCAAACTGATTTAGTGTCTAATGTCATTTCACCAGCACAATATTTGCTGTGGCTCTTCCCTCCAGGGCTTGGTTTATTTTTGATAATTAATCTCTCTCTGCAAGCCTAATGAATAGGAGCACATCAAACCCACCCAGTAAATATAGAGCAGATCTGCTCTTTTGGAGCCTGGTGATATGGGGATTACACTGGTTATGTGGAGCAGAGCTGGATCAAGTGGCTGGGGCTCTGCTGAACTGCAAGCTATCATTGGTAGAAATGAAGGTGCCAAAGTAAAAGTAGAGGTGGGGAATGATGCAGGGGACATATGCTAGCTTCTGGAGCCCAGCCCTGCCCACTGTGGAGAAGCCTGACAGTTCTGGGTCACTCTCTCCGTCGCTAGTTATCTCCACCCAGGCCCTATCTGCTCAGTGATGGTGGAGGATGGAGGACGGAGGGAAAATAGGGCGGCTTATTGAGATAATAATGTGGTGTACATTGGTGACAGTTGTAAGCCGAGTGCCACAGTGCTTAAGCGATGCAGGGCGGTGTGTGAGCTTTCACTTGCTTGTTCCAATCAAGAGTGGGCGAATCCACCAGCTCAAGCTTAATGTATGGCATTTCATGCTTCAAAACAGTGCGCCTAAATGCTGATTTATTTTATTTGCTTTGGCTCTAAATTTTGTGTTCTTTCATATTTCCGTTCATAATGTGATGTGGCCTGTCCACCCACAAGGCCCCACTAGACATGCTTTTCAATTTACCGGGAATAGTTAGTGGAAGCTTCTGTAATACATTTCATTGAATGTAGTGTTGATAATAACAAATGTTTATTACATGCATTTCTTTTTACTTTGACATGTACGTGGTTATACAATATATGCTTTTTCAGTCTCAAGCAGAATTTTGGCACCAGGCACTTAATTCCGAGTCGGACTTCCAAAATTAATTATTAGGTTGTAGGAATGTGTTCTTCCTCTCAGTGCATTTAGGCATCAGGCCAGGGCATCAAATGGAAAGGCTTTGATCAGACTTTTAGTTGCTTAACTGCCTCAAAGTTGTGATAAAATCTCAAGCTTTTGGCAGCATGTTAGTTATAATCATATAAATGCATTGGACAATCATTTTAAATACAGCATATTTGCCATATGGCAGCTTGTGGAAATTCCAGTATTGGCTGTGCCCTAATATATGTATATCTGTTGCCAAGTCATATTAGGTTATAAATATACAATTTTCTCTAAAACAGGACTAGAAAATCCTTTGAGGAGTGAAGAACATTAAATACCACTTGAAGTATATTTAGATTTGTGTTTTTATGCTTATGGGGGTTTACATTTAATTCTGGATACCAGCATGGCCTGCACTGAAGCACTAAAAAAGTTTTGTAGCTAGTTGGACTATTTTTCTTTTGCTATGCACGTTAAGTTTTCATGAGATACTGCGCTGAATGAGCAGCACGTCAGTCTGTAAAGAAATAATAATAATAAAAAAAAAAAGATGCATCTTTAGATAATTTGAGCGTCGTCCTCTGGTCAGCGTTGTGGTTAGAAAATAATTATTTCGGAGTATGGAACTCTGCTTAAGCCGCCGTTATATTTGTTAAATGTCACTTGCAATTAAAGTTGATAATGTTACAGCGAAAAGGTCACATACAAACCTGTGTGGTGGAATGGGACTCTGAGGCTGATTCACAAACGTTGCTCGACAACAGCGAGTGCTCAGTCACACTAGTTAACTGGCTGACATGTTTTCCCGGTCATTGTGCTTTCAATTACACACATTACCATGATTAGATTTACATTTCAGTTTTTATGGTTGTTCTAATTGGCAAAGATGATGGCAAATTAGGCAAGAGGGCACAGCACAGGCTCGGCCACCGTCTGTCACCTTGAAATGGACACAGTAACACAGACTTTAGTTCTGTATGCCCATTAATTTGCTAATTTCATGATCGGGGTGAAGCAAGTGGTGAAATTTAATAGGGTGCCTTTTTCTCCGGCAGCACCCTTTCTGACATGGCATTTTGTGACCTCTAGCTTGGATAAGGGAATAATTTGTGGTTAATTAGCCTTGTAGATTTTGTGTCACTCATATATTCCTGAGGCTTGTCTAATTGTTCTGCTTTATGTTTCCTGACCCTCCAGGCCTCAGTACTACAAGGTGATAGAAGAATGCGTGTCTCAAGTGGTCCTGCATCGCAGTGGGATGGATCCTGACTTTGGATACAGCAAAAGATTGGATGTGGATTTCACCCATTTAATTGGTACAATTCTGAGTCATTTGGGATTTATTCAAAAGTATTTTTGAACCTACACAGTAAAAAAAACACAGTGTGAATTTAACTGGTGATTGGTCCCAATCAAAAAAGAGTAAAATTTACCTTCTGGCTAGTGTCAAATTTTTAGAGTTAAATCTACTGAATTCAGTGTCAAAAATATGATGTTAATTATTAGTTAAAATGTTTAACACTGTGGTGTTTTTACAGTTAGAGTAATATGATTACACTCCATAGAACAAGTTTTACTCAAAATTTAGTTTAAAAAATTACTCTATAAAGTCTTGATATTTATTTCTCTGCAGTGTTATTTTCTTCATCAGTTTGCACCCTATGTTGATATTGAAACTATTTAAAGTAGGCTAGCTCTTTGGGTTGTATTGATAGATTAAATATATTATTGTTAAATTTACGGGTTAACAGAGAATAATTAATCCATAGGTTTCAGTCACCCCAAGAACTGATTTTATTTTGAAAGTCCTCCCATCAACAATACGATTCTAGCTTCATAGTGACAGTCTGGTTCGGCATTGTTCTGCCTAAAAAAAAACCAACCC
>JAPSES010000002.1:8988376-9005395 GCA_029822895.1 Maxillicosta whitleyi
AAACCCCCCCCCCCCCCCCCAAAAAAAAAAAAAGCAACATAAAAAGACCAACAAATATTGTAAAACAGACACATTAACAAAAATAAACATTAACACAAAACCTTCCTTGAACCCCTGCACATAAAATAGAACACAATTCAATCTGACAGACTGGCACTAATCATCACTCTGTAAAGTTGAATTTTACACTGCATCTGTGCAGAACTTTACACTGACTTTTAACTCTGCTGTTAGCTGGTTTACTCTGCATAGAGCTAAACATACTCCAGTTTAAAACAGCTTGACTCTGAAATATTGACACTACATTTTTTACTCTGTATGGTGCCTCTTATTAGTCCGAATGTTGGGATAACGTTACAGGTTTTTACACAAACTAACTAAAGATTCACACTATGCTGAAACAATGCTTCTTTTTGCACTGTAGGGGGTAAATCACTAAAATGTTTTGATTCCTCACAGTCATTATCCTCCATGACCGTTCTAAGGTTCTGCAGTTGCATGACATAAAACAAGGCCATCTAAAATGCATTGTATCTGCTAAAACATCATGTGATAACCCAAGGCCTTTTATTTTTTTTTTCTGTCAGAATTTGTCATTTGTTTTCGTAGAATCACAGAGAAAACATCTATTTGCACTGCATTACTAATGCCTTCTTTTTTTTTTTTTTTCCCAGAGAAAAGTAATAAATAACACCACTTTGTCTCTCTGTTGTGTCACTAACAGTTCTGTGACTTGCCAACACAGGGTCATTAAAAGTTTCTAAACCTACCCACAGAGGACAAAAACAGTATTAGATAACTTCTGTCTCTTACTTTACTGAAATGTAATCTGTTAATAAAAACTTTCAAGGAAGCGTTTTGCCAAATTTACATTAAAGACGTTGAATTGGATACCTATTATCGAGGCTTTTCCACTTTTCTTTTTTTTTTATTGAGCTTCTTTCATATATTCTGATTAGAGTAGTATTCCCTGAGTAACAGCACTATTTAAAGGGAAGACGGTGTCACAGAAGTTGATGTACGAGCTTAACTTGCATTTAGAAAGTCTAATTTACATTTGCATTTGCACTGTCCTGTCGCTGATTAATCCATCTGTAAAATATGAGCTTTGTAAACACATTCAAAAACGAAAAACCTTTTGACAGTGACCAGCGGTATGAAGGAAACATTTGCTCTATCTCCAAAGCGTGCATATATTTTGATCACCTAGTGCTCCGACTGATTTTCTCTTGAGTATCCTACACGCCCTCCAACAGCAATTAAGAACCGATCAAAGGTTTTTACACATTAAAGACGTCAGTTAGAACAGCATTGCTCGGGAGAGTTAAGATGTATGCATGACTGTGACTGCACAGTATGTGAGCTAGTTATTAAAAGCAAATACTTACACCTTAGTCATGTGGATTTTCCTCACATGTGTCTGTATTGAAAGAAGTACAAGTCAGTGCTTTAGCTTCAATGAGAGATATGGTCTAATTGTAAAATCACACAGGGAGCGATTTATGTGTTGTTTGTAATGGAGAGCTGGTGAAACATCTGGTGACTGTGTCTGCCTTGCCTTCTAGATCAGTGTGTGGATAAAGCCAAAGTTGAAGAGAGTGAGCAGAAAGCAGCAGAGTACTCTAAAAAGGTAAGACATTAATCACTCCAACAGCCCCCTTTGGTTGGCCGGCTCCCATCAGGAAAGTTTTTTCTTCTTCAGAGATCCCAGACAAGCTATTGATTTTCCATGCCCTGATCAATACCTGGCTGTGACGCTACATGATCCGTATCAGCGTTACAAGGATCAAAGCCGATGTTTTGATGTATACTTATTTGTGCACGTAGCGGTGGAGAGTTAAGTTATGTGGAGGCATCGCTCAACAACCTCAGGATTTTAAAGGTTCTGCATGTTAGATTAAGAATGATTTAATTGCAGAAATGGGTTATGATCTAACAGTTAGGTTTTCAGAAATATAAGGTGTTGTCCATGTGGAGACGGAAGTGTTTTTATTGAATTTCATCCACATGGAACCAATACACGCGTTTTTTTCGTGTTTACAACCTATATTTTCCAAAATGATGACGCCATACCCCGCCTTTTGCCATATTACCGCATGAACATTCATATTCATCACCATCTTCCTCTTGTGTGTTTTTTTTTTTTGTTTGTTTTTCCATTGCACAAGGTTTGTTCAAATGTGCCATGTCTTCTTCTCTGGTTTTGATTGATACATGTGGCAGCGTTAAAGCCCCACTCAGGTGCCTGGCATATACTGTATACTACAGTGTTCTGCAGTTGCTATGTGAAAAGACACACATTTCTTGAGCTGATTGTGGAAGTTCTGTTCTAAATGAAAATACTTAGATTCTTGTCATCTCCATGTGGATAAGGCCGTAAGATTACCTTGAAATGTGCATAATTTGCGACCTTTAAAGGAGCTGTTAGAGCCAGCCATGTTTCTATAGTTCCTCTTTCCATTTTATAATGTGATAAGTGGACATGAACATAATAAGTGGAATCCATATCTACTATGTTTGATTGTGGACCAGAGCCGAGTCCTCCATGTATCCACTCTTTCCGTACCTGCAAAGCTGAGTACCACAACCCAACCCGCTACCCACTTTTTTTTTTCACATCCAATTTGATCCAACCCGACCCTGTGATTAAACACATTGTTACAGTAACTCATTTTTAAGGCTGTTGTTTTTGGCTAAACCACATTCCATTATTAATAAATTTCTAATATGTGGTGCTGAATTACATCTGTGGCTAGAAATAAACAGAGGTGAAGCTCATTTCACAATAAAAGAAACCAGTTGTGGATCAACTACAGTGAAATTAGATAATCATCATCATTAAATGTCCTGCAAATTATTTTCATCCATGAATCTTCATTTATTTTTCACTTCCTTGCCCATTACCCCCCCCCCCCCACACACACACACACACACACACATTTATTTATTTATTTTTACCCATCCCTGTATCCTTTTACAGGTTACCAGTTGGATACCTGCAGGTATCTGACTTGATGCCTGACTCTGGACCAGAGTAGTGTCCTCTTAGTGAAAAAGCACAAAATTGACAAACACCAGCTGTAGAAATGTCCTTTTGAGGTTTTAACAGCCGCCGTAGGGCTTGATGAGGCATGGGTTATTCAGTTGGTTCCAGTCTTTAACCTTTTCAATAGATGCTCTACTCAAACCTTTATGTTGAACTGCTGTTTTTCTGAAGACATCATTTGAAATAGGAACATTAACACATCAGTTACCTTCTCTTATAGATGTATGTAAATGTTCTGTCTATCTCATATATATATCTATCTATATACCACTGAAATCCATTCAAACAAGCTTGACTGCAGCTCCTTTAGTGATACTTGAGGGTCTCTCGGCATGTTTTTCTTAAAAGATCCACTATCCAACCGTGCATCCTGCTGGGCCAGTGATGTCATTGGAGTGACATGGCTTGGTTTCTGGAAAGGTTAGATCCATCAGCATACATGAAAGCCAGGCCTGAAACAAGACAAAGGACAACAGGGCTCTAGGGCTATGAGGGCTATGAATAGAAATTGGCCAGAGAGTGTAAGACAGCGTGTTTTGGTGTCTGTTGATGTACCCTGTGGCCATTCTCTGGAGACACCCTGCTGCTCACAAACTTACGCATTGTGTGTTTGTGTGTGTATGTGTGTTTACACCTGTGCAGTTGTTTGTTGGGTGCAAGTAGACATCCTTGTGTATTTTTTTTGCAGTTTGATGAAGAGTTCAGTGCACGGCAGGAGGCCCAAGCTGAGTCTCAAAAGAAGGAAGAGAGAATCAAAGAGTTGGAGGGGAAGATCCAGGCCCTCGAGACTCAGGTAAATCCATAAAGAGAAGTGTCTACGAAATCCCACTACCCTGCAAAAAGAGTGTTACATTACTCCAGAGATGTTCAATATTGTATGTTTCACAGAAAAGCATGAAAAAGAAGGTGTTCAAAAACTGGAGTTGGAAGAGATTTTTAAGTAAATGTAAAAAAAAAAAAAAAAAAAAATAGGCATGATCATAGCAAATGGAAGTAATGGCGCTGCAGGAAAGACTGGTTGATTTGGTCAGGATGATAACTTTCTACTGCACTTAGAGATGTGCTACCCTCTGTAAGTGGGAGTTATCATCCATGCAAGAATGTTTGATTTAATAAAGGGTCAATCTCCTTCTTGAGTTGTATCTCTTTATGGGGGCAATTTGCACTATTGAAACATTTCCTATGTAATTCTATCATCACAGAGATGGATGGCATTTCTTTTTCTGGCCTCCACATCATTTCTTCCCAGGCACAGTCCTGCTTCTTAAGCATGGAAAATGAATGTTATTTCCCCCTTAACCCAATTTCAAACACTTTAGTACTGTCTTGGGATAAAAGGGCAGTATGCCTCTCTGCTTAGGGAATTTAATATGAACCAGTATTGAAAGATGGTGTTGCTACATCTATATCAGACAGTGATTTTTTTTTCTTTCAAACTTTCATCTGTGGTTGCTCATGTTGGCACTTGCTATCTGATGGATTTCACCTGCATCTGTGGTTCAAACATCACTGGAAATATTCCCAGTTGTAACATGCCTATAGTTACGTCCACTAGCATTAATTCTGAGGTTCACAGTGGAAGCTTTTACAGTTTACATGCTATAAACTTTGGCCATTTTCCGGGCCAATGTCACACTGGGTTTTTATAAGCTGAACTTAATTTTTGTGGAAGTGTCTCTCCTGCATTTCATATACCTGAGTGCAGATTTCTCACTTGTCACCTGCGTTAGCACTCAAACAGGCTCATTGCTCACTCTGTTTCTTATTACTGTCCACCCATTTTAATGAGACCATCAAACTCCAAGACTCCTCCCCTATTGCTTCCCCCTTGCTCTCTCCTTTTTCCTCCTTCTGTCAGAAATTCATGCATGAGGTGACGCTGCCTTTGCTTGCCCTCTTTCCCCCCTCTAAAGCTTTTTATGTTGTGCTTCCAAGTGTTTTCTTCCCCATAACACACCCTCCCTTCACCCTCTCCTGGCAGGCATCTGCCTTTTGAAGACTGATTGTCTGTGGTGCATTAACAGGTAGTGTAAAGCAGAAAGGCCCTGGAGAATCGAACCCTCTCTTCCTCTGTTTGTCTGAATGCGCTTTCAAAGAACAGTTACTACTGGAGAGCTCCACATCAACAGACATTAACCTCAGCAGGAAAACGTAATTTGTTTTTGTGCAAACCTGCATGAATATGGCCATAAGCATCTCAGAATAACCCCTATGCATTTGGAAGAGCTAAAAAAACATCAATGCATACATGTATTTAGAACATTCATATAATAAATGCACAAATTGTTTTATTTACCAGCAAACACATGCTGTTAAATTATATTCCAAATGTGTTTTATATTCTCTTTACATGCTAGCTGGTTACAGCTGGCCTTATTAAACTTAAAATTTAATTTCAATTATCCATTCATGATTGTATTTTATTAATGCATGCATTTCAGTCTCATGCGTGTGTCATTTAAACAATTCTAATATGGAACCAAACATCAGAGCTACTTGAATATTTCTCGGATCACTGTGTTTTTTGATCTCTGACATTAGTCTGATCAGCTCAAGATACAAGAAGTAAGTGAAAAGAGAGTTTTATTTCAACAGCTTTGGCAGAATTCATTTGGGCACTTCCATTTAATTTATTTAAGAAAGGTGCTGTCAAGGGTTTATAATTTTTTTTCCCTCAAGAAATTATTCTGACAATTCTGCTCCTGTAATTATTCAGAGTTATCTTCTCTCTCAGGGTCTTGGCCAGTGTTCACATAGACCATTACAGTTTTACCTCGAACAATGAACAAAACAACAGTGTCTTGCTCTCTGATGGTTTTGATTTTTTTCTACTTGAAGAATGTGTTTTGCAACCTAATGTATGTTTGTCACTGTGCTGTAGAAAGCCATTAACCATGAGAGCGCAGAATGAGGGCGCTCACACAAACACACACACACAGTTTGTCCATCAAAGCAGCTGTGCTATCGATGCCTTTTTGCTGAATAGGAATAAAGTGGGAGCTAACCATAACCTTTCATCTTCTAGACAGAATTCCTGTCAGACATTAAAACACATGCCTAAGTCACTTCTCTTCACCTTGTTTGTGAACCAACACATTTAATGAGTCTTTCTGTGGGAACTTTGGCATTGTAACAAGCAGCCTGTTTGATGTGTCTCTTTGATTATCCCCCAATTGAGTGGAGTAGAGGTTCTGCCTGTAAACATCAACAAAGGACACAGAAATCACAACAAGTGGAAATCATCCACCCCTCCCCAAACCTTTGCTTGCAACCATTCAAGGCAAAAAAAAAGGGAAGCTTTTCATTCAATTGGCTGTGGATGTGATGAATAATGTAGCACTGCAGAGGTACATTGGAACAGTCTGCGCCATCCCATTAATAGGTTTTAACAACCTGGCGGTCTTGTAGTTGACCCAGCTGAGCCCCCAGAGGAGCTGGAGGTGTAGTAGACCACTTTTCCTCTCTTTTGCTGCCAGTCAGACTCTTTCCTTTTCGGATTATTGAATTTGACTCAGCTGATAATGACAGCAGAGCACACAATACACTGCTATAATTTGTACCCTGTTACAAGGTAGAACTAATTTAATTTTATCATATATGCACTGTTAAATGCAGTGACATCCTCCTATATTTGTATAATTACATTACCGGTTTTACAGGAAATGACGGTCAGAGGAGCGAGGAAGTATGGCAAAAATAATTTTATTGTACGGGACTTCCTGTTAATCATCCTTTCATTGTTTCCATCTTCTTTTCTGTTCAAAATGTTATTCCCTGCAGTTCATAGAATAATGGATTTTTATGAATTGCGACATAAAATCTTACATTTCAGTTACTGTGCAATGTGCTCCTCCTCTTCCTCTTTTTTGGCAAGATTTTGCAGAATGAGACGTCAAAGGAAAATAGGTGCATTTTTTTTTTTCCTAAAACAAAGGCTGCACAATGAAATCAATGCCCATCGCACATCTAAGAGTGTTAACTCAGAATATATTTTGTCTTGCCAAGAAAAAGAAAAGGAAATGGAAGAAGGGTTTTGAAGATGCACCAACTGTCAGTGATGCTGTGCCTTGTTACTTTCATGCTGGAGTCAGTGTTCTCCACTGATGTTCTTTTGAAGATAGATTACATCTTGTTTTAGGTGTAAAGGCACAGTACATTCTGCCTTTTACACATCAAATACCTTAATCAAACAAGACAAAAAAGACAAAATTAGATTACAGCGCCATTGTCATTTACTGTGTAAGGGACATCCTCCTTCCCCTGCTTGTGTCTTTTCTACCTTCTCTGTTCGGTGAATACTTTACCTGTTGTAGTGCACTAGTGTTCCTCTCCTGTCTATCTAACCCACCCACATGTGTGCCTCTCTGATGCCCTCTGTGTGTTCCCTTGGTGTGTGTCTGTGCTGTGGGTGTGTGTATGTGCGTGTTGTGTCACACAGTTAACTATTGAAACAGACAAGCTCAAAGAGGCTCAGAGACTCATCAGGGAATCTGAAGCCAAGGTGGGTGTTCTTTTTGCATGTATGGCCCTTGATACATTTAATCACCTGTAAATCCAGCCTTGTAAAAACATTGGATTGTGGTGCTTCAAATCATTTGTTGGAACAATCTAATTCAAGAACTGAGCTAAATATCCTTTTTCGCAATAGAAAAAGAGGAAAAACACATCATAAAATGAAATACAATACAGCAGGGGTCGGGAACTACACTTGCCTAAGGGTGATAATATTTCTAAAGATACACTGTGGGGGTCAAAAGTCTAATTATCACCGTCTATAATAAATATTAATATCCAGCTAAGCATAGTTTGCCAACAAGAATGGGCATGATTTTAGTATTTAATTATTAATAATACTGTTTAAAGTAAATAAATAAATAACTGGATTTTAAAAGCTGGTTGTGTTGAAATACATGTTATAGCATCTAATTATTAAAAATGCTTTAATAAATGACAGCACAATTATGGTTCAGTATAAAGGAAAGGAAGTTAAAAAAAGAAAAGTGCTTTCCTATATTAAACAACCTTTACAGCCACTTTAGCACAGCTGCCTGAATTAAGAAGCTACAATTGAACACACCATATAATAATAACATCATCACTATTATTATTATTATTATTATTATTATCATGCATTTTGTGTAGATATTGGAAAAAATAGTAGAAATTGACCAAAAATACCACACGGCTTTTACCCCTCACATGTTCTAAATTTATTAATATTCTGTGGGCTGAATTGGAACCTGTGGTGGGCTAGATGTACCCACATGCCGCTTGCTGATGAGAACTGCTGTACTGTATGTACTGTATTTATACTGTGCAAATTGTTGGTGTGTTTAATCAACAGAAAACAAATGATGTGGTTTAGAAGTACACATTGTATTAAATATACAGTTATCAGTAGACCTGTGCTTTTCGTAGCCACACATAATTTCTGCTTATTCAATGCAATTTTCTTAAGTAAACACTGTGATGGAATTCCTTTATCAGAGATGGCAAGGGGATTGGGGAATATGATTTAATCACAGTGCATTCAGAGATAATTACCTGCCATGCTGACCTCCCCAATTGAATCAGGAAGCCTATGAATCCAAATTGGATAGGTTAGATTTTATATTAGCTGGATCTCCTAGTTTATAGACAGCTCCAGATGGGCTCCAGAGAAGTAACTTCAGTCACAAAGGCTTTGCATCCTACAGGAGAAGTCATGTACACTTTCAATTATATAACATAATTACGTTATAAAATGTCATATCTTTTCATTCCGCAATATTCAAAGCTACTTCTTATTGAATCCATACCATACATTAAACCTATATTATATATAATATTTTTTTTTTTTACCTCCTGGGCCTGTGGTCTTACATTTGGCATCTGTTTGTCCCATTTTTGTGGACACAATATTTCAGAGACTCCTGGAGGTAATTTCTTAAAGTTTGGTACAAACATGTGAACACAGGGTGAAATGAATGGAATTTGTTCACCAAAGGTCAAAGTTCATGGACATTGCCACTGTCCATCTGACAAAAATTCTGCTCAAATGTGCAATAGTGTAAAGTGCAGGCATGTTAACATTTTATATGTGCAATAATGTGTAAAAAAAAAAAAAAAAAGCCAAAAATACACCTAATACCTTTATACCCTTTTCTCTAAATTACTCGTCTGACATTCAATCACGTATTTGTGGAATTCTATTGTATATTTTACACGGGAAGGTCAAACATTACATCCTGCCAGATTTTTCCAATAAATGTTAAGTATGTCATGGTCCGACTATATATGCCAACACCATGAGAAACACAGAATCATATTTTAATATGTGATTCTTGCTTTTCTGGCTTGTTTGTTTTTATCCGTGAAGAAGATGCCAGCGGCAGTGGTGTTGGAATGCGAGCTTTCTGTGAAACACTAGGGCTATTATTGCATAGATCAGACAGAGAGAGATGTGGAGAGAGAGAGAGGGAGAGAAAGGGAGAAAGACTCCAAGGATCCTCTCGATATGGAAACAACTGCACCCTAATTTTGCTGCTAATTTGCTTTCATTCCCTCATATTAATCTTAGAAGAGAAAACGGGCCACAAAGGGCTGCAGACTGACAGACATGTAATCATCGGATGTGGATTTTTGCTGAAGGGCTCTGGGCAATCTGCGTTAGCGGCTCCTTGAAGAATACCTTTTTAATTTTAGCCCTAATAAACAGTTGGCCAATGCCGTGATGTAATGAAACACTACGTAACGTGTTTAAATATTAACAGAGTCTTATTTAATGCACACAATCAAATGATGCACATAGTGGGGAATTGATTCTGAAATGGAGAGGTGCAAGTGGAGATGCATTTTAGAAACAGCTGGTATCTAATCAGCTTCAAAGATCAAACCCTGTCTAAGCATGGATGGCTGTAATTGTTATATTTACGTAACTTCTTCTGTAAAACATTTTCCTATTGACATTATCACTTGCTGTGTGGTGTGTGCGATAGCGCAGACATCCGAACACAGTGCACAGACTTTGTCTTATCACTTTCACGTCTAATTATATCCATGTCTACTGTTCAATAGCCTGGCATTATGAGGACTCCTGTTGGCGACCTTATGAGGAAACAACATTCTTATCTGCTATAAATTAGAATTTTAGTCATTTCGAGTCTTGCATTCTTTTGCTTAGTATTTACATACATATCAGCTTTGGTTAATGAACACAGTTTGTTGACCTTTTGGACAATTTAAAACTCCCTTTCAAAGTGGCATTGGCAGACTGTTCTAAGAATCCTGGTTATGATATTTCAATCAACTTGTCATGTTTTACACCATTTAATATGTTAATAAATGTCAAATACACAACGTATGAAAAAATGCATGTTATTTTCTAGCCACTAATTTTAAATAAAATGTGAAAGGTCATACCTGATGTCCTCCTGTAGGTTATTGGGTCAGTAAAAATCATGTCTATTCTGTCCACTACAGGGAGGGTTTTGTCAGATTGTTAAATGCATGCCCAGAAAATTGTGTGGTACAAATTAGTTTTTGATTCAGTAATCTAATTTAACTGATTTAACTGATTATTAACATATGTCGACAAATCGTTCTTGTAAAGATGAGCTCTGCTTATTAAATGCAATGTGTTCCTAAGATGATAATAATACAACAATAGCTGATTAAATAAACAATAAGCCAATAAACAAGACAGTTGCATTTGGTCTTAAACATCAAATTCTGTTCTGGATTAAGTCGAAGCCAGTCTCATCTGATCAGTTGGCCACCATTAATGCTTGTGTTTTCTATTTATAGATCGCCGCAGGTCCAACTGCACCTGGAGCACCTCCTCCACCTCCCTTACCGGGAGGTGCTGCAATTCCTCCGCCCCCTCCACCTCCCCCTCCTCCACCACCTCCGGGTGGCTGTCCTCCACCCCCTCCACCCCCTCGTCCCGGCCAAGCCTGCATTCCACCACCACCACCACCTCCACCGCCACCTGGTGGTGGACCACCACCTCCTCCACCCCCTCCTGGGTGTGGACCCCCACCTCCTCCACCTTTCTTTGGGGGCCCAGGCGGACCTCCACCACCTCCTTCATTACCTGTTATCAAACTGCCTTATGGACTTGAGCCCAAGAAGACCTACAAGCCTGAAACTGTGATGAAGAGGGTCAACTGGACCAAGGTACGCAGACCCCACCCATTTCTAATCTCACTTGGCTACTGACATGGCTTACCAACATAGATAAACAAATAATATCAGGGGTGTCAAACATGTGGCCCATGGGCCAAAGTCGGTTCACTAGAGAGTCCAACCCGACCATTTAGGGCAGGGGTGGGCAATTCCGGTCCTTGAGGGCCGGTATCCTGCATGTTTTGGATATTTCTCTCTTCCATCACACCTGAAACCCATTACATCATTATCAGGCTTCTGCAGAGCTGGATGATGAACTGATGGTGTGCTGGAAGAGGAAAATATCTAAAACATGCAGGATACAAGCCCTTGAGGACTGGAGTTGCCCACCCCTGCTTTAGGGCAAGAATTGCACTTCATATATTAGCTTGTTTTAGTTTTGGGGCCATATACAGCTTAATTTGATCTCAAGTTGGTTGGACCAGTAAAATACTATCATAATATCATAAAAATAATGACAATAGCGCATTTTTTTATTGGTTTATTGTGGAAAGTAAAATTACATTATGAAATTATTTACAACCTATCCTTTCACAATAAAATGTAAATAACCTGAATAAATATGATCTGATCAGCCATCTTAAGGAAAATAACTGGAATTTTATCAACATTTTACCTGCCGATCCATTGTGATGTGTAAGTTGTGTTAAAAATAAGTTGAGACATAATACTGTTCTAATTGTACATGCTTTGTACAGGTTATTTACATATTCATAATTGCAATTTTACTTTTTTCACACTAAAACAAAGAGAAAAATGTTATTATGCCTCTTATTTTACTGGCTCATCCCACCTGAGATCACATTGAGCTGTATGTGGCTCCAATGTAAAACATGTTTGATACCCCTGCCATGAACACAGATACTGACCTGTGACATGGTGGCTTATGCACAACGTACATGTAAAAAATAAGCAAAAATGGCAGGCCTAAAGGAACATTTATATGTCATTTTTTATGAAAATGTACCTCAAAGCACAGTTTGGAAAATCTTATTAAATAGTAAAGGAAGTATGTCTAAAATAAGGAATGCAAATAAAATGAAAATAATTAGCTGTTTATTTCACTGCTTTAACTAACATGTTTACTGACTACCAAAAAGGAAATACTAAATGCTGTTGTACAAACACAGTGTCTCATACAGGTTAGAGGTTTCCATCTTTCTATATTTATCATTTGTAATTCCGTGCCCATTTATGTATTAAAAACATCACTGTAGAACTTATTTTCCATATATAATTATTTTACAGTGGCAGAAAAAAACATGCACACAACCTCCTCAACACTAAATGGATTTAAATACACTTGCAAACGCTACCCTGTTAATGGTTCAAACATCCGGTCTTGCAACACTCTTCCTCGCTACTTACCCTATTTAAAATGCATGTGTGTCTCTGAGATTGAACAGGCCATAGGAGAGAGAAAGAGAAGTGAAATGCCACAGCCTCACGCCTGCAGTTAAAAAGAAATTACATGACCTGTACTCGATATTCAAGATATATTAATTTACATCAGCCCACATATAGTACACCACAGTACATGGGGTATTTTCAACATGTCATCCTAGTTAGTAAAATTGTTAATGTGAGACTCTGAGGGAAATGCTGTTCGGCGGGTACTTTACATAAAATATCACAAAAACACATACATAACTCTACACAGGGGAAAAAAAAAAAATGCAAAGTTGATGATCCAAACCAGAGGGAGCTGTATTCAGATGCACTCTTAATCGAGTCAAAAAACCGTTCATCCACAGACCACACTATTCCACACTCAGCACCCATTTCAAAGGATTCAACAGTAAACAATTTTTCCTGCTCAAATGTCCTTGGATTTGCACATTCTTAGAATAATTGAATGAAGTCGTGGTTGTGTAATGTTTCATCACATTTGAATACAGTTTCAATAGGACATTCTCCTGCATGTGGGCTTTATTTTACCATAGATAATTTATCCATTGCCTCAGGTGTTCTTCACATTCATTTAATGTTTTTTTTTTTTTTTTTGCGAATGCTTTTGTGACCTTGTATTTTAGTCTTCAATTACTGACAGCAATCAAAACATCAGACCACCTCTTTTGACATTCACTTGAAGTTGCATATTATATTTAATGATTTTAGTAGAATAGAACCAATTATGAAAAGGAATTTTTGAGTGCGACTTATCTGTGTATTGCGGGTAATTGTAGCAATGTCTTCATGTTTTTCCACAACATTCAAGTGAACAAATCAAGGGCATATTTTGCTTTATATCATCCATTATTTATGTGACAAATGACTGCACCAAATGATAATGTCATGAATGACAAAAAGAAACGTGGAAAAAAAATAATACAACATTAACTGCTTCATTGCGAGCGCTGTGTTATTGGCTACTTGCATCATTTCAAGGACTCTTTTAAATGCTATCAATATTGTATAAAATGCTTTACTCTGTATGAATGTTTCCAGAGCAGAAGAAAATATAGTAATAGTGAATCAAATGAGAATCATGTAGCGTGAATTGTATAAGTCATCAATCGCAATTCAACTTTTTTTCCCCTAATGCCAGATGTGCTCGTGTTTGGACCATGATTTTAAAATCGGAGAACATTTCTCCTGTGTACCTGGCATGTGGTTTGCATAAATAATTATTGCATGCAGCGTACTGCAATTGTGCATTGTCTTGGAAGAGCAAAGAAACAGGTTAATGTGCAGGTGAATTAACCTTGCCTCCACAGGAATTGTAATTTGGTGATGCAAATGAAATTCATAACCACCTGAGGAAAAACAATCTGTGTCGTGTATGTCGATTAAGTGGGACATGAGTCGTCTGTCTTCTCTATGTGTAGCAGATGGAAGTATAGGAGTGCCAGGAGCATTTTCTAATATACACTACTGGTCAAAAGTTTTAGAACACCACAATTTTTCCAGAATGTCGTTGAAAATGATGCAGTTTAATGTCTCAGTAACTCTGAAATTAAAGCGTCGAAAACAAATAAACAATTGAAGTTAAAAAAAATAATAAATTATGGAATCAACTTGGAAACCAAAATGTATTCTAAAGTTTCGACTCATCAAACTAACCACTTTTGACAGCTATAACAGTTGAACACACTGGTGGTATTCTTTCTGCAATGGAAATCAAACATTCCTCATAAAGTTCTTCCAACTTTTGCATAAGTTCCCATAAATGTGTAACACCTGTAGGTTGCTTTATTTTCACTCTTCTGTCCAGTTCATCCTAAACCAGCTCCATAAGGTTTAAGTCTGGAGACTGTGCTGGACATTCCACCATTTCAAGTTTACCATATTGTCTTCTTTCTTAAGGTAGTTCTGGCAGAACTTGGACTTTTGTTTCAGCTCATTATCTTTCTGTAGGCTGAACTTGAAGTCTTCTCTTCACAGTCGAAACTGAGACTTTCTTACACTATTAAGCTGTTCCTGAAGCTGTTGTCCTGTGAGGCTCCTATCACACAAGCTGTTGACTCTCAGAAACGTGTCTTCTGATGCTGTTGTGGCTTTGGGTCTGCCAAACCTATTCCTCAGTATTTCCCCCAGTTTCTGATGCCTTTTGATGCTGAAGGAAAATAGACTCACTGACACCTTCCACCACTTTCTTGGCAATTTCTCTGTAGGAAAGACCTACATTTTTAAGTGTTATTATGGTCTGTCTCTCTTCTATTGTTATTTGCCTTTTTCTTGCCATTTTTATACTAACACACTACTTTCTGCAGTACAGTACTGTTCATGATTCATTCCTTCATGTTCATAATGGTTACAATGGTATGGTACCAAAGTGTGTTCCAACACTACTTTATACAGACAGAGGGGGTTGGAAGGAATTAAGAAAAGGTGGGACACCTGTAAGAATTGGTAGCACGAACTTTCGAGCCTTGATCAACCTTCGTTGCTGCAGAACTGTTCACCACTTACCTTTGTACTATTTCAAGCTGTTCATTTGACTTGAACTGGTTGAATTTCAATAAAAAACTGGAAAAATTGGGGTGTTCTAAAACTTTTGACCAGTAGTGTATATGTCCCCAAAGGACATGAATCACCCTCATATTTGAGGGTAGGAACAAAGAACTATATCTTGCTGTCAATAAAAATGTATGCAATTATTACATAATGGCACATCTATGTTGTAATATTTGGTGAAGTTGAAATATAAATAACTGCTTTCCATACACATATATCCAAACACTTTCTATACACTACAGCTGAAGTAACATAGTTTATAGTTTTTAATAGAGGAGAAAATATAAATATATTTAGTTGTTTACATATTACACTTAGTAAAAAAAGTTTTCTAGTCAAGCATGGAGTGTGGTAGAATTACATTCTTACAATAATAACAAATTCAGATGGGACAAGACTAGACTTACACATTGGAAATGTCAGCTTTGTTTAAGTGTTAAATGCATTTTAAATCAGCTTGAGTCATATTTTCCACTGCATGTACTTCCACAATTGTGTGTCAGTAAATCCCACAGAAAGTTATTAGATTAAGTAGGGAACTGTCCAAATGCCAAAATAAACAACATCCACATTAAACTTGCTGCCATTTCCCAATTTAACTTTGCATTTTAAACAAAATATTTATGAAGAGAATGTATGTGTATTCGGAACAAAAAGTTCCATTTGTTATTTTCACTATGTGCTGTTTTACTGAATCTAACACATCACATTTGCAATGCGATGATGGAAATAATGGCTGCTTTAACTGCCATAATGTATTTGACTCTCTCCCACTACTGTTGGAATAAGTCTTAATTGTTTTAGCTAAGGGCTCATTGAATAGTCTGAAAAATAAAGGTGACAGGTCATCATAGTCTTGAGCCTCTGTACAGTACAAAACCCTGACACTACGGGGTGGTTGTATTGACACTGGGTATTGGAGTCTTAATCACATTAATCATATTAGAACACAAAGCAGATACTTCTTTTGGGTCAGAGACCTTTTCAAGTGGGTGTAATATTAGTTTTCTTAAAAAAAACAAAACAAAAAAAACTCTTAATAATAGTAGAAGTAGAGAAAGCCTCTGTGCACAACCTTTTAGTGAATCGCAGTAGCCCAGCCTGGATTGAAACCCATTATTTCTTTGGTTTCAATGTTGTATTTATGCTGTGGTGGTCCTCTACTATAATAAGAGGCTTTGGGATATTATGTAGGCAGGAAGTAGAGTTTGAGTTTTTCTTCTCTTCCAAGGTTCTAGAGTTATAATACCGGTACAACTTGACTTGCAATTTTAAGTTTGCTTTGTGATGTGAAAAGATTGTTGAAAATCTGAGCAAAACCATGTCATGTCATTACCTCTAAGTTACACTACAATGGGCTATGTGTTGAAGTATTATTTAGTTTTTTCCTTACCTCACAGCCACTGACATTTGATAATTAATAACAATAACTGTTGCCAGGCAACAACAAAACCTGCCTCTCAAAATATTTCTCCCATTTTAAGTAAATGGGAAGATTTGAAAAATTCATAAAAATTGTTAACTTTGACCTACTTTTCCCAGAATGTAATTTTATATGTAATGTATATGTTTATATGTTTTTTTTATATGTAATTCATATATTTTGGGTCACTGGCAATCTATAAACTCAATTTGGTATGAATTCAACCATGAGTTTTGGTGCTACAAACATTTGAAAATTTTCCCATCATAAAGGTGGGGGTGGTAAAAATTCAGAAAATGTGAAGTTTGATGTACTGTTCCCAAAATGTAATGAGATATATTCTGGGTCACTGGCAATGTATAAACCCAATTTGGTATGAATTCAACCAAGACTAACAAACCAAAAACAATACCCCTTTCCTGGGTGG
>JAPSES010000002.1:9015256-9092679 GCA_029822895.1 Maxillicosta whitleyi
ATTTAAAGCAATGTCGCTTCATTCTGTCGGGGCTCTTTTGCAATCTGTGTGGGTCCGTAGACTGCTACAACCCTAAGTGCCACTTTAACTATTTTCTAATCTTGTTAAGTTGTATTAACTAAGAATATGTCTGGTTAATAGAAACCTTTGAAAAGCTTGTTGCTCTCACAAAGACCTCTCCCAAGACTACCATTTGAGCTCTGCCTTCTCAGATACTCACAATGTAATAAAGGCTTTTGTCTAATGAGTGTAAGCTCAACATAAGACACTGCAAAACACTGTGGAATAGTCTGGCTCGTATTAATAATGTGTGTACAATGATAAGCTTTTGATATGTTCTATGTCAGGGTGTTGTAAGTCAGGCTTGATGGTTTACTATGTTTCCCCGGAGAGGTCGGATGTTTATTACTGATTCTGTTTATTGAGAGGAGGGTGCAGCCGCCAAGACAGCTTCCTCTGCGTCTTTATCGTGG
Source organism: Maxillicosta whitleyi (assembly GCA_029822895.1). Lineage (NCBI taxonomy): Eukaryota > Metazoa > Chordata > Actinopteri > Perciformes > Neosebastidae > Maxillicosta > Maxillicosta whitleyi. The sequence continues at coordinate 9,015,730 of JAPSES010000002.1, forward strand.
GCTTTTTCTTCCCTAGGAGAGTCACTTTACTGACATTGCTCCCTTTCTCTTTCTCTTATCTTGCCTTTCTCCACTTGCCTCGGAAACCATCTCTTTGGACATGACAGTGCCTATGTGGATTTACAGCCCGCTTAGTAAAGAACACACCCACACTCAGTCTCACCAACCCATTGTTTAACAGCTGCGCTCTCAAACGTATTAGACCAGAATTGGCATTTTAACACATACTCATGTGGTAAACTGTCATCAATGTCTTTTACTTGAATGATGCCACCCTTTGGTCAATTATTGTGATGACCCAAGACCCCCACTTTTACCAGGAAATTATTCATTCTGGATTCAACATCTATTCATCAAGCAAAGCAAATAGGATAATATTCCATTTTGGAAGAGAAAAGCCTCAAATGGTACAATTTTCCTAATTTTAGAGGGGAGTCATTAATTGTTGGTACAGGCAGGACACATTTGTCTCAATAAAACATAAAGCACCCTGATGCTCATTTCTGTCTGTTTGGGCCAGCCAGCCCACTGTGAATATCTCAGGGTCAGCCCTTTTCTTCGCTCGTCCCTGCACATTTTTAATATATCACATATGAATGGAAATTACGCCCTTAAATATTAATGACAAGTAATTGGTTTATCGTAGGAGACTATATTATGTGCGTGTGCATCTGTGTCAGAAGAGAAAAGGGGAGCGAGATTTCCTCTCATTCCTCCTTCATATTGCCTAGCTGTGATGTCCCACTGATTTTAATCTTCTCTTCTCAGATGAGAGCCATTCCAGCTATCACACTGCACTTTAACTTTAGCCCTCTGAATATTAGCTTTCTTTGATACCTGCCGCTTACAGCCTCCCAAGTCTACACCCTGCTAACTTTTATGTGCCTTCAGGTGTACTGTAATGTTCATCAAAAATGTTCTCTTCAAAAATAAATATCCTCTGTGCATGTAAATATTTTATTTCTTTTTCCTTTCGCTTGGCCCCTTAGATAATCTCTGTGAGCACATGTTTGGGATCTGTCAGTTTTATCTTCTTAATCTATTTCTCAGCATGCGCAGCCTTTAAAATCTATACAGTATCTTTTTTTCATCATCTAACATATTAGGACCACGTTGTAGTAATTTTCTACAATTTGTCACTGTTGAATTTTTGGAGCTCAACAGACAACAGTCCAGAGGTTCAAATGTACCAAAATGTACATGCGTACTCATGCTGGGAATAATAAAAACAGGCTAAATCTGGGAAGTGAGTAACCATGAGAAGTTTTCAGTTGTTAAACTTGATCTCAAATGCATTTGTTGAACATATTCGTTTTGAGTGTTAAGTGTTAAGTTTTGTTTCAGGGCCTCTCATAATACATGTGATTTATAAACTCAGAGCATCTTGGCCTTGTTCACCCACCATTACCATTAAATGTAATTTACCATCAAGGAAATTTTTGTTGTATTGTACACAATAACAACCTAACGCCCCTCACGCTCCCCAGATGATATTAACCTGCTTCAGTGTAATACCTGCCAAGGCAAATTTCATTTATTCTGTTCAGCAATCTCTCCTTTCCTTGTAGTTTTTTTATTTCGGTTGGAACTTGCGACGTGTGCGTATTTGTCGCCTTCTGCAGCAAGTGTCAAGTGTATCCGTGTCTGCCTAATTGAGTGATAGGATGCTTATTAACAATGGGACATGTCTATAAAAAGAGGACAATGTCAGCCATTTCACTGGAGCTTTTCACGTGGAAAAGCCCCAGTGGAGCTTCATTAACTCATCCCCATGATCCCAGACAGCAGAATATGGTGTGCATATCTAATCCAGCTCAGAAGAAAGAGTACAAGAGCAGTGGGTTTTACAAGGAAAGCTTGATATGTGATGCTTCACCGTTCACCGTTTAAATGTACTGCTGCACAGCACTGACTGCCTGAGTTGCATAGAAGGAAACTAAAGGTTTGTGTGTTTAATGCTATTATTTGTCATTATTACCAGGAAGGGTTAAATTCATGTAATGTATTTTGTTTCTAATATTACAACAAAATGAAAATATCTTTCCTACTTTATTATATTTAAAGCTGTTTTTAGGTGAATCCATTTACAGTATTGTGACATTTTTTGTCTTAGCAGCTTACATGCGTTTTGTCTTCATTCTTCATGCCAGGTATTAGTTTTAGTTGCTGATAGCTTTTGTTCTACTTAAGCGGTGTTTTTTTTTTTTTTTATGCCTGTAGCCAGTTTACTTTTCAAGCTGTTAAAAAGTCAACCACCCGCTGCATTTCATAATCTCCTTTTAAATGAGATCGAACAGAAACTCAGTTTGCCACAAATTTAACAGAATTCATCAGCTGTAATTGCAAATGTTTTACTAGTTTTTCCATTTTACCATTTTCTTTCTAACTCCAACCTTTACTAATGTGCTTTGCATCCTGCTGCATTGACTTTGGATTTCCATACAGATCAAAAAGTGCACACAAACCCTATTTCTCCACTGGCTAACACAAAGCCTGACAGTGCACAGTAGCCTGCTGAGTTTGTTACATGGCATTAAGTTTAATTTGTCTGTGTGCCACTTTGGTGGAATTGGTTTGTGACTACAAGTGGGCCAGGGGGTGACACTCCCACAGCCAATCTGGCTGGAAAGGGACAAAGAGGAGAAGCGTGGGGGAGAGAGCAACTGTGATGTCACATACAGGATGGGTAAACAATCAAAAGTCCTGCGTGTTCAAGATGGTGCCTCCTTGAATATAAACAATCATGACATCTCATGCCACGCAGAGGTAAATTACTACACAGATACGACCTGAGAAGGTGAACAAAGCACATGCACACATGAAACACAAGGGCAGACCAGACTTGTTAAGTGGTGATACACAGTCAGTCAAAAAAGAAAACACAAAAGTAATGCAGAAAAGCGAGTGAAACTTATAGCAAACTGCTTATGCAATGCAAATAAGATTAAAAGTTTCGTAAGTTTGTTCACTTTGCAGACTTTAATAGGATTATATATAAACGTGTCAATACAGCCTTTATAATTAAAATGTGTTCCTCGTTATTGCATAGTAAGTGTGGAGAAAAACATTAGGTAAATGACAATAACTCTTTACTAACAGGCTTCACTGATTCTGCTGATCCAGCTTGACTAAGAATATGAAATGAATGTTTGGACACTGTAGATTCTCCTGCATATCTCAGCACTGTTGGAAAATGCCCCAGCGGTCTTTGTATCACAATCTTTGGTGTCTCTTTTTGATGATAATGGAAAAAAATAATAATTTGAAGAAAAGCAAATTGTGCAATTATGATATATTTTATTTCCTTCAAGCCACATATCTGTCTTAAATGCAACATAGCAGATTCATTTGATAGAGGCCACAGTAATTAGTGTTTGAGGGGGCAAAATAGAAAAAAAAAAAAAAGAGGCACTCCAAAAACCTGTAATTAAATAGGCATCGCATGATGATAGAATAGTCTAAATATTTATTATGTTGGATTCATATTGGTATGAATAGCTGTTGCTTTTTTTCTTCTAATATTTGCTTTAAAACCTGACTTTCACTTGGAAGTTGAATTGGAATGGAAACAGATGCAAACTGACATTTTCCTGGTTTGCAAACCCATAGAACCGTGTAGTTCCCCTTTTTTGACCATTGTTCCCTTTTTTTCCATACTATCCATTTCCATAATGTTTCCTGTCTCACCCTCCCTGCCATCTCCCTTTAACTTAAAGTCATTCTCTGACCTGATATCATTGTCTCGGTACAGAATCCACTGCATACATATTTTACATCTGTTGGTATTTCCTTATCTGCATGAATTTTGTCTCTTTCTCTTTCCATCTCTGTGTCAGTTTTCCAATCTCCTCTCTCCCCCTGTCTGTTCTGCCTTTCTGTCTCTCTCTCTTTTTTTTTTTTTAGCAAAATGAAAGAAATACTTTCCCTCTACTGTCCTGAATTTTATTTTTACTAGCGAGGAAAGATGGCAAAAAATAACTTTTCAAAGGTTCTGATAATAAATGTGCTCATCTAACAAGCATATATAATTATATCTGAATAACTTTACTTTTTACTTTTCATATGTTCTCTACTTTTGTCTGTGTTCTGAGAGTCTCCTGTGAAGATGAATAGTAAAATTATCATTTAAAATTTGATATGATAAATCACGAGATCAATGCATACTGTTATGGGCAGGTGAAATTAAAGATAAATCACACGTCTGAGTTTTTTATTGTTGCGGCGCAGAAGCCTTGGGGGAAGCACTTTCTCTGAATTGCAGCATTTGCAGATTGTTTCCTACTTTGTTCTCTCCTTTTGATCATGTTTTATTAAACACGTTGTACTGTTGAAAAATTGCAGAAAGATCTCGAACGGTAATGTGATAAATGTGCTGAAGCCTGAACAAGACTGCTATTAATGTGGATCATTATTTTAAAGTTGTTTCTGAGGTGTTGGTGCAAACTTTGACCGTATAAACAAACGGTAAATGCGCTTGGACCTGCTGTGAAGCAACACTCAGATCTGGCCTTGTTAATCTTTAAGTATTTCAGTGGTGTTGCACTGTTATTGCACTTTTGCTCCACCCACGCAGGAAATTAAATGGAGACATCGTCTTTAACCCTTAAGGACAGAACTATGGTCATGGGAATTTTGCATTTTTATTTTATTTTTTTTTTATGTGTACCCATACATTCATTTACACCAGCTACACTAAGCCAGTTAAGGTAAGATAAAACTTTATTTATCCCACCATAGGGAAATTTGACAGTTAACAGCAGCTACGTACAACAAGCAATTGCAGCCAGAAAAGACAGGTAGAAAAAAGGAGGACTCTGATGCATTGACTCATTTGACATTCAGATGTAGTATGTGAATGAGCAGTGTATTCCTGAAGTCGTTTCATCATCTCTACATTCTGTCCAGCAATCTGACCCTACTTACTTTTTCCCAGATGAGGGCCAACTGATGTCAAGTCCACATATAAATGTTTGCCACATAAAATCTACAGGTCTAGACACAGTTAGAGACTGTTAAGGACAGAAACCAGTCCTTGTAAAGACGAGACAGATTGCTTTGACTGTGGATTTGCATTAACGTGTATCCGCTCTCCCAGCTTTTCTTCTCACCTTTCCAACTCTCTTCCAATCCATCTCTTGTGGAGGTAAAGCAGCTTATTAACCTTTCCAAGGCCACAGGCATCCCCAGAATGGAAAGACACCACAGAAGTACTATGTAAGACAAATTAACCTTAGAGGATTGATACGCCTTTATTTTAATCGAACTAAGCAGTGAAACACATTGAATATTTTATGTTTGATTCGACTGTGGAGAACATTTATTTTTTTTTCTTTACAGGTTAGCTCAACTGAAATGGAGATTTCAGGAGAAAAAAAAATAGCAGTAAACATGGATATAATTTAATACTACAGTTAGGTATCACTTAAGTTTTTCCTACATCACTGCTATAACTGTACTTTTAAAATGGAACAGATACATGAACAGTCCTTAATAAAGCACAGAATGAATTTATTAAATAATATCATCTTAGAAATGCTAACTGTTAATGTTTTTGTGTACTTAATATACACATGAATGGAAAAAAAAAAGAAATCATGTATCACATGAAGGGCTTAAATAAAATGTAATTTCATCTCTGTGTTATCAGTTGTTTCCTGTGTGGTGCCAGATGTTTCATTAAATTTGATTTGTTCCCCCCTTTGCACTCAGTTGTTATTAAACAGTGGTTGCATGTTCGATTTAGGCAGCACCAAAGCACTGAAGTCTGTGTTGCTATTTGCTCAGATTTTACAGGAATCAGCACCGTAATGACAGTGGGTTTCTGTACTGAGTTCTGTGAAATACCATACATCTGTATGGATTATATCTTGTTGATCATAATTGGATTTCTTACTATGTTGTTATGCATATCTCAGACATCACTGAAGTATCTGGAGATCTTATTCTTTTGCATCAGTGATGTGCTTTTCTCTAAAAATTCATCAGCATACATATCGTTGAAAAATGTACAGCATGTATCCAGGGAGTTTTGGAGCATTTCTCTTTCCTCCCCAGTTGTGTGTCCTATTGCTCTGGGGCAGTTATCCCAAGGAAATGCTATACATCTTTTACAAATCTGCTACAGCTGTATCTATAATTGACTGTCTATAATTGCTTGTGTGTAGCACCCTGCGATGCAATTAGATATCCTGCAGTGAGGTGAAAGCAAGGAAGAGACAGGTGTGGAGGTCACCTTGGAGCCCATTACTCTGCCCCTGACATGGGTGGTCCACCCTCTGAGAGGTATTTCTTCGGTTAGGGAATATTCTCCCTCATAACACTCTAATGTGCACTGTAGTGTTAAAGATGACTGAGGGAAACAAGAAACAGATTGTGTTTATTTTCTGTGTATTCTTCCTTGTTCCATATTAAGCAGCAAAGTATAATACAGGATGATAACAGTCGGATGACAGGGCACAGTAGAATAGTTTTGGGTTAATTGTTTGTTTGTCTGAGGTTTATTTACTCTATTGGCATTAGCTAGAGCTAGTGCAGGGGTGAGCGCAAAGGCCTTTGCCAAGCTGTGATGAGCTAGTGGTGTAGTGGATGACTAAGCAGGGCACATTGGCCAGTCAGACTCAGATTCTCTGTCTCACTCTTCAGACGGGGTTTGTTCATTAAAGATGTGGGAGACAACTTGACCTTAGGCAACTCTCAGATGACCCCACTCTGCACTTGCTTCAACAGCCCTGTCTCTCATACTAGACTGAGTTAGTTAATCTACGTCCCTACTCGCTCCACCTAACTTGTGTACATAATGTGTTTGTGCGTGTGTGTGCTTGGGTGTACGCAAATTTGTATGTGTGTTAATGAGGGCTCCTGGTGGTGTGTAATTAACACAACAGCAAATGTCCCCAAAGGGTAAGATTAACGTTGAACACATTAGACACAATGGAGCCCGGGAGAGACTTTTTTTTTTGGCAATTAAATGTTTTGTGTGTGTGTCTGTGTAAGTCAGACCATAACTCATGTTGGCATAACTGTATTGCTGCCACTTCTGTCTTTCAGACACAAACATGCACACACACACACACACACACACATACACATACACACACGCACGCATGAACACAGGCTCACACAAAGCCAGCAGTCCCTCTGGATTTGCGGGCTCCTCACATGCAGGCTGGCAGGATTCTGTCTGCCTTCCTTTCCCGACCGCCTCCTCCACACAACCTGGTCCAACAAAGATAAACACATGCTGGGTAGATTATTAGAGAAGTACCAAGGGCCCCACAGCAGAGCAGCCAGTGCACTATTGTGCTCCAAACGTGGTGGTACCTTGTAGAATCCGATGCAGTCACCCCCAGGGTGTTCTGATACATACTTAGACACAGGTGGGCGCTGATACCAGCATGAGAGCTACAACAGACTCCAATGACATTTCATTGTCAAAAGAAAACTCTGGGCACAACATTGTTTTCACTAATGGCATTGCTGGTGGCTCAGATGTTCTAGCAGCTTGAACGGTTGAAATGAAAACTTGGCAGTTGTCTGCATACGGATAAGAAATAGCCTGTAATGTAAAAAATTATTTTGCCTTAATCTTTTGCTGACATAACATATCCTGCGACAGCACAGGGTTTGTATATTCTTTGAATAAACTACTATTATTTTCATCTTCCTACCCCGAAAAACAAAAAGGGAAGGAAACAACCTAAACTAATACATTCCAACTTGAAGAATCTGAGTCAACTGAGGCATTTTTTTTTTTTTTACAGATGATTTCAGTCACTGACTTTTAGGACCAGACGACCTTGTATCTAAACAACTGGACACACTATTTAGTTTGACAGCTCCTGGTAACACACAATCACGTAGATATCTGTTGTGTGTCATAATCATGGTACTTAATTGTAATATAATTATAAAATGAATGAACATCACATTAAGATTAAGCAGATCTCCACGTAAAAACTGGTGGGAATCTAAGGCTTGACATTTTGTTTGTTGTTCTAATTTGGATTCAGTGTTTGTTTCCCAACCCTATTTCATCGATCATAAATGGAACTTTTACTTTCACATGAATAATGTCTCATAATTGTTTACATCCAAGCATGTCTGTCTGATCCATGGATACTTGTCTGTGCTCAGTAAGTTTATTTACAGTACAGTATAAAGTAAATATAAAAGTATATGATGCAGGGTGAAGGTGAATGAATAATAAGCTTTTTTTCTTTTGACTGTGTAACTGTTGCTGTTGCTGTTGTGGTACTGTTTCTTGGGTGACACATTGAGCTGAAACAGCGAGGATATGGGCATGACGAGCCGTATGATGCAGATGGCTCTTTTTCACTACGCTGTCTTAACTCCACTCTCTTTTGGTGACTGGTGTTTTCCACTGCATATAGTAACCCCCCCCTCCTCAGTGTAGGTGGTCGTCATAGCGATGCTGCATGAAACTGCTGCACAATATCCTCCTCATTTTTGTTCAAGCCTCCTTTTTCTGAACATAATGTAGTTTCCATGTAACCAATGATGTAGTAAAATAAATTAGAAATAATCTAAGTAAATGTAATATAAGCCACAGTGAGCAGAGTATAGTAGCTGTTAAAAATTACAGGTTTATTCAGTCCAGTCCTGGATACTGTTGATGCAGTGAATCTCTATCAATCATCAGTCTGCAGTGTTTTCATGTCACCTTTTGGTATCACCTCAGTTCTCCTGGAACCTTGATGAAGGTGATACCAAAAAAGTACCAGGTATTGTCCACAACTTAGCCTGAGGGAAAGCTAAAAAAGGTGAGTCGAGTCAAGCCGGCCATAAATCATGTAGCACATGTAGTGTTTATTCTGTTGTATACAAAGCATCAAAGGTTTCATTTTTGATTTTTAGACGTTTTAATCCCAGTTATCCTTAATTGCTCGCTACTATGTCGAACTACTTTACAAATATTTAATTTGTATGCATGATGTGCGTTTGGCTTTGATAATATTGTTCTTGATCCAAATAAAACGCAATTGATTTGAAGTAAGGGAGATGATACCGGAGGACAAGGAAGGTTATGTAAAAGAGAGAGCACGAGGAAGATCAGAAATATGAAGGGTGTGAAGACAGACATAGATTCTGCAGACACGAAAGAGATGTTTTAAGGAATAGTGTTATTTGAGATGAAGAAAGTGATAGAGGGAGAAGAATGTGATAAGTACACCGGTGGAAGCTGTTATTGCTGCTAAGGAAAATGATAACATTTCTCAGTAGAGGATTTGTGCATACAGCCCCACACTTCCGTCAACTTTATTTGATCAAGAGTAAGCTGTAAGGTTCTCTGCTACTCTGGCAACACGACATCATTCGCGTGTTATTTTAGTATGTGTGTGTGTTTTAGGTGTGTGTATTTGTTGTTTCGTAGGTTAGCAGTGTCGACACCTTTGGGAGATGCTCGGGGTCGGAAGCGAATGTCTGGTCACACATGCAGACCTTTAGCCCCTTTGTTTATTTGTAGCGCACGAGAGGCCGAAAATACACACTCATACAAACACACACTAGCCTTAGGAGGCTGTCTACAATAGTATTATTGTTCTATCTGTTGTAATTAAGAAAAACATGCTATCAAACCAACATTCAACACTGGTTCACTGGTGTCTGATTTTTTTTTTCTCCACTGAATATGGCTTGATGTCAGTGTCCTGCAGCACAGATGAAGAGGGAAAAAAAAGAAACCCAATTAATGTGACATGTTTTTTAGCAGAAAATGTGAATATTTCTTTGCTTACAATCCAAGGTCTTCAAAGCAGTTAATTGCTGATCAGAGCTGGCAGGTCAAGGATATATTTCTACCTTCTCATAGTCATCACTGAACAAACTGAAGGAATGAAATTCTTGCATGCGAAATCAAAATCAACACGAGCAATCTGTCACCTAAAACATTAAAAATAAGATCACCGTAAACATGTTAGAGAAGTGTTGTTTATTTAGCTCGGCAAGATACGTGTTAAGGTTTTTTTTTTTTTGTTTTTTTTTTGCCAGAATTAGCAAACTACTACCTATTGCACATGATGTGGCATGAAACCCAGACAATTAAAAGCAGAATTTTCTAAAATGTTTTGTTTTTCTGCTTGGTTTAGACTATTAAGTGCTTGATTGTCTGATTTTACTGTTAACCACTAAATTAATTAAATTACTTATCATTTTAAAAGGCACCCGACTTACAGTATGAAGACACACCGTCTTTATTATGCAAGTATGAAAATGTAATTTACTGCTTTTAGCGGACTTTCAGACAATGTTGTTTGCTGCACATGTCTCATTACTGATAATACTAGTTAGATGCTGCGTGCAGTAATAAACCTGCGGCTGTACCTTAAGTGCTTGTTTACGATGCTTTGTATGCATATTCTCATTGAGACTTCCCTGGTTAAAGATAATTTTAAGTAGCAAGACAATACACTGTTCCTGTTTAGCACTGAAATAACAACTGGGCATTAAATAATAAGACAATTAAACAGGATAGTGGTTAGAATACCTATTTTTCTGCTTAGTATTGCAAATTACCCCATTCCGCATTATTATTCGCTGTGAAATATTTTGTATTAACATGTATTTTCTATTTATTCTTGAAAAAAATAATCATATTATCCACATCATGAGGTTGACAGTAAATATGGTGAATATATACAATGCACATACAGCTTTGGGTTCTCTCTCTCTCTATGTGTGTGTGTATATATATATATATATATATATATATATATATTGTCCACTTATTTGAAATGATAGGCTTTTTTATGCCATCATCTATGTTTTGATTCCAGAAATTTATATTCATGTGTTACCAGTCATTTGCCTTGAGCTTCTATTATTAGAGATTTTTTTCAGCCAGTAGGGGGCACTGTGATATAGGCCATTACATGGAGACTCTCTGCGGTTTGAAGCTGTGATTAGTAGAGGAAAGTACACATCCCCTCCTCGTTGGGGTTTTGTAAATCATAGACATACCTAATAAAACACAACATAGTCGCCGTCAAAATCTCATCACACACTGAGAGGTTTGTGTATATTGTGACAGGGACCGATCTGGATGTTTGAACTGTACAGACCCAGAATCGATGTCAAACAATTTTCTGAAGGAATGCCAAAGTATTAACTTTCACATGTTTCATTTCCCAGAGGAGTAAGTGTATTTCAATGCCACGGTCAATCTTTTTTTTTTAATATTTTTTTATCCTGTAATGGTTTGTGTCGAGAGCAGTCGAACCTTTTCTCTCAGGAACTTATGTCCACGGGACCGTGAGTTTAGTGTTGGATGTCATTGAGAAGATTAAATGTGTTTGGCAAAGGAATGTTCACTCCTTTGCTTTATGTGTGGAGACAGCTTAGAAAAACAGTAAGCTGAAGGAAATGCCAAACTGTTCCTTAAAAAATACAGTGTTTCTATGTGGAAATGTTACTTGAGCAAGGTTAAATAAATAATGTTCTCAACACCTTTGTTTGATGAATTATATTGGAAGAGAACATCTAAACATCACAGTATCCATCTTCAAATGATTTAATTTCAATAAATTCTGCATACAGATTATAATTTGCATATTTTTTTAGGGACTTTCTGTCAGATCCTAGTGGTTATTGTTTACTTTCTACATTTAATTTGAGCATTTATTACATTATCTATACCTACATTAAGCATTACAATACATATGTGGAAACATCATTTCTAACACTGAGTCAATCAACCTTCATGAATGTGAGATTACGTAATGGCCTGTACATAATGTATGTGTGTTTTTATACGGTGTTATGTCAAATAATGGTTTATCAACTCAACTATACAAGTACAAGTTGTGGTTGTTATATAATCATCACATTATAAAATCATCATACATTCATTTGTGAGATTGAGATAAATTAGCAGGTTTAATAGCTTTGCATTTGGTCCTACTAACAGAGAATATGTATTTTTAAATTATTGTTTTGTTTCTATTTAGAATAACATTTTTTTTAAATGATTATTATTTGTTGTTATTATTATTATTATTATTATTATTATAATTATAAAATAAAATACTAATTTTTGGTGAGTTTTCCTCTTGGTTTTTAACTTTGTAAATCTATGGGTACAATGTAAGTGTCTCTGTTCATAGAAACAAGTCAGTCATTATTGTATTCCTCTACGAAGAGTAGAACAGGCTGCAATTTGTAGCTCTGGTGAGTGTGAATTCTTTATTTCTGCTTGATTCAATTCATGAAACCTGTGAATGGTAGACTGGTTCATGTAGGAGAGAGAGGACACCTTAGGCTTTTCTTCCCTTCATGGTCTATTTTAAGTGAATCTCCTGCTCTGGGTGTCCTTGGACAGTCATAATTTCTCACCTTTCTACTATATCTTTATTGTCTACTTCTTAAAATTGATAAGGCCGGACTTACCAAATCTTCACTTGTAATTTCCACTGGATCCCACATGTAAGTTTATAGTTGTTACATGTCAAACCGACATCCCCGACAGAGTTTACCTGTTGACTTTTCATCTTTCTGCAGACGAATTTGGAGAAGGATCGCACAAACGATTAGAAGGGAACTGTCGAGTGTGGGTGTGTTGTGGTGTGATTCGCTGAAGTTCACACAATTTGTGAAGGTTAATTGTGCTTGGAAGATTATGTGCATCTAAAAATCAGGTGCAAACTTGTACAGGCACATTAAAGGGAGATTTCAATGGGGAAATATAATGTAACTAACCTCTGTTATACAACATACAGCATGAGCACTAAAGACTGTGTGCAGCGTTGGCATTATAAATTATTAAACTAGAAATTTCTTGCAAGCAACTATGCTGTGATTGTTAGTAAAAAAGAGTATCTGCTTATTTTCTAAAGCCAAACAAAGAGGGAATAGAGAGCTGGAGCGGTGTAGACATTGAACTTGATCATCGACATGACCTTGAGTGATATTTAATTGTAACTATATGATGGCGTGGGAGTCTTTAGAAAATAGAGCCACTGATAATTTACCTGGGCTCTGGTTGCCTTGGAGTGCCAGTGCCATCTATTACCTGCCGTGGTCTCAGTTATTTTTTTGTCTTCTAATTTTTTCCAAAAGTCTTTGTTGGTGGGTCCTGATATCACGGTTACTTCAGTTTGTAATTCCACTAAATTGCTGCTTCAAAAGCTTACTTTTCTAATTCTAAAATCAATAAGTAACCTGAAAAAAAAAAGTTTACATAGTTTAAAAGAGTGAAAGAAGCCAAAAATATCTTCACAGTACCCAAGAGTTCTGAAAATGCATTTTAACTGCCCATGGAGGAGGCTTGTGTTTTGATGTGAAAGGTTGCATGCCATAAGGTTGTAATTAATCAACACCGATTTACTAGAGATTATTTCAATTACTTCATTGCTGAACTGTTGAATTGAATTATCTTTAGGATTGAACAATGTCTTAATTTAATTTGATTAATCAAGGTTTTGTTTACTTAGAAGTTAGAAATCACAAAATCACCTTTTTTTTTACTTAAGAAAAATTCTAAATTCGACCTGTTTGCTTCCATCAAATATTAACTGTGAATACATTTACGCTCATACATGGTCTGTAGTTTTAGTAAAGATTATGATTTTTTCATAATTTTTGTTATTGGTTATTATTGCCAGAAAACAACTAATTAAAATCATAAACTGTCCATATCATTGAAAATAAGATTTTAATTAGATTTAGGTTTTTATAAACACTGACACCAAGATGTTATATTTTACCATTTAGTCAACTCTGAATTTTGGATATTAGTTTCTTTGATTGTTAATAATCAGTCCTGAAAATAACCCTGTTGTTGATTCCTTCTGTACCACAGGGTTTAATTTCTGCATAAATTAAATTCTATCTTCACAAAGGCAACGATAAAGGTTTTAATAATTATAGAAATGACCCTTAATGATGACACAAGGTAAGATGTGTTTTATGTAGTGACTAAATTGCTATTGAAATGGAGCTGTAAGTGGTATGATGAGTGATTTTTCACTTGTTTTCACTACACCTTTTCTCTTCCTAACCTGTTACCATAGGCCAAGTATCCTGGGAAAGAGGTGTGGATCATTTTACAATATGGTTACCAAACCTTCTGGTGGGATTTCCAATTAAGATGCAATCTGTTATCTGTTCAGACGACTAATAAGCACAACAAAGCCATGGAGGGGACCCCCTGGAATTCATATCAGACCACTCGAAAATAACCAAGCCCTCCTATCTGATGCACTGCCAATACCTGCTCACTTTTCCAATTAAAACCCCAGACAAGTTGTTCTCCTGTTAATAAGGAATGTTCGAGGGCTACTGTCATTGTGACATATAATGGGTCGACGCCAGCTAACTGTGTGGGCCGTGAGCGTTTCATGTGGTTTCTGAGCATCCTTTTTTTTTTTTTATCTGAAATCAATGTGTGTGTCTTCATACATGTGCACATAACCACAACTGCATGCTACAAGAGGCTATTGTGGGGTCAGTGCTGATGTGTTCATCTGTGATAATTAGGAATCTGCTGCGCCCAATCAGAACTGGTGCTGTGAGTCAAAGCCCCAGCACTGATGACCTTCATTTCATGATATTTACAACATGAAAAGGAGAAAGCAAGTGTGAATCAATGACAAAAATAAGTTGAAAAGAGATGAAGACAAGGACATGATTTTATTATTTATTTATCTTTTCAGCATTTCTGGGCATTGTGACTGAGAATGAGCAAGGCCTTCAAAACACTTATTAATTCTGAGTGTGTGGGTTGGCGGTTGGATGCAGTACAACCAGTGCATTTATTTATTTTTTTCAACAAATTGAAGATGTGTTTTTTTTGTTTTTTTTTTTTGGCTTTTTATTGCACTTTGTCTGCGGGATGTTGATTATCTTTATTTACTGAGGCTGTTAGCTGTGATTTTGTTTTATTCGTGCCTAATGCCTTGTCCTATAAGGTTCACCAGCTTATAATTTGTTCTCACAAAGAATAACTCATTCAGATTCGACTGTTTGGATTCATTGTTCTGCATACGAGTGTGTTCTTGAGCATAAGGGCAGTGCATGTGGATTTTTCCTCCTCCAGTGGAACTTACTGGCCCAGCAGGGGAAGATATGAGAATTTCTGGCTCCGCTGAAGGTTGATAGTCCCATGTACACACAGTTCCATAGAGATTAAGCACCACAGGCATGTCTTTACTCAGGGCAAATGGCACATTGTGGAAAATATGTCTCTTCCATACATTGTCTTCTGTCTCTCCTTTTGATACCTACCCAATATGTACCAAGTTACAACCACTCATTAGGGTATACGCAAATGATTGTAAACACCCCCACCCACACATAGACGCATGTACGCAGGCAAGCAAGTCTGGATCCAGATTGTTTCAAAGCAGAGGGAAGTAGATGCTGCAATTTAATTAGAGTCTGCCAGCACCCACTGAGAAATGCTCCTGAATTTGACACTGTTTTTCAAATGTCACTGGCAAGTGCTTTACTTAAAATGAAATGTGACTCATTCACAAAGATTGTGTCACGTTCCTGCTGGTTTATTTTATTTTTTAATTTTTTTTTTCCCCTCCCCTTTTTCGTTTCCTTGATATACCAATCCAATTACTGATAATTTAATCATCACATGTCGTCTGATTCATATGGTATGATAGTATTTTAGAGAGCCCACAGAATGACTTGTCAGCTGCTGAATCTGCAAATACACACTCAGCAAATGTGCACAAATGGAAACAAAAGAGCTGATACCCGTTGATGGACAATCCCATCGCTAGCCAGAGCTAAGTTTGGTTATTTTAGTATCACATGTCAGCCATTTTGGACTTATTTTGTAATTGAAGTATCACTGCATTAATGATTAATTTACAGCAGAACCATGTTTTCAAACTTCATAGAGTAAGAAATGTTTTAACTGGCAAAGTGTACTTCTTACCTTGTTGTTATTGAGTATGTTTTTGAGTATGTTTTAAATGTTATTCAACTAATATCCATGTGTGCATTTTACCCATCCGCATACAGAACTTAGCATTAGCATTAGAAATTAGCATTAGCACGTAGCACCTTATAAGCAGAGAGCTGGCATGGACTAAAGTCGTATGTTTATTTCACATATTTGCCCTTCACACACTTCATTTCTTCCTTTAATATTTTGTAATTTCATTTGCCATAATTATCCATTTATTTTTTAATATTTATAAAGATTACAGCCTACAGATGCTAACAGGATGAACATGCGCTAGTACTGTGATGCCTCTGCTTTTGGATCCAATCAAGCACAATTGAACATCGATGTGAAAAACTAAATTTGTGCACATCGTAGAAAAAAAAGTTACAACTGATTTTATTGATTGTGCTTTGTACACCTTAGCCATCCCTCAGACATAAAAAATATAGCTTTGAATTTGAGGCTAAAAATTATATCTAAAAATGTGAAAATGTAGCTATTCAATCTGTCTGTATTTAAAAAGACTATCTGAACTGTTTATCTGAACAAATTACTCTTTTATTATAATTTACCATCACAGTAAAAAAAAAAATTGACCATCAAAGTCATCAAAAACAATGGTTATACATTCAAATACTAACTCCTGTATGTACCATGTGACTAAATGGACAGAAAAGACAACATAGAATGCCTAAAAGCATTGTTTTTTGTCAGTACAATGACATAGATATTGATGTAAGAACTGAAGTGTTTTGGTTATTATCAAGAAAACATGGAAAATGGCTACTTATCAGGTCTTAAATTAAACTCTTCTGAGCTATTTTTGCTATCATCATTAAATGCATCCAAAGAAATGCACCTTTAGTTGTACCAGGAATTAAAATGAACAAGAAACTGAAGTAAACAAGGGTGGTCGAACAGATTTTCCAATACTGTATATGAGCATAGAGCACCACACCTTGTAATAACACTGCGTTAGTATTAAATACATTAAATAAAGCGTTGTGATTATATCTGATTTATTGTTTTTAAAAAAATGTCAACATTTTGGGTGATGTGTACATGGATAAAGAGTCACCCATGTTACTATGGCAGCCTTGTCCATGTGTTACCACATTGTCATTTCAATGTAACGGAGACTTTTAAATATTTACTCCAAAATGTATTTTCAGTGTAGTTGAACATAATATCTAAAAGGTTTTGTCCTACTTGATACCAATTTCTGTTGAGTACTACATGTTTTCAAACTGTTACTGAACAGAAATTTGACATTTTTCACCTAAAAATTTAATCTCCCCAAAGTTTTCTTATACATAATTTTAGTCCCTATTAGGGGGGTTGATATTGGAGAAAGAAAAAAAAGACTTTGTGATTTTTTTAACCCTGCAATATATAATTAAAATATGAAAAAAATACACAGGAAGAAATAATAGCTGTGTGATGCCGATGTACATCATCAAACAAATTAGTTGTGTAACTTCTTGTTGTTGCAACAGGTGCACGTCGCTATCGACATAGAACAGGTGTTTCAATATCATCCTTCTTGTAGCTGAAATAATTCCACATAACTGACATTGCTTTTGTTTTTGTCACCGAGCCTTTGTTTTTTGGTGATTTTCTCTTGTTTGTTGCTCAATTTTCAATGTTGTTACCAGCAACTCACTCCGTGCGCAGGGCCGTGGTCTGCTTCAGCAAACTGATAAAGAGTCATTGTGATTGGTGGATCGCTGCGCGCAGTGTGTGTCAGGTACCCTTGAAACACGTTGAGTTCATTTGCCTCCTACATTGCAGGACCTGCAATGTAGAGCTGCACAATATATAATTTCAGCATTGTCATCGCAATGTACGTGTGCACAATAGTCACATCACAGGTCCTGCAATGTAATAGGTAAAAGAACTCCATCTAATTTCGACCTGGGTACCTGACACACACAGCGATCCACCAGTCACAATTGTTTTTAATCAGTTTGCTGAAGCAGACCCCACCCCTGCACATGAAGTGAGTCACTGGTACAGGGTTCCTATAAGTTTCTACATGCCAAGTTTAAGACTTTTTTAGACCCTTTTAAGACCATTAAGAACATAATTTAATGCCCATTTGATAATCATCCTGGCCAAAAATTTGAGACTCTTTTGAGGAAAATATATTTATTCACTCCAACATCTTGATTCCCTGCAAAGTCAGCTGCAAAGTCGGCGATAATTGCTTCCTAATTTCAATATAAATTGCTTAGATGGAATGGGTGGAACTGAGCCGACTGTCGTTCCTTTTTTTTTTTTTTTTTTTTTTTGCAGTTTGGACATATATTTCCCAGACATATTTAAACATAACACAGCCAACACGTTTATGGAAACATAGCTTAAGACCTACCATATCAATTGGGGGCAGCCATAGCTCAGGTAGAGCGGGTTGTCCCAAGATCTGAAGGGTTGACGGTTCAAATCCCACTCTGTCCTAGTCAGTCTGTTGTGTCCTGAGGCAAGACACTTCACCCTGCTTGCCTCCAGTGTCAGTCACACTGGTGTATGAATGCATATGAATGTTTGGTGGTGGTTGAAGAGGCCGTAGGCGTTAAGTGCCACAGTTCTCTCAGCCTGTCTCAGGGCAGCTGTGGCTACAGATGTAGTTCACCACCACCAAAGGGGGAATGTGAGAGCGAAGGACTAGTGGGTCAATATGTAAAGTGCTTTGGGTGTCTAGAAAAGCGCTATAGAAATCTAATCCATTTATTATTATCAAACTCACAAGTCAGACTTTTTTTAAGGTATTAAATGCAGATTTGTAAATTCAAGACTTTTAAAACTTTTTAAGACCCTGCAGGAACCCCGAAAACGAAGACTTAGTGGCAAAAAGAAATACAACGTTAGGTACCTGGAATTATTTCAGCTACATGAAGGATGATACTGAAACACATGTTCTGTGGTGACAGTGCCATGCAGCTGTTGCCACAATAAGATGTAATGGAACTAATTTGTCTCATCATTTATGTCGGCACCTCACAGCTATTACATCCTCCTGAGTATTTGTTCATATCGCAATATATTTAGCAGGGTTTAAAAAAACCACAATGTCATTTTCTCCAATATCGTGCAGCACTACTGTGATGTTACTATTGCTCACATGTACATACATATGATGCCCAAACAATATGTTGTGCAGCTCTAGTGCTTATAAATACCTACTCAAATATGTATAATACATGCATATAACTCTCATATTACTCTGCTTACAGAGACAGAGACTGTTGAACATTGTTAAAATGAGTCCATATGTTACTGCTTGATCTGACTCTATTATGTTTTTGCTTGTCTTCAATCCAACCACCACTGGTCTGTTTTTTTAGTTTGTTGACTTCCAGTATACAACATTTCACCCATGCCTTTTACTCTCTCTCTGTGTGTGTTTTCTTGCTTCTCCTTTGTCTCCAATTCAGTCGCTGTTTGAACTCCCAACTGCCCAGTGAGTTTGGACACTAGTATCAGCTGGACACTGCTCTGTTTGTACCTTTAACTCCGCTGTGATCAGTAAAGTCCACCAAGGATAATTTATCAACTTTAATAGTGCTCTACCAGATACAATCCTCTAGCAGTGCTGGGAATAGTTGTATTTTATTTTATTTTTTTTTACGTGGCAGACCCTCCCAGAGTGGAATCTCAGGTATAACATCCTGCATATAAACCTCTTTATAGTGTCTGCCTTTAATAAACCTCTTTCAGCCTCCATCAACTGGCTCCTACATGAAAATGAAAAACTGCAATTTCCAATTCTGTGTGAGTTGCTTGTGATTTCTGTCAGAACTATCTTTGATCTTTGCTGTACTCTTTCAACACATGAACTTAGATTAGAATCTGTATTATCCTAAAGATATTTAACTTCAATAGACCGTTTTCCATGAAAGTCTCATTTTGTGCATGGCTAGTTGTCCATTTCTGTTCGATATAGTACAATATGCTTGCATTGTTTTTTTCCCTTTTGGTTTTGTTTCAGTCGAGATTAAAAAAAAAAAAAAAAAGAAAGGGTGACAGGAACATATTGAATGCTCCATTGCTTTAATTGCTGATATTATTTCTTCTGCTTTTAGGCTCATTTGGCTTGGTGTTACAAACTATTTTCTACTACTGTAATTTGTTTGTTTTGGCAGTGGAATGCAGTGTTGATAAGGTAATAATTGTTGCTTTTCAGTGAAACATTGCTTTCCCTTGTCACAGCCAATAGCAGTGGTTGTTTCTTATGTCTGTTTTTGTCATTTCAAGTAGGAAATTCCACATGTTTGTCTGAAGAGGCACCTGTATGACCTTTACACAGCTACAGGTTGGTGGTGTTGTATGAGAGCTGAGATTACAACTGTTTACTTATTTACTTGTTGGTGTTGTGGCATTAGTAAAGTATCTGGTGATAATTTGATCTGATGTTCACACTTTTTATTTTATATCAGTGATATGTAAGTGTACCTTGCTGCTACTTGTGATTTATGTGACACCTGACAATGTGATATTAATTTGATTTGATAATACGCTTAAATGCATTTCAATAACACTTTTGGAGTTAGTGTTAGTGTTATTTACTGCACATATACATTGGGTCCAAACTGGTTGTTGGCCTTTTCGATCACTAATAATTGGTATATGCATTGCTAGTGGAAAAAAGTCATATCGGTTAATCCCTACTATGGTGTGTTGACTCACTACTGTTAATATCATAAACACGTTCAACCTGGAAATAAGATGAGACTGGTTTATGTTCATAAGATATTATAATTTCATTTTTAGTGCTAGGGTTGCTTTGAATTTGTGCTGACATTGCTGGGAAATTCAAGTTTAGCTAAGATTAGTTGTTGTCATTGATTCCGCCTCATAAAGAGTGGAATGAAATGGAATGTATCTAACTGTGTGTGGGTTTTTGCCTCTGCTGTGGTAGCTTGTCCACTATGTTCTCAGCTTCTGTAGTGGTAGCCGCTGTGGAAGGTATAGCAGAGCCCTATGGGCATTCCACATCCATTTGAATTGTTTTCATTGCACCTCCATGGCAGAGCACAGGACTTTGTTGAAATTTTAATGGATCTTTGACCTAGATTTAGTGTGTATGTGTGTATGTGCACGTTTGATGTGTGTCAGTCTCACCACTGTCATCTGAAGAAATACATTTACCACTGATGGAAGATGGTTAGCTGTGCAGAAGTGTAGTGCTGGCAATAATTTCTGTCAACCTGTCTTGTCTGCATGCGTCTGTATTTACTCCTAAAAGAAATAATGAAGTCAGAAAAAGAAACCCTGCTGATGAACGTGTGTGTGGCCGCACTTTCAGAATTCAGTGCTGTGCATAATAATTTGCCCCTCAATTATGCATTTATGAAAGATGCACCCATGGGGTTTGGGTCAACGGCAAAAGCCGCTTTGTCTGACAAAGCAAAGGGCTGAGAAGTCAGACAGACAGACACAGTGAAATGGAGGATTCATCACTGACAATCATGTCATAGCTTAGTGTATGCACTGACAGGGTAAAAACTGAATTATAGCTTTCTTCGTTTCAATTTGGCAGTTTGGTGTTCTGCCCCAACCACTTTGTTTTGTTGCTAGTTGAGCAAAGACACCTCTTAAGCAAAGTGAAGCATCCTTGGGGAATGAAAGAATGAATGGCCCACTCTAGTGTAATCATCTTCCCATGACATGAAATCTACATCTGCCACCATCCCTTTTCTCAGTATGAGTTGAAATCTTAAGATTGCCATTTTGAGTGCCAATTCAAGCTTTTTGATAACACATTTTAGCTTTTACCTGAATATGACAGTTTCAGATAATTTTTGTAAGATAAAAAGAAACATTTAAGTCCTGAATTAACTGCCTTTACAGTATACCCTTTCCTTCACAACAGTAAATTACATATCAGAATTATACATATTATACAGTCAAAATTGAAGTTACCTCTGTTAAAAAAAAAAAAAAAAAAACCTTTTGCATAGAATTGACCAATCGCCGGACTCCTCCCTAAAACCATCTTTGTCCAATCCTAGCAGCTGGTAGTAGGAAGCAGAACCTGCGACAAATAATTAGCATTGAGCAAGATGTTGAATCGGTCTGCCTATGGAACCTGTAATTCTGGCAGCAGATACTCAGAACATTTGGAAGGAGGTGTTCTCTTTCATCCATTCCCAGAGCCTAAAACTCAACTACAGACATGTCTTCTGTGGATTAAGCATAGCAGCAGACTCCACTATCAACATCTTTGAACCATGTTACTTACAGCCTGCAGCTAGCTGTTTGTAATAGTTACTATTTAGCCTATCATCCTTAGCTTAGCTAGTAGGGGGAATTGCCCTAATGTGGGACACTTCAGCTTTACATTATTATTATTATTACATTACCATAGTTGCTTAACATTGTAATATATTGCAGAAGTCTGAAATACAAAATAATTTAAAAATTTCTCCCTCGATCTTAATGAAATCTTGGAGTTATTACTACTACTTGATACAAAGATGCAGCTGCCCATGCCATGACAATCAACTTTCACAGGAGTTTCAATAAATGTGCAACAATAGGTTAGAGTTTGGATTTCAATTCCAAATTTCCAATTTATTAGCATTCCTCTATAGAATGCATGTTTCAGTTTTAAGATATGTCATTATTTCACAGAGTAGCAGACATTATTTTCATCAACACATCACATTTTCAATGTAAATCTACGGATAGATTCTGAAAACTTGTCACACATACCAACAGTAATTAAGAGGGCCACCGATCTGTCAATTCAACTGGATCCTTTTCAGAACAGTTTCTCTACCTTGAATCCAGCTTTTTTTTTTTTTTTTTTTAATCCTCTTTTATTACCATTATTTTTGGTCAAAGCAAATCCACTTTTTGTGTCATCCTCTTACCTATAAAACATTTTCTGTATTAAACAAGCCCTCCAATTATTTCAAAGAGTTGAATGTTGACTCTTGTTTGGGAACTGGGTAAAATTAAACCAGGAATGTGGAAGAAGAAGAGAATTCCTTATTGGGTGATTAAACGTAACCTTTAGAACTATGGTGAAGCTGTTAGCCATGCCCTTTCTTTTCCTGCAAATGCCATCTTAGAACTCTGGTCTAATGATGCTACAATAGTTTCAAGGCAATTACACTGCCTCTAAATTGATCCCAAAGCATTCGACGGTGTGAGTGGGAGAGTAAAGAGGAAGGAGTGCAAAGGTAGATGCCAATCCAACAAGCAGGTGGTCAAGCAAGGAAGCAAGAGGCCTGAATGATTTAGCCAAATTAGCCTTCCTGACGGATTGTCAGAAGCTTATTCTTAAGCTATACGCTGAACTGCAGAAAGGAGGAATGCTTTATTATTGATACTGTTTGTGATACCAGTAATTTGCTCAGGCTTGCAACAGAAGGATGGACTGGCATTGCTACTGGGCAAACTGCTTCCAGTTAGTGTGCACAGTGCAGTTGCTGTGGCTGCCTCCAGGTATGGCCATGGCAGGGGATGCTCTGCACCCAGCGGGAGCCTTGTTTTGCCATAGCCTTGAGTCCTTGCAACCAAGGGAATTCTGTGAGGCCCTGCCAATCATTTTATAAGGATCACAAGAGCTACTGCCTGCTTTCTTTAGGGCCAGTGTGGGAGGTAAAATGTACACAAGCAGACCTAGTCCAACTGGCAAGGGAAAAGTAAATATCTGCTCTAGTCCCACCTACATTTATGCATACTTAATGCCAAAGACTGTTGTTTCTTGGGATTTCTGTGTTGAGATGATGAAAAATACAAGATGTTTAGACATCCAAAACAGTTTGTCCCTATATCAACTCAGCTGTCTATTTTTTTTCTCTTTATTTCATTACTAGCCATTAAGACTGTTGGTTTCTGTAATGTAATAAAGATTTGGCAGCACTCCACAGTGTTGTGTTGATTGTCAAACAGCTATTATCATAAGACGACATTTTTACAAATACAAATGACACTCTGCGGTAAGCTGATAAAACATAATCTAAAAAACCTATATGATATTTGCAGTGACCAAAACTAACTATTTCACCTCTTAGAACATGTAGAAACAAAGCTATGGACATGTTTTTTATTCCACTATATTCTCTCTGACCTCTTTATACTGATATGACACTGTCTCATCATTTACACATCACAGTATGAATATATTTTTGTTTTTCTTTTATCTGGTCACAGACAAAAGATACAAATTTGGCGCTTAATTTGGATGGCCATGATGACAGAGCAGTGTCTAAGCTTATTTAGTGCAGTAATGCAGCCACAGACAGTGGGAAAAAAATTACTGACAGAAGTCTGTTTAAAATTCACTTTAGGAGAGAGGAGGCTCTGTGTTCCCATTTTTCACCTTAGGGAGTCCTGAGGCTCATAATCACAGTCCAGCATGAGTAGGCAGATGGCCTCCACTTATACTGTGACCTCACCAAATCTGCCATGAATCAACGTCTGCGTTCAGCGGCAAAGCCTGAGAAAGTTTTTTTTTTTTTTTTTTCTTGATCTAGTGGTCTTGGATCAGTTTTCACTTCAAGTCTAGAGGTCGAGCTTAAGTGTTAAGGAAAGTAATTTCCCTTCTTCGCATCTTCCTCAAATCTTTTAGTCTGTCTTACAACTGAAGTTTGAGAGTAGCGAAGATGGAGAGCAGGTGTACGGTGATTGGGATCAGTGTAGCAGAAAGCTGTGGGATTCAAAGGGACCTGGCCTGACAGTTACAGTATGCGCCTTTCTTCTCGACTCCCTGCCAAGACCCAGCTGAGACCATCTGTTTGGGTGACACCACATGCTCAGACACTCATGGCTGTGATTTACAATGCGTTTGATAGATTATTTCATTGTCAAACAGGAAATATGAATGCATTCATGTTATTTGAAGAGCAAATCAAATGTTGTTGTTTTGTTTTTTTTTCAAATAATACAATCATTAATCAATTATGAACTTAATGTTTGTTACTACATGCATGCTGATTTCTAAATAACAACATTTCTAGCAACTAATTATTAACTAATTATTAATTTTCAACATTTTCATCTGAAACAGAAATGACATAATATGCTGATTTTTGACACGATCACATGGTTGGTGTGTGATGAAATGTACAAAATGACTAAGTTTAACCAAATTGTTTAAGGTTGGTATAAACTGTACATAATTAGCAGAGAGGGGAATAAAGATTAATCATTTGTGCTTGAACTGTAGTGTTGCAGCCAGTAGTTTGTTATTTGGAGCTGGAAGTAACTGAGTTGTGAGAGTGCAGGGTCATGGGTGAAGAGCTAAAATTCATCCAACTGACTGGAGTAGACTTGCATGTCAAGGAAACATACATTTTTCCTTTATTTAATAAATATAAACTCTGGAAGTCTGACTCGACAGGCAATCGAGCTGCCATACCGACCTGTCAATCACAGCCTGACAGGGAACGTCAGAGTCTCTATCTGGTTATAAATGGAGGAAAAATTAGATGAAGCATGAGACAACTTACTAATAGTTCAAACTAAAATGAATGAGACCAGAATGACTCTTGGAAAAAATATAAAACCTTAACGTTCTTTAGCTCAATTCACTATAATGAGATTAGTCACCAATTTTTCATCAGATTTGTACAATTACGTGATTACGGACCTGAATCTCTTCTCTCATGGTGAACAGTTTTGAAGTGTACTCCACCAGAAACACTCCATTTGTTTACAAACAGAGCTGGTAGGTCACTTGGGCATTTTTGGAAATTTGACACAACATGCATTATGGGAAGTGGAGGTCCATGTAACCGCATTATGGCAGCACCAACAAACATGGAAATAGCTTCATTGCCTCTTCCTACTGCAGCTGCGAGGAGTTCTGCTTCCCACAGTGCAAGTCGCAATGAAATTTCAAAACTGCCTGTGACCTACCAGCTCTATGTAAACAAATAGATTGTTTATGGTGGAGTACACTTCAAAATTGTTCACTGTGAGGGAAAAGATTCAGGTGCATGATCACAGATTTGTGATACTTAGGCTATGACTCTGGTTTTACAGATCTGATGAAAAATCGATGATGAAAGGACATATGTAGCTTTAATTATGGGTTCCAGGACTTTTTGGAGTCAAACCTAGAGGCCACTGGTTTTATTGCATTTTTAAGATATTTCTGAACTTCTTTCATTTTGCAGCAAACAAAATAAAACCAACTTAGTAACAGGAAAACAATCATAAGAATGTTATGTGATGGTAACAATCATGTACAACGCCTCCTTTCATTTAGAACTGTGACACACACTATTTTTTGTGTTTTACTTGTACAGGTTTGTTATCCCACCATATTCAGCTCCACCACTTCCCACTGAAGACTCTATATCCCCATGTGACACCGTCTTGTCTCGTACATGTCACAGTATGACTATGGCTACATGCTTGAATGAAACACAATAGGGTCATAATAAGCAGTTTGCTCAAATATTATGGGCACTTTTCAACAGGATAACAGGCCCGGCATTTTATTTGGTTTGTTTGAATGAATCAACTGAAGATTTGACAGTATTGTTTCAAAGTCAAACAGAATTACTATCATTAATTTTGACAATAATTTCTACATAGTTTTGGCTAGCCCATGTCGACTTATACGTCTTGTTTCATAGATGGAGAAATCAACAAGTTGTCTTTTTGTTGTTTTTTTTGTTAAAAAGTCCAAAACAGTTTGTGTCATCCAATCGCAATCTGACAAACTCCATGTTAGTCATTTCTGTTCTATTTCTATCATTCCTTGTTTATATTGTTTCACTATGCATTTACTGCAATTTCTCTTTGTTCCATTTGAAGTATTTCCCCTCTAAAACGAAAACAACTAGACTGAATACAGTATCTAGTACTGTGTAGTTTGTAGTCCACGGTCAGAACATTTATTATTTTATAAGCTTATTTAGCAAGGTCAGGATGATGAAATTTTCAAGAATAGAGTGTATCATTTATAATGTAATTCTTCCGTTTCCGTTTAAGTTTGTTCTAATCTTCGTATTCATTGAATTGACCAATGTAAATATATATAACTTGGAATGTCTTATCTTTACCATAATCCTGGAAGGTCTCAGACCATTGTTCTGTTTATGTGTGTATCTGTGCAGTTCTGAGAAATTAAGACATTTTTAATTGGCCAATGTGCCTACAGTTGAGGAATAGTCACATCTCAATATTAGATATATTTTTTCTTTTAAAATTCCCTTTTTTAAAGTTTGGGAAGGACCGATTTAATAGCTAAGCAGTTGCCAGGGGGAGGGACACGAAGCAGCCTTGCACGTCCGATCATATTTGCATGACTGGAAGTTGATAGGGCCAATATTTTGGGAGATATTAGTAATTTTGGAATACAGTAGCCTTATAGTTGCATTGCATTGCCTGTGATTGATGATGGGTACCATGCTGCATGATGGGAAACAAAGTTAAAAACAAGAATAACACATTTACTAACTGCAGTCCCCAGATATCGGTGTTAATATATTAATTGTCAATTTACCAAACAATTTTTATGCCAGTGTTTGTTAAATATAGACTGAAATATTTTCCCCAAAGTAAGCTCTCCCCAGTATAAAAATACCACATCTAGAACCAATGGTGCCCCACAGGTCAACGCCCTAGTTAGAAATATAATATTATATAAGCTCCACAGGACACATTTAGTCACACCCAACAGACCCCCCACCCCCCAGAAGACATGGAGGAGAAGTTGTTGATTAAACCCTATGTTAATAGGGTTACAATACAATAGCCTTTATTGCCATTGTGTGTACAATTAAATTAGGAGTGCTCAAATCAGTGCAGCAATATTAATAAAACACCAGTACTACAAAAAAACACCAAAAAAACAAAACAATAATAGAGACAATAGAAAAAAAAACCCTGAAAATAAAATGAGAAAATAGAATACATCTTCAGCATTACCTATGAAAACAGTATGTATGTCTATTAACAGTACGTGTATCTATGAACACAAGTCTATATAAAACCAGTCTATTTACATTTGGATAAATATTAAATAAATATTGCAATGCTATTGCAGAACTGAAGATTATTGCACAAGTTATTGCACACAACTCCTCATATTGTAGGGTTATTGCACATTATTGCACTTCTATATATACTGTTTGCTTTCATGTTTAAAGTTCCTCAGTGATGGACAGTACATGGTTTTTCCTTTTCCTCTTTAAGTAGTTCTGTGGCGTTATCCTTTTCCTTTTGGTGTTTAGAGTTGCGTATTTGACCGGGAATGTTGTCTTAACTCAGCCTTGTGACACAGAGCGAGCTTCTGGCGGCTTCTGAGCTCAAGGGAGACATTCCTTTTCCTTCATCTGCTGGTGGGAGTGGGAGGGTGGGGCTGTGGTGTTTCAGAGCACATTATATGCCCCAGATAGCTGCATTCCTATCCCCGCTCCCTATCTAACCTCCTACATGCACACTCACACACTCAGCCTGGGACCACACCACACCTTTCCCCTGCATTTTACCACATCCTCCGAGTTTAATTATCTGGGAAAATATTTATTCATGGTCCACTGTCATTACTTCGTTTGATGTGTTGATGAGGTTGTCTTTTATCTGCACTGTCACCTTGAGTCCCCTGCCTTCAAGGTGAACTTGTTGCCAGAAGCGAAGATTCACTGTGTAGTTAAGAAACCAAAATTCTTATGCTACACTTTGGAAGTTTTTGGATAGTGATATTTTTCACTGTCTGGCTCTACTCCAGCATACTAGATTTCAGATGAAAGACTATTAAGTTAAACTGCTGACTTTCAGCTTTAGGGTGTTTGGGGTTGTTCATATTTGTAATGGGTGGTCATATTTCATCCCATTTTTAGAATCAGGTCGTGAAATGGTTTTGTTTGTTCATATTGAAACATCCATAACGCCGTGCCAAGACTGATTGGACATTTATAGCTAATTAACCAGAGTTAATTGGTGTCAACTATGTGTGGACTCATGTTCTAAAATGTGTCTTTTCATGTTCAAACTTGGCAGGACATGTAGCCAAATCCACATACAATGGGCTCTACTCGATAATTGCGCAGGGAAATGCACAGCTTTTGCCCCTGCAATTTGCCCCGTTTTAAGGACCTATTCATAAACAGTTTTGTGCTAACGATATGCTGGCACAAACTCACATACCATTTGCGTGCAATTTTCATGTGGTTTCTAATGTTTTTTGGGTTTTTTTTTTTGGAAATTTCAGCACATAGCATAAATGGGACTTGCTAAAACCATCAAATTACACCACTTGTGCAAGTGAGATTCACACATAACTCTTCACAATCACAAACCAACTCTCATGCATCCATGTGTCTCTCCCTACTTCTTCCCTTCCCCTTCACCCCTAGCTCTTTCTCTGTCTCTCTCTTTTTTTTTTTTTTTTTCCTCTAAATTTACCTCTCTTTTAACCCAACTGGTCAAGGCAGATGGCCATCCTCCTGCTCCAGGTTTCTGCCTGTTAAAAGCACCACTGTCACCAGTTACAAGTGTTTGCTCCTGGAGGATTCTGTTGGGTTTCTGTAAATTGGCTTCAGAGTTTGGTTTCCTCCAGCTCCATATTTAAAGTGTCATGAGATAACTTTTGTTATGATTTGGCGCTGTATAAATTGGCGACATGTCCAGGGTGTAACCCGCCTACATCCATAGGTAGATGGGATACGAATCCAGCAAACTTTTAAGGATAAAGTTCAGAAGATGAATGAATGAACACAAAATAATCTTTCCGGTCACTGAATATATTACAGAGACTTTACTGCTGCCCTTAAGCTGAGAATACACTATGCCTTTTGGATCATTTGTAATTTAACCCCTGCCAACACTGTGCAACTGACTCGTACACGATGTCAGCCAAAACTTGCGGGAGAGGTGCACACACTGTGCGGTCTACGATCTGGCTTCACAGCACACACTGTACAAGTGAATGTACACGACAGCTGACTGTCCGCAGTCGCACACTGACACTACAGGAGCCAAGGTAAGGACAATAAACTCTACGTCGTGTTGACAGGCTTGGCAATTGTATGCACAAAACACAAAAAGAAAAAGTCCCATTGTATTTGGACACACCTGTGGCTGCAACGATGTGGACAATATGGACTGTCTATTTAGCAAAGGGATGTGGAGGTAAGACAACTAGGCTAAAGTAGAACTCTACTGAACTTTTGTTTGTATCTCGTAGCCTTTTTTTTATTCATTTTGACGATATGAGGGGATTTTGGGATCTTTTATGTATGACCGTAGAAGATTTTAATGTGCTACTCCAGAATATTTCTCCACTCATCCAAAAGGAGGCTGTTACCTTCAAAAACAGTCTTTTGGTCACGCTCCAAATTATCGCAAAGTGTAGGTCTCTCACTATACTTGACATCAGGTTGTCATGTCTGCAGTTGTATTTCCATGATTATATGCTGCGCAGTGACGTAATACCGCACAATTGAGAGTAAAAATTGTTATGTCATATGATAGAAAGTCCAGTGATCATCCAATTTCTGACTGTGCCGGTGCTGCACACTGCACGATCAGGATGCACGACAAAGCCGACATTTGGCCTGATTTGAAAAGCGTTCTACAGGATGAAATCTTGTCAATTTTGGACCAAAAACCACATAGTGTGTGGTTTAGAACTTTAGAACTGTGTCACAATGTCCCATACAGTAAACAACAGTGTGTACATTTGTCCACATGATACAGCAGGTGTAACACCTGATCCATCCATGTAAATGGCATGCGCAGCATTGGTGAAGTCTGCTTTTGCAGCACAATCCCCTCTTGCAGACTCTTTGTTTCATTTAGACTTGTTTATTTAGACTTATTTTCTCCTTGCAAATGTCGCACAATACTTTTGTGAGCCTCATTTACTGTTAGAAAAATGTTTGCAGCCATTATTGTTACTTTTTAGGATGTAATACTATACTTTTCAGTGGATGAGGTAAAACGTTATTACACAAACCCTTTATATTAAAACAAAGACAGTGATCCCATGCTTTGTATTATGAAATCCACGGCTTAGTTCAGTAGACCAATTGTACTTGTGTTTTTGCTGAAAATGGCCATGTACAGTATGTTACAGTTTAATTTATCTTTTTTTTGTTTTGATATGCTCATTTGTTTCCAATTTTCCATCCAACTTGACATTTAAATTAATCTCAGTAATCTCAAGTGTAAATAATTTTCTGGTTCCTAAAGCTCAGGCAAACATTAGAGCAAGACTGTTTTAACCTCTATTCTATGAATCATCTTCAGAGAATACAATGTCTCCCCCCTCCCCTTTAAAAAGTACATTTCTGACAACTGGGACAAAAGTTGTGAAATTTGAAGCACCACCTCATGCTGTTTTTAATCCAATGAATAAGTATGCCAAGAGCAGCACTGTCATATTCATAGAGTAGCATTTTAAAGGGATCTCCCCCAGTGTGCTCTGTGATCAGCACTGCATTGTACATATCCGACATGTCCTTAAAGTGCTTCAGGCATTGCGATCTGACTTATTTCCTTGAGTGACTTCTCCCCCATCAAAATCGTCTTACTCTAGTAACATGCTTAGTGTTGCTTGCCCACAGAAATAGCATCGAAACAAGGTCGCTGCCAGATGCTAAAGTCTTTTTAGTGGCTTGAGATGACATTCTCATTTTCAAAGTCAGTCCAGCATCATTGCACAGATTTTCTCAAAAAAAAAAAAAAAAAAGGAGAAGATCAGTAGCATGAACACAACTTATACATTTAAAGGCTAGACTTTGGTTAAGCTCTCAAAGACTGTTTTTTTTTTGTTTTTTTTTTTTTTTCTCACAGAATCACCACATTTTCTATCCATTAAGCTTCATATTTATGTTAGTACTATGTATGTATGTTAGTAGAAAATATTACAGTATTGCAACCAAAGGCTTAAAATTAATAACCAAGCCATAATCAATGGATTTACACTGGGTTGATTCAGTTTATGTAAGTTATGATTAGTCAGAAAGATAAGTTCATCACAAGTTCATCACCAAACACGATTGTATATCTCGACACTTCCAGTCCCACCGGGGCACTGGACCTACAGTATAGGTTTCAAACCACAGCCTGAAGCTGAAAACGGACCCACCAAAGGGTCCATTTTGGCCTCTGGGATGAAAGTGTGGAATGCAAAAATTACACTGAAGACATTAAATACAGCCCAGTTTGATCTCAAGTGGGATAGGCCATTAAATTCTAGCATAACAACTTTATTTATACACATTATGTGTGTATATATATGAAAATGCTGACATTTACAGACCATCATGTCACAAAAAAGTTAAATTTTAGGAGTATTCTGCCTGTTACTAAATGAGTTGTGCCTTTGGGGATCCACTGTGATCTGTAAGTCGTAATGCACATGTGTAAATGATAAGCTGAGGCATAATATTGGTAAAATTGCTCTTACTTTTTTGAAGAAATTCCAGGTTCTTCATGGTTTTTCATGTTGCATTTTTGAAAAAAATATATTTTGTATGCCTGAACACTTCCATAATACAATTTTACTTCCTACTTACAAACAAGACATTGATCATCAGAACAAACATGATTGTCTGTAAAGATAGGACTAGATGAACTAGACATATATTTAACATGGTAAGAATTTATATTTGACTACCCTCATCTTAGAGAAATTAAATAGAAGGAAATGGTCCAGACAAGGACAACTAAGGAAAAATACTGGGCCTGGGCCTTGTTTGCATTATTGGGGATGTATGCCAGGTTGTGGTGTATGCTCAGTGAAAAATTACTGTGTAAATGTTTGGGCTGTACCCAAAGTAACCTTTCAGCCATTTACTTTCAGATCCCCTTATAGACTGTCCATTTTTTAAAGCAGAACAACTGGGACGCAGTTCATGCTTGTGGTGGGGCCGACTCACACTGGAGTAACAAAGAAGAGCAAACACATGCAGCTGCAAGGATATGGGTGCTATTGGTTTTAAATTCCTTTCATCTAAAAAGCGAACCACCGTTATTGTGTTTCAAAGATTTCTATGTGGCACTCATGTTCAACTCTTCAAAATCCAGATAGCCCCAATTTATCAAATCTCACTGGAAGATGTCAAACTTCATTCAGTTTTGCTGCACAATGAAAATTCATCATTTACCAATCAATAAATCTGCACAGTCGAAGTCAGATGTAGGGATGATGAAATATGAATTATGAGTTTGCTGAGGCCTTCTTTTTTGCAGACATCCATCACTGTCAACAAAATGAGTCCAGCAAATATTCAATTAAGACCTCAGGGCTCCATTCCTCATTCATTATTCTGGGGTTAATTTGTAACTGTAGATTTGTCTTGTGTCACTTTAAGGCGAAGAAAGGAGGATTTTTAAATGGACTTTTTTTTTGTAGAGCTTATGGCGCTCCGGCTCATCTTGTGGATTCATTCTTGAATATCTGTAGTTAAAATGTCTATTATAGGTTTCAAGTACACTGAATTAATTAATAAATACATCTGTTCATTTACATAAACACTTACCTTCTCCACCTGGCATGTTTTTTTTTGCTAAAATTTGCATCATAGCATGAATGTGTAAATTAACATTCTTGAGATGCACATGGAAGCTCAGTTGCAGTTAATCACATGTTAATTTTACAATTTGTGGGGGAAAAAGCTGTCATGAATATGGTATGGCTCATTTGTTAATTTACAGAAGGCAAATCCTCAGGTCACTGTACCAGTAAAAGTAAATAATAGGTTTATTAGTAGTTTAGGAATAGTATTAATCGTAAAATAATGTTTTACCAAGTCTGCAAATTTTACACCTACAGTGCCATCCTCTGTACGAAACTCATGACTACAGAGTTTTTAGTCTTGCCTTAGGCAGCCATGCAAGCCAGTCCAGCTCATTGATTGCCTCTTCATCAAGAGGGCGGGGGTGTGCGCTGAGAAAGAGGTGAATGTCGCACTGAGTGGCAAGAGGTGAGGAAGCTGTGGGAGAGCCATTGGCTGACAGAATGAAAGTTAAACACCGGCCTACAATCTTGTCTCACAGCTGGAGTCAGCTTGTAGCCTTGGGGCAGGGGCTGAGTTTATTGACCAGGCTGGTTCCACTCACCTGCCCAAACCCTGTCTGCTTCACGTGGATTTTCCTTGGACCCAGTGCTCAAGAGACGTCCATGTGTTATTGATTTGAATGTTACCATAGTAGTGCGCCTGCTACTGTATTCTGCTTTTCAAATTTATCACATGGTGCTCACTATGCTTTTATGTTTCTTAAAGCTGAAACTGGGTATTTTGAGAATGTCGCCTTTTACCATAACCACCAGGGACATCTACTGTCAGTGATCTTGATTCTGTGATTAGTCCAACAGTGATGCACATTGATTCCCTGTCCAGTTATGATGAAAGGCCAACCTAAACTGAGCTTATGACCGTGGTCAACAGCTTTTGTGATGTTTAATTAACGTCAAACAAACAGAAGTGTAGAATGTGGGTTTTTCCATTAAGTCACAAACACGATGATTTGCTTATTTATTACAACAAGATGACATGAGAAGTCATTCCATAAATATGGTGACTATTGTAAATATCATGTTGATTTACAGATATATTCATTATTATTATATATTATACAGGGCTCAGTTGGTCTGACCAAAGGATCTGGCTCTGACTGTCCACATGTCAAAGTGTCTTTGGGCAAATCACTGAACCCTAAACTGCTCCCAGTAGAGACTGGAAGTGCCTTGCATGGTGGCAGCTGCCTACTGGTGTATGAGTGTGTTTGAAAGGATGAATGTGAGGCCTTTTAAAGCACTTTGGGCACTATGAAGGTGTATAAAATGTGCTATATAAGTTCAGTCCATTTACCATTACCCCTCTATCCTGTACTTAATTTAAAAACAATTATTTGGTTTCCACACATATCATGCCATGTTTCCTTTAAAGCTCTTCTTCTTCACTTGTTGTAATGTCTCTCAAAATCTTTTTTTAAATTTATGTGACTATAGTTACAGAAAAAGGCTTTTCCATTGCAGGTTTGCATGATATACCAATTGCACTATGCCTGAAAAAACACCTCAAAAATGTAATTGAAAAACAAGAGTTTTGGCGAAATTGTCCATTTTCCATTAGATACATTTTTATGCACAATTTGAGGGTCAATGCAAAAGCAACCACAGGTACTGTGTGAATAAATTCTCGATTAGGGTTTGTTACTATGGCTACCAGCAATTGACACACAGCATCACCCTTATGAATCACACATTACTGGCTGCTCTCTATATACCTCTGTATATAGATTTTGTTCCACATCTTGTTCCACCAGGATCCCATAACCTATAATATATATTATTACTTAGATCCCAAGAGTAGCAATGATACATATTTTAGATATATAAATTATTCAGTTTGACATATAAATATACATAGAATGTATTATGTAACTTCTGTTTTTAAAAACAGCACATTTTTGTCTCTACTAGATGTGAAATATGCCTGCATCCCTTGTTCACCAGATATTGAGTTGGTTCTATTTGATGTAGCTAGGCTTGACATTTCAGCTCAATCCGCCAACACTCTTTGCCATGCTCCAGTGTTGTCTTTTGCTGTTTCAGTTCGTCTAACTAGATTGCTCATAATATTTTATACATGTTCACAGTAAATTTTCCTGGTAGTCTAGAGAAATTCCCACATTTGAGCCAGTATATTTATTACCTTTGAACAGGCAGTGATGGAACAACAGTCTGTCCTGTTGATGAATCTGCATTGTCATTTTATTAATACCCCCACACGGCTGGGGCGGCTGCCATGGATTTTCCATCTAAATGGATTAAGCTTTCATTTCTTATGCCTAACCACCAAAAAGAGAGGTTAGAAAATAAGAAAACATGAGATAAAGGGCTTTTCCAATGCACGATCACTCAGTTCTTAACCCCGTCCAGATTGACCCCCACCTCTTTGTCCCCTTAACATAAACAAATCAGCTTGTTTTGAGCAAACCTTATGCATATATATGAGGGCTTAGTGTCTTTGTGTTTCTGTGACACTTAATATGTATTTCACTTTTTGAGTTAGCAATATAAGCCACCGAAACAGCTGCAGAAATTTTATATTAGTTTTAGAGGCATGCACTGGAATGTAATTTATTTTTGACAAATCAAAAGAAAAGCATGCAGGTGTCAATTGGTGAAAGGGGAAATGCTTTGAATGCAACCCAAGCATACTTTATTTTCTTTTATAAATTTTGAACTCAAACAATTTGGCAGTTAACTGCACCTATAGGCTGAACAAAAAAAAAAAAAACAAAAAAAATACTTGTCCTGTGATCCATTCAGTAAAGGTGTGTAAAAATGTGGCTCAGACTGAAGTGTGACCTGCCATGTGTCTGGCACACTGCAGGTGGGGGGTGGGGTGGGGGCACACAACACACACAAACACACATTCAGTCACTACATTCACAACAAGATATTTCAGCTTGACCTCTGCAAGCTGAAATAATGTCACATGTTGCCAAGATGCATCTTGGCAATTGTCCTGCACTGAAGGGATTTGCAGGGAGAAGAAGAGGGATGGGAATGGGGGATATAGATAGGTTGGTGGAGTCAGCCCTGGATTTATGTGTCTGTAACCGAGCCATTTACAAGGAGACAGTTGCCCCTTTTCTTCAGGGGGGGAGTTGCTTGTTTGCCACAGAAGCTGCTGTGCAAATATTAGCTGTCCTCATGCACCTGCTGCCATTGTGGGATTCTCCCCCTCCCTACTGGTTTCCCACCCTGTATTGCTATACACTTTATTTGTCAAACACACAAAGGAAGACAGACGCACAATAGAGGAACATTTTAGCAGTGCCTGGTCCTGTGTCTATGTCCTGACACAGGGTAAACAGTGGTATGACCTCCCATCCCCCAGAGTTGGGGCTGCTCTCCTTTAATCTGGGGCAGCAGGCTTTCATACTGGAGGACTGGTCAGTCACAGGTCCCAGTGTTCAAAAGGATTTGACCGCTCATGGCCTGGCCCACCGGCCTCATCTACATATGTATTTATAGCAAGTACAAGACATACAAGCACCAGTGGTTGGTGGCAGTAGATGGCAGTATTTATGTTGATGCGTTCTAATCTTATTGTCCCGGTATTCAAAGAACGTTGTGTTGACTCTCAATCAGCTTTAAATCCTGTTAATTCTCCCTCCTCTCATCAATATTTCATTTTCCTCATTATATAAGCTATTGTGTCGCTGTGTTCCACTCAGCTGCTTTCCAAC
Organism: Maxillicosta whitleyi; assembly: GCA_029822895.1. NCBI lineage: Eukaryota > Metazoa > Chordata > Actinopteri > Perciformes > Neosebastidae > Maxillicosta > Maxillicosta whitleyi. The sequence continues at coordinate 9,052,823 of JAPSES010000002.1, forward strand.
AGTTCAAACCTTTCTTTTAAACCATGACACCCTAATTTAATTTTCATATAAACCGATTCACTTGAAATGAAGTTGATGTGGACAGAAGGATTGAAAAGTGCAATAATTTTCTTATTAATTCTCCTAACACTTTTTTTGGCATTGTGACTAATTTTATTGTCTTTGTGGACTTTAGTTTATACTAATTAAACATACAATTAGATTTTTTTTTTTTTTTTTTTAACAAAAGCAAACCTAAAAATACAGATAATAACTTGAATAATGGAAAGACAAGAACCCTGTAATCTATCAGTATCAGTACTGTTTATCACATACACATCTATTATCACATACATTGTACTGTTATTTATATTTATGAATATTACACCCAACAAAATGGTGAACTTCAGAGCCAATAATCCATTTAACTATTCAGATTTTTTTCAAATGTCATGTTTTTGTTTATTACGTTGTTTTTTGTTGTTGTTGTTTTGTTTTGTTTTTTTACACCAGAGGGCTATATCCCCAAATGCATGTGTATACACTTTTCATGGACACACTATTTTTTTTCTACCTGTTTTCATTTGTAAATGAGAACATTCATTCTTTTTTTTCTTATTCTGCTTCCACATGATCCAAATAAATGATTAATCAATCAAACAGTCAATCAATGAATCAGTACTAAAAATATGAAGAATAAATATGTTAAATATGATAAATATGTAATGTGTTGACTCAAATACTTTCATTCCTTACACTTTTTTTTCTATGTGGTTTCAGAATTCTGAAGTAGCTCAGATGTTTTATCCTTCATCTACTTGAATAATTGAAATAAAAGGAACCCTGAAGGAAACTGAATTTGTTTTGCAGTCTGGATGTTAATAGTTGTATGGTTGGAAGTTTAGTGTAAAATATATTTTTCCAGATGCAAACTGGGCTTTTATTTTAACTTTGTGTAAGTAACTCTTCAAATACTTTATACAGTCAACATTCAACACAGTGTTCATTGCCCTCTTTGTTCCTTTCAGTCTCACTCTGTGTGGTTGTCACCAATGCGCCTTCTCTTCTTTAAACTTATTGCTTTCTGCATGTGCATCTATTGTGTGTGTGTGTGTGTGTCTGTGTCTGTGTCTGTGTCTGTGTATAGACAAACACCCATATCCTCATAAACAAAGGGGGGTCCCTGGAGTTGGCCACAATTACTGTGTGTATTGTTTCTACTCTGTATGTCTGACAGGCCACACCACTTGGGGTCTCCTGTGTATTGCTTCCTACATCATCCCCCCTCACAGTAAATGTCCAACACACAATCACATTAGTCGTGTCTCTGTACTGTATGTGTATGGGACACCTTCCACTCATACAGGACCTCACAAACCTGGTTGTGTATTCTTTGTTAGAGTATTGAACATGGATGTGTAAGAGGTACAGTAACTGTAAAAGAAATGAGAAATGTACTGTATGTGACTGTGTTAGTCAAGGTTGACATGAACATGGACATATGAATTATGGTACCTGGCATTCAATGTGTTGCCAGCAAAGCACAGTTTTTTCATTCTACTTGACTGAATGAAAACATTCAACAATTGTATTCTATTCAGCTGTTTTCAACACTTCTAGATCACTCAGTTAACATGTTAGACTGGTCACAAGTAAAGTACCTCCAGAATAAAAGGAGTGAAATAAGTTTGAGTCACTAATTAAGAAATCAAAAACACTGGTTGGTTATAGTTTCCAAGACATACTTACGGCTTGGGTCAGAATATAAAATTCTGAGAAAGAATGGGTTTACTCAAACTGATTGTTTGTCTCAGAGCTGCCAGATCTACTTCAAAACACTGCCTACACATTGCATTCACTTTAAAGGTTGTTTTTGGATGGAAGACTTATAAATATATTGTGCAAGTGTACATAAACCAATATGTATGTGTAATAATACAGAATTATATACATTGAAAACATCAGCCAACCTGCACTTTGGTCATTTGTTTTCCAATTTATCTTGTTGAAATATATAAGATTTTGCACATATAATCTCAGAGGCAGATCATTTAAAATAAAATAAAATAAAATAAAAAGAAGACCAGAGATATTATGTGATTGCACTACAAGTGGGTCTTACCTTTTCATTGCAAGTGCCATTTGCACAAAATGTAAATGACAGAAAAACAGGTGAATAAAAGTGCTGAAAAGAAAGGAATGGTTTCTATCCACTGAGACACTGAAGCCCTATTAATGAATGGTTGCATTTATAGAGAAGCGCAACAGTAATCTTCAAATAAAGACCTTGTACCTTCTGCAGCTGATGTACATGAAGGTCTGGATGAAAAAAATTCAATAATAAGCAAATTTCCCAAATATGCAGACAGGTGGTGAAATAGATAAAAATTTTACGACTTCTAAAATGTCTCAGTAAAGTGTTGGGCCACAGCTTCAGTATTCTTCGACTTTGATTGTACAAATCTGTGAACTCAACAGGAGGGATCAAACACAATTATTCTAAAAGATATTCTCCCATTTGGTCTTTAGATGATGGAGGTGGAAAGTGCAGTCTCCGTCAGTCTAAAATCTCCCACAGGTGTTCAGTCAAGTTGAGATGTGACCATGAAAGCTGCAGCTTATCATTCATATAATGTTCATATCAAAGCATTTAATGACCCTTCATCTCCTACGAATGGGCACTTTATTATCCTTGAAAAAGACCACTCCCATCAGGTTTTGTCTTGAAATTTGATACAGAGCTTTGTGTGTTTCTGAACATAATATTTCACATGTTTGTAATGTTGTCCAACATTTTGATGATCATACAGTTGTGGAAAAAATTATAAGACCATCAAAAGTCATCAAAAATAAAGGATATCTAATCAAGTACTACCTCCTGTGTGTATCATGTGACTAAAACAGACAGAAAAGAAAACATGGAATGTCTAAAAACACTGTTTTTATCAGTACAATGACGTAGATATTGACGTAATAACTGAAGTGATTTTAGTTATCATCAAGAGAACATGGAACATTGCTAGATATGAGCTCTAAAATTAATTTTTTTAATCATTATATTTGCCCAAAGAAATGTATCTTTAGCTGTACCAGGCATTAAAATGAACAAGAAATTGAAGAAAACAAGGGTGATCTAATAATTTTGTATAATTATTTCTCATTTTCTCTCATATTTCATTTCTCACTCTTATCTTGTCTTATTGCCTATCTACAGGTTATCCTACAAATAAACATGTGCATCTGTGACCTGTTAATAATCATAAATAATAATAATAATAATGTATTGGATTATAACACTGTTACCTAACCCAAAGTAATTATCACTTGTTCGAGCGATATGATAACCAAACATACAAAAGGGTTAACATGTTATTGTCTCTTCACTGAACATTGATTGAATCCAGTACTGCTTATTAGTTCCAACAAAGAGGTAATATAATCACATATGCCTGCTGTTAGAGCTACACTAAACTGGCACTGAATTTGATAAACCTTGGTGAAAGGACATGGGCCAGAGACAAAAAAAAATAATAATCTGGATATTTCTAAAAAGTGATATAGCCTGGATTTTATTTTCTTTATCTAACATTGCAAGATTAGGGTGTTTGATTGAAATACAGGACTGTGGGGGAGGTATGAGCTCTACCATGTGCTGCATTTCCAATGAAACATTTGACACCTAAATTGGCACCTTCAAAACGCTTGTGCATTCAGGCTCCTGTTAAATCTCAATTGCAGTATTGCTGCCGCTTGCAACATATTGCCTGAAGCTAACCCCAACACACTTTTGTCAAACAAGGGAAAAATGCAAACGGGGAGGCAAGACTCCAATTAATTGGCCATAGATATGCAGCTACATGAACCCATTAATGGGGAGCAAATAGCTTTAACTTTGTTTCTAATGTAATATAAACTTTAATTAATAAAGTGTGTGATGAAGTGGAGACTTATCAAACAAGCCCTGTGTCCATTAAAAGCCCTAAACCCTCACAAGGCAGGCATATTAAACCCAGTTTCGAAATGTGTTTATGAGCCCCATGGAGAAAAAACAGTGAGAAATGCCGAGACATGAAGAAAAAGAAATGAGTTGTGTAATTAGTGAAAATTAAGAGCTTTTAATCCAGGAGGAGGGATGATACGAGGAAAAGCAGGGGGGGAGAGATAGTTAAAAGGGGGGTATTGGCATGCTGAGACGGGTGGGTGGGACTATGAAACGAATGCTTAGCTTACTTTTGTTTGCCCCTGAAGAAATGAGCAAGGACCCAAAGGCACACACCTAATAAAGACACTCATAATAAAAAATATGGTTATTTGTGTAACGGGCTTTAAAGCACAGCTGCCTTCACCTATAAGACGTCTTTGTTCTGAAAGATTCTGCTCTGTCAAAGTGTCTGCACGCTTCTACACATTTGCAGTTTTTTCGCTTATCAGTGTCCGACAACCTAAATATTCGATTTAAAGGTTCGTTTCATGTTAGTGCAATGAGATTCGGTGCCACTTATACCATTGGTCCTGTTGTCCAGCTGCATATGTGAGATGTCTGGGTGTCAGCGTCTCTTATTTTCCACTTTAGACAGAGTAAATGTTAAATTGTGTCTTAGACTTCACGTTATCAGCAGCAATGATATTTCCTGGTCCATCTTCAAGTGGCATTTCTTTGCTCCATTTTATGACACGCATCAAGACGACTTCCACCGACAGTTTCTGCTTCACTAGGCTTGACCTTCTAAAATGAATCCAGATGTTCCAAGTGATGGACAGAAGTGAACACCAAGGGAGCGGTCATGGTTTTGGGACACAGTGATAGTATTACATTGAATGGAAAAGCACAATCATCCACCCTGCAGGTTTCACACCACCGCAGAGCGGAGCAGAGAAGAAATGCATCTTCCCAATGGGGCCAACGTTACATACATGTCTTAAATGGGGTCTTCATGTTCATGGCCTTGCTAACAATGAGGCCAATGGAGTAGTTCTAAAAGGTGTATTTTAAGCACGGCAAAGCAGTTTTCACACCCAAGCTGGAGATGTTAAGTAATTTCCGAACATTGTCTAAGGTAAGGACCCCCTATTGTTTACAAGAGAAGCATGAACCATTTTGGTGTGCTTTTTAAAGTGCCAGGAGCCATGCAAGTGATTGTTCTTGCCTATGAGCTCTGTTAACCTCCCCCTCCTGCAGAGTCTTTCTAGCACAAAACTGCTCTTAATAGATGTTTTAAGTTCTTCCACAGTCTGTGCCTTTGTCGTCGTAGAAAAATTGCGACTCATTAAATACCTGTTTTTTTTTTTTTATTATTATCAGCCAAAATATACCAGTTATACAACTCAGGAACCTGTACTAGAGCAACACGAAATGCACGCTTCTCTGTAGATCCACATGCTTCATTATTTTTGTTCTTTTTAAAACAAAGTAAGTTCCCATTTGATTTCAGTCATGGCTACTGACCAAAAATACCTTCGCTTCCATTTTATGTTTGCTTAGTTCAACGTGCAGGAACAGACAGATGGTATACATGGAGTTAACTGCTGACAGTTATTGCATCCAACATTTGAGAATGCACAGCCAGCACATATTGTACCCAGCAACACAAGTACAGAGCTTTTTGATTACAACTAACCCACCTTTTAAACAACTAAGAAAAAAAAAAAAAATCATCAGGGTCGGAAAGTTTGTTTTCCTTAGATATTACGTTTCATTAAAGATGTTGAGGCATGCATATGTTTGTTTTTGTTTTGCGCCTTTATTTTTTCCTTTTTTTTTTTTTACTACGTAGTCATTTTTTCAGTGGATAAGTAGTGCTTGGGAAAAAATTGGTAGATCGCCAACAAGATATGCAGAACAGCGTTTCTGTTTCATGTCTCATTTGCTCTTAGTGGAAATGTCTGGGATGTAAGACTGTGAGATTGATCTCATAGCAAAATACACAGTATAACTATAACAACTCTTCATATCATTTATTTAATTTTATAAGGTATATATTCAGTTCAGTTGTGCATTAAATGGGCTATATGTAGTATTTCTGCTATCAAATATTAAAAAATGACCTACAATTATCATTAGAATATTAAGAGTAAATGGATCTAAAGTTATTCAATAATGCAAATGTGTGGATTATAGACATATGAACGGAATCCATTTATTCCAATAGTTCAGAAGATTTATGTGACTACCAGGTGGATTAGTGCGTTGTTAGTGACAAAATGTCAAAGGGCTCGTATTTTGCTAAACTCCCTCTTTTATTAGTCATTGGTTCATTTATTTGTGTTTTTGGACCTTAATAGTTCAAAATGGAGTGAATGAAGACCACAGGGAAATGATTTAAAATGCATAATTCCTTTTTTTTTTAATATAAATATCCCTCCTTTGAGATCTAGAAGCACTGTTGTTTTTCCCACTGGACATAGCTCTCTTTTTTACTTGTGAAAGTTTGATCATGAGGCTTATGAAGATATAACATCAAAATGTGATGTTATTATCTTTGCTAAGTTGCCGTGTGTTAATCCACAATTCAGACTAAAGTATGACAGCTGTGACTTTGTTCGAACAGATCTTTGGTGCAGCTATTGGAAACAGAAACAGAGGTGATTTACTGTGGTTGTTTTCTGTCTTTAAAAAAACAGAGCTAAGCTAGCAGAGCTATAATGTAAACTATCAGCAGACACATGAAGTTTATATGCACATTATAAGACTGACATTTTGACTGACAGTCAAAACATCCAGCTGTGAGTTTTTGTACAGAGTTTGATGATACTATGGTAATGTTTGTAAAGACTGAGCTTCATGCTTGATACAGTTCGTGGATAGATTGTGCTAATTATTTGATTGATTGTTTTGGTACATGACTTCCCCCTACTGTTGAGTTTCAGATATAAATACTACATACAACCCCTTTACATAAATGCTACTGTTACTGGACTGACTCCACATCCAAAGCATAATTGTTGGATTAATAGTTGGATAAAATGACCATTAAGGGTGTCCTTGAAAAACACGAATTTGCCAGATAACACTCACATTGTTACTAAGCAGAAATGAGTATAAGAATAATGGGTGTCAAGGTTGGTGCTTTGGAAAAATGCTGCCATGTAACACCAGGTCTGTCATGATTATAGACTTCATGATTCCATAAGTGACAGGAGTGGGGTATACATAATGGATCCACCACCTTCCACTATGCACTTTGTTCTCCTGGGGGATGGAGTCAGTGTGGGTCTACTCTGTTCCTTTTAAATCTGTAGAGGCCCATAAGGAAGAAACCCTTGAGTGGCCTCTGGGAATACTCTCAGTCAGCTTCTAGCTCAGATAAGAAGACTCCTACCTACAACAAAAGTAGAGAGTGGTCAGAGAGGATGAGGTTTTCAGAGGAGAAAGGAGTAAGAATTAGCAATATGTTTAGAAATTAGCATGGATAAAACCAATCGCCTACCAGTAGAGGACAAGGTATCATAATGACACAAACATTGCATTAAAAAAAACAAAAAACAAAATGTAAAACATGTTTTTTTGTTTTTTTTTTACATTTTAGAACACACAAGCAACACTACAAAGACGGAGTATAAAAGAACATTCATTTTTCATCTGATGGAATTGGTAGGCAGAAAATGTACTCTGTCCTTCAGTGGTGGTGGCCTACTTTGAAAGTAAAATAGCAACTATTGGAAAAGTAGAATGCCAATACAGTACTTAATATGCGTGCATATCAGCCTAGTGCAATGCTGTGGAGGCACACCTGAGAGGAATGTGAAACTCTGGGCCAGGTGCTTCATTCCCCGAGAGAGTGGGGACCGGAGGGTTTGGAGAACAGAGGGAGTGTTTGAAGTCCTAGAGGATGGTCCTGATTGTGGGTGGTATGTGAAGTCACAAGCCTCAAAAACACATGCTGCCACCTGGTTGTCTGAAATAGGCTGCTATGCAATTATCTGGGTCCTAAAACACGTGGGCAACACAGAGGGATTGCAGATTTATTTTCAATGTGACTCTTATTAACTGTTGTTTGAAGACTTTGGGGAGGTGTGTTGATGAAGAGGAGGTGATAGTGTGGAATTGATAGTGTGGTCCTTACACTGTATATTCTTAGTCATTCATTTTAACATCTATTTTTTTTTTTTACTCTGAAGTCGCAACTTTTCTCAATTTCCTATATGGTACAGTCAGAGATAGGGAAGATTTAAAGAAAAAAGCCACTTTTTGTGCTCAGATTGTGAACTTTTAAAGAATTCATACAACTTCATAGAGTCAGAGGCAGAAGTGCTCTAACAGTAGAAGTTAGATATTTAAAATATAGTTGGGTTTTTATTTCTATAAATATTATCATTGTATTTTATTCTACTCTATGGATCCCTTCGCCTTCAACAAACATATTGCTATACTGGCAGACTGTTTCTTTGTGCACGTAGCAGGTGACCCAACCCCAACAGGCTCATCTGCTGACACAGATAACAGCTCCTGGATGAAGAAAGATGAGACAACAGGGAGGCTGTCTGTCACAATGATGAAAATGCCTCCTATTTCCAGTACACATGTCTGGTGTCTCTACACTGATGCATGCATGTTCTTGTGTGCACGCATGCAGAAGTCATATACATAATGATGAATACAATACTGTATTACAATATGTATGGACAGTCGACAGAAGGCCACTATATATCCCTTTCAAGATGATCTCCTCCCTTTTCACCAACAGAAGGCTTATCCTGCGCCATACTATATGTGAACCTTTCCTCCTCTTCAGTCCCAGCACTGCTGCATGGATCAGTCTGTCTCAAGTTAAGATATGGTTGGGAGGAGAAAAAGGATGAAGGAGCAAGAATGTAATTGTGGTGCACTTTCACATGGACATGGTTGAATAGAATTTTGAAGTTGCAGAAAACGTTGTTCTTTCATTGATATAGTTGCGTGTCGCTGTTTATTTAATGATTTTGAGGTAGTAGACGAAGGCCGCTGGTTGTTTTGAAATGTACATACGATACAGGTATATGTTAATTTTTCTATCTGTTCACTGCAAAAACGTGTAAATATTGCCATAGTGCATCTAAACTAGTGTCTGCTGGGTTTCAGCTTTCTCTTCTCATTGAGGTACATATTTTCATTTTAGCTCTTATTTTATATATTGCCAGTTCATGAGAGATGTGCCCAAGTGTGTTGTGTTGTCCCCAACAGTTGCCTCTAGCAAATCAGCCTTTATGACTGGCTGTTACATGTCCTGTTCCTATTCAGATAATAAGCACAGAACATAGGGTCAATGGGTCCATGGGTTAGACCTGACTTTAATAAACCACTCTAAGTTTCGTCATATTTTTAACTTCAGCTGTTAAATGTTAAATACATCATGGCAGAGAGCACACTTTAATGGGAACAGCTAGCATGCCCCAGCTCTGTAGGTGAATCTCCTGCAACTGTATTATACATCTTGATTGACATGAGCATATATCTCAGGTGGAGCTCTTTACTTCAGAGGCAGGTGCTTAAGAGAATGGCTGCAATAGCCATTTAGAACACCAAATTACTTAAGTGATGTACTTACACATCAAAATACCACCAACTCCACCTTTTCAGAGCTGTAATGGCAGTGTTTTAGCTGTTGTGTTTTCACAAGAGTGTAACCTTAAAAGCTTAGCAAATACAGAAATATCATGTGTTTAGAGGTAGGTATGGTTCAGGGTGATGTGCCATCACCTTGCAGCATTCTCTGGTTACACATTGATGGGCTTATGTAAAAAAAAAACAGAAAAAAAGAAAAACAACCAAGACAGAACATTTAGGATGTAAACTGAATGGCGCATCTGCTGGGCTCTGTACAGTCTATCAAACATTTAAAAGATGCACCTTGAAATAAATAGCTTGTAAAAATAAAGAGCTTGAGCATATTAGATTCTCTTGTCTATATACATGTATTTCCTCATATGTTTTTGCATTTTAACCCAATTCTGTCTCCTTGGCAGCAGTGGATATGCCATTATGCATTTGCTTTTTCTCTCACATGATATGTCTTGGCAGGGTTCTGCTATTTTTCTTTAACATGTGTGCTCTTTCACTTATGTCAGTGGCAAATCGGAACATCCATAAAATCCACCTGACAACTGACACTTGGCTTGTGATAAACATCTGGTGCTAACACAGCCTGTGTTTATCTGTTGTTTACGGCTATTAGAGATGAAATGACAGCTGAGAGTATGTTGATCTTTTGTTTTTCTTTTGTATATTTAGACATGACTCTTTAGGTGCCTTTTTCTGTGTGCTCGTGTGTAACTCATGCACATGTGTTTTGGTTGTGACAACTCATTGCACAGAGAATGGTACTAGGGAGTCAGGGTTCTAAAGCCTGCTGTCAAGATCAAGGCCTGTGTGTGTTTGTGTGTATTTGTGGTAGAGAAGGCTGACTGGGCCAAATAAACTAGAAAGAACATGCATTCCAGAGATCATCTTGTGCCAATGGACATGCGTTTGGCCTCATGCAGTTTCCCTTCATCTTGCAATACCTTGTGAAAGGAGTGTAGCAGCAGAGACTTGTGTACTTGCTTTTGATCAGTGCACCACAGCAAAGGCTTTCAAGTGGATTTTTTTTCTACCATGATACCATGACTTTGTAAATGCTGTAAAGGGCCAGTGTCTTAATGACGGCCACCTAAACATCCTAATCTGGACCGATTTCCTTTCATTTCATTTCTTATGTGAGTGTAATTTCTTGGGTGTTGGTCCTACAAAACTAACCAATGACACCAAATACAGAAAACAGGAAAACACATCCTGAGATTATTGTGGACACGTAGAAGAGTGAACAGTTGGTGTGCTGTTCTCTTAATGCCATTTAGTTTGTTTTTATATAACTGCTAAAGTATATTTACATGAAGGTCATTCTAGATTAGGGTTTGATGAGGTTGTTTTTTTTTGACAGAAATCAAAGAAGAAACATGGCTTACTGGTTATTTCCACTGTTTCTTCTTGATTGATTTTATTTTCACTAATTACTTGTTTGTGTCTTCTCTATATTCCAAGCTAATTACTTTCAGACTTGTTTTTTTTTTTTTTTTCTGTAAAACTGTACAGTTGTAAGCCTCATATCCTGTTAACATGCTTTCCTTTTTGTCTTAATTGTTTGCACTTAAATAACAAATGGATGAAAAGCAGTCCCAGTAAAGAAAGCCAATTTGTTTTGGTGTGCAATTGAGGTGGCTGACTATAATGTTGTTATTTCAACAGAACGTGTGTTCTAGGTTAAGGGTAGTAACAGCTAAAACTCTAGGTCAGCACTATGTTTTTTTTATTGCACTCTGCCAATTGCTCACAGGCTTCACTTTACAAGGGAAACTTCACTAAGTGACTGACTCAATGCCTCAGCATCACTTTTACTGCCATCAGGTTAATACAGAATCTCATCCAAATCACCCAGACAGCCTGGACACAGCAGGACTCATAAACACATCATAATCACTCCACTCAGAGGTGGATCGGACTTAAATGTTTTGTGCCCCAGTATCACAGTTACCCTAATTCCACTGCGGCACAAGTCGGGAATCCAATTACATTACTGTCTCTTAAGCTATCAAGCTTGAATCACTCACATTTGGAGTTGTGACCTAACATTTCACATCACAAACCCAAGTCTATCATTATCACTCATTAAGCATGTTGTTCCCACTCTGACACGAAACAAATACATTTGCTCAAGATTCGGATTTTAGACTCTATGGAGCATGGGTTGTCATGTGCTGTGGTCTATGAAGCCAATTTTATAAGAAATTACAGCTCAGGCATGCCATTTCAGTAATTCTAATGATTATCCGTTGGTGTTGTTCCTTTTATGTACATGTATTTACAGTTATTATATTTCTTTTATCACTCACTCAGTGTTCTCCTGTGAGCAGTAAAGACAAGCTGTACTTTATATTTCCCTTTAAATGTTCTTTTTCTTTATTCTCACTCTGTTTCCCCACACATACATTCTTCATTTCGATGTTCTCTTTGTATTTCCTCTTAATTTCAACAGTTCTTTACTATCCTTGGCCACCTGAGTATTGTGCCCACACAAAGCACCGCTGTACGCCATGTTTGCCAGTATTCAGTTTCTCGAAATGAATACCAGTATGCATTTTCTTGAAATAAATCAATTGTACACATGTCCACAAGTGCAAAAGTGTTTCACATGAAGGATAACACTTCTTTTATTTTTTTTTTTATTTACTTGTACTGTATTGTATTGTTTTCAGTAGGGAGTCAACTCTTATCTGTTTGTTCAATGCCATGAATTCTTAACAGATTATCAGATACTTACATGAATTTTTAGGCATTTTTAATGAGTAAGTCATTAAATAAGTTAACTAAAAAATTTCCCTTTTGACAATTGATAATGCCCATTGATAGTCTAACAACACTGAAATGAAAAAATCGCTTTTATATATAGTAGTTCTTAAAAAATATTTTGGGAATGTTAGTTTACTGAATTGTTTTTTTCTTTTTCCCAAGTTAACAGTTAATGTTTTTTAACAAGGATTTGATAGTGGCAGTATTATGGAGTTAAAGTAATTTTTACTGCGAATGTGCAATTGTACCAAATATCAATCTGTTCCATTTGTAATCATCTGCATCAGTATCGGTCCTGAAATCGGTCGATCCCTGAAGGTGGAATACTCTGTGAAGATTAGCAGCTCAACAACTGCTCTGACTTTGGGATTTAGATGCAGTTCACGATGGACTACCTGTCTTTGCACATACATATTCTCCTTTCCTCACTTCTAAGTTCATCTGCAGCTGTTGCGTGGTGCATCTTTAATCAGGGTATGTCTACTTTGACACCATCATGTCATGAGAACATGCCGCTCTTATGCTGTATGAAGAATAATTATCAGGAGACGGAATCCGTCTCAATCGAACATGTTTTTACTTTTTTTTTTCTTATGTATTTGGTTGTGTAGTTGTATTAATAGCAGACATAGCACCAGCTGTCTTTGTGTGATTGGGGACTTACAATTATTCTGTATATATCTGTCCCTGTGTTGATTGCCAAGGATAAACCTATTGCTGCTAACAAGCGTGGAGTCAAGCTGCCAGAAAGAGAAAAAGTCATTTCCCCCTCCTCTTGTCCTCATCTCTCAGCAAACCTTGACATTTTCCAGCACAGAAATGTGAAGTATTTCTTAAGTCCTTTCACGCCTCAGTAGACAAATTGGATCAACCTATCGGTTAACCTTCACAAGAAGAAGAGATAATACTTGAGCACATTTCTTAAAAATAAAAATAAGCATGGTCGTCTTTTTCTTGTTTGACAACCTTTCATGCGTCAGTCTCTTTTAGTGCTTTGCCTACATGCACCTATGCGGTTCATTTATTGAAGAAATAGTGGTGAATACAGGGAGAAATATTACAGACACATTTTTAGTCAGTTTTTACTAACCAACTATTTGATTCTTGCATGGCCCAAAATAGCATTCAGTTATCCTGATATATTATTCTTACAGCCACACGTATTTTTTTTTTTTTTTTTTTTTTTTTTTACTAAGAATTGGAAATATGTATATATCCACAGGCAAAGTCAGAGTGTAGCATGGCAGAATCAAAGATGGAAATGTTAACATTAGGATATGAATATGTAAGACAGGACAGAAATCAAACCAAAATGAATTTTTACCTTGCTTGTTGTTACATCCTATTTTCATCTGCAGATTTTACATGAGCAATCACACAAAAGCAAAGGAACTGGGTTGTTCATGAAAGAGAAAGAAAGGGTAAAAGTGTAACTGTGCTTTAAAAAGAGTGAGGGCAAATAATGTTCTGTCAGCTGACAAATGTACAAAATGCAACCCTGTCAAATACCCTCCAAAGTAGGACAAGCACCGCACAGACAAAACCCAAGCAGTTTTATTAAAAGCAGACACTGTAAGTGACATAAAACTAACATTCAGAGCACAATGAATAATAGCAATAGATTTAGGAAATGTCTGAGTGTCTGATTACTGACAATACTTATCTAGACATAAGATAAGACAAGCTGACAGTAATTGAAGAGCATTTGGCTGGTTTTGGCAGTTTCAGCAGTCTACATTTACTACTGTTTGCATCACATTGTCTGGTTTTATATGTCTGGACAGGTAAAGTACAAAAATGTGGACCATTTTTAAAGTCCTTTTTCAAATAACTTGACTGACCAAATTGGCCCGAAGAGACAGAAACAAAGTCAAGGAATATGAGTTAAGATAAATATGGATAATTATGAATATTTCTGACTTGTAGTACTTGTTTCCTCCTGCTTTTAATTTTGTGGTAGACCATGTTGTGCGTATTATGGGCATCTCTGTCTTTAGAGAATGTAGCAGGGGCCATAATATTATCATTTAACTCCCAGCAAGACAGCCCCTTTTCCCAATAATTTCACAATATCGCCTTTAATGGTGGCCAGCAGGTGCACACCTTAAAACCTCCACCTGTTTCAGTGTCTTTCGGTGAACATGTTCTCTACTCTCTTTTTCTGGCCTTGGTCCTATGTGGCTTGGTGCTGGGAGAGGTAATAAAGACCACAGAGACATCAGTAATCCTGCCAGCTGTCCAACAAACAGCCTTAGCCTCAAATGTCTGTTCTTTTCCCCCTTGTAGTGAGGCTAGCCCAGTTTCAGCTTTGTCTACTGAATGCTTAAGGTTGGACAGCATGGTGTGGTCTTAATGGACGCCAGGGGCAGCCGTTTGGACCATCAGCTATAGTGCCTTCCTACCAGCGCTCAAGCGCATTGGGTCACAACGAGGTGCCTTGGCACATCTAGAGAATGGTTTCCTCCAACTGATTGGCTGGCAGGCTCAATCCATTCGATGCCCCTAGGAGCATGTCTCCATGACCAATTTAAGAGGCAGAGTCAGAGCCTTCCCACACTCCCTGCCTTTGAGAGAGAGAACAACAGTCATGTGTAGATGTGGGCAGATTAAATATACTTGTTAAAAGGTTATACCAAGCATCAGGTCATCGACAGCGCTCACAGAGTTATCGATTTGAGGGATTTTATTTGCTCTGCATTGTTGTGTTTTCTTAAGTTCATCTGCGCTTTCTATTTTGAAAATTTGTTGTACGAGAGAATAAATGCTAAATGGTGACCTGTAAAATACTACAGCAGAGATGCACTTTGTAGAATTTAAGCAGCCAGTATGCACCTTATTACATTGGGGTCACTTTATCAAGATAATTACAAATGTAGTAGGATGTGGTGGTGTGAAGTAGTGTGGGATCATGAGGGCTATTTTCACCACCACTGCTGATACAAAACAGGGAGAAATCATGCTTACAAAAAGTATATATCTGTATTATATCATTTAATTCTAATGAATTAACACTAACTTTGAATGTTGATGTTGCATCTTCAATGGTTTTCTCTCAAATAGATGTCAACCTGTGGCATGATCAGCATGTGCACAGCTGTAAATAGTGTATAGCTTTCTTGATTTATGTTTATCTTCCATTGCTCTTGTGTGCTTTTGTAAACCTGGAATTTCGCCCTGTGCGACTAATAAAGGCATTTCTTATATTATCTTAATGCCATAGTGATTGAGCTCACGACTGATTTTGTATCACAGTTCTTTTATTTACTGTGCTATTTATACAGTTTTATGATTTGGGTGTCTGTGGCAACATTCCTGCAAAAAAGTCATCATTTGTGAACAACAGTGACATGTTCTGTCACCACTGTGACCAGTGACCTGTCACTGTGTCAACGTAAGGCTTGGACTCACACAAAAGCAGCTGTCACACATAGGTGAGGCAGACAGTGAGCCCCAGTGTTTCACACACACACACACACACACACACACTTTACTGAGCGTCGCTGATGTTAACAGCTTCTAAAGTAGATTTCATTTCTAATGAGTCATTATGACATGTTTACTTCTACCAAGGAGGCTATACAATGTAGCCCACTTCAGTCTAATTTCACCAGACACATAATAACATGAAGATACAGATATAAACAGGAATAGATACAGCATTTGCACGTCTTTCCATACCTTTTAGTTTACATGGAGTTTGACCTTTTTCTCTGATTCAGGGTGAAGGGAAGTGAGTCTCATGTTCACTTTAGCTTGTTGTGAAGCCCTAGTCCAGGACAGAAAAGCTGAGGAGTTTGAGTGAGATGGTTAGATGTCTATCAGACTGTTATGCAGAGAAGAAGAAAAGAAAGAGACATGCCTTCAAAGGGCCAGGTCTGTGGATCTTAATGACATAACCATTAATTGGTTGTGTGAGAGTGTGAGAGGCAGCACTGCATGATTTATGTGATGCTGTACTCTTTTTGAAATCCAAAAAAAAAATATGACTAACTCTGTCTCATGTGATTCAACTACCAAAAATTCAGTCAGAGATTGGATTTGTTAGGTTATCAGATGAATCACCATGATGACGGTCTCTGAACCATCATCATGTGTCTGGGTCTGTTCAAGAGCTACTTCATACTTTTTAAAAAAAAAATATATATATATATAGATTAATGCAAGACTTGAAGGGGACTTACCAAATACTTTTAGCAATGATGGATAAAATCTAACACTAACAGATGAAATCACTATCTTCAATAAGTGGGCGTGGCCACAGGTTACAGCTGTCACCTGACTGAAGATAGTGATGGTAGCACAAACCTGCATTAATCTCTTATCACCTATAGGGACCGCCAGAGAGGAAATCTTGGCAATCTGTATTTTAATATTAATTTCAGTAAAAGGGATACGACACCATCGACAGACGATGATTAATAAAGGCATATTTCTCTGAACTGTTACACTGTAGGAACATTTTGATTTAAGTTATGAACACAAGTCAACAAAATATACTGACATTTTAGTGTTACATTTATTACCTTTTTTGGCTTTATTATGTTGGTTGTACTGAAGAAAGAGGGCTCTGTCAGTTTTGATTAGGCTTTATTCCAACACATTTTGAGTAGGACTTATTAGGATATTTATTAATTTTGATTCTTAAACTGACCAAAAAAGACAGTAAAATGATCCCTATTCACAGTCATGAAATACCAGTCAAGATAGTTACGCATAATAATGACTATCTCTGACATTTCTGCACTGACTCCTGACTTTTCATACATATGTACTATTTATGTTTAGGAAGATTAATAGTATGTGGTAAACCCTCTCCTTTGCTCTTAGAGAAGAAACAGGGAAGGAGGTCAGTAAGGGAGATCTGTGTTGTCTCAATTAGAAGAGGAGGCGTTTTTCTCACTGGGCCCGGCTCCAGGCCCAGCTGTGTACCTTCCACCGTGGGCTGAGCCTCTCCCTGCATACTGAAAACATTACTGGCCACAGGTCACAATATAACCCTGCAGGACTTATCCTGCTCCCTATACACCCACCGTTTATTTAGAGATGTGGGGAAACTAGAACCAGATGTTTTTCAGACTGCTGGACAGATAAATTCAAAAGGAGAAAAACATGCACAGTCGAACTGATGTGTTCATATGCTATTTTATGTGTGGGTTCTGATACTCAAGATGTGTGAATGGGTTTACACTTTTCCGGTGTTTTGAGAGTCATTATCAACTGCCTCTTTTTACCTCCCTGTTATCATTACACTTGATGATGATTGCATTTGCAAGACCACCATGTCATCCCCTATTTGGCTCCATTTTAAGGATCCACATTGACCTGTTAAATAGTATGTTTTAAAACAGCTTCATTATTATGTCTCTGTGGAGGTTAAAGTTCAGGCAAAGGAAAACTGTGTAATTTATATAAACAATAATAATAAAAAAAAAAAATGTAGTGGTAGATGTCATGAATGAGAACAGAGTTTTTCTTTCACTATCGTCTGACCTGGAAAAACATTTGGAACAGTTGACATAAGAAGCAGTGGTTGACTCATTGTGGAGTTTAATAATCAGCCCAGTGCTGACACTGATGTGCATTATAAAAGCTGAACAATTGTTGACCTGAGTATCTAAGTCTAAGTAATAAGCATCCACATTACTAAATTTGAATCGCAGAACATCGCGATCAAAGTAACGTATTGATCTGTGTGTAAATGAATATAAAATGAAGAATCAAAAATATACTGTTATTTGTTATTTTCAGTTACTGTATCCCAGGCTTGTTATCAGCCTTTCTGCTATTTCTGATTGTAAAAACCTTTTGGGAGTAACTAACCTTAAAGACCCAAACAGATCAAAATAATCTACAGATTTAAAATATTCAATAACTTTATAAACCACTAATCCTTTAAGCACAGACTTCGGTAAAATGCAGTTTCTCCGATTTTCACTTCAGAGTCTCCAAAGTGAATGTGGAAACACTGTGACATTGATTTATCAATAAAATCAATGCAGTTTAACAAATAGCAGTGGTTGTTTCTATCTCTAGTTAATGACATATTTTGCTGTAAAAGTCATTTTCTCGGATAAAATAACCTTTGAATCTCCTCTTAGCTTTTACAAACATTTAAATTATCATTGAATGAAATGGTGGAAAACACTTGATGTTCACTGAAAAATGGAAAATGGAGAGGATAATATAATAATAAATGGTGAATTACTAGGAAAACATTAAATATAATTGAGGGGAATCATTTGGATGTCGCAGAAAAATAGTTCTAAGTGCCAATACCTTAAACATGAATATATGAAGTCTTGTTTCTATGAAAGATACTCATTTATGACTCACTGAAGTATTAATTGATTTTAACTAAAGTCATGACTGTTTATCTGATTGCAAAGGCAATGTTAAACCATATTTATTCACAAATTATCAAATTTGTGTGTTTATAGTTTACAATTTACTAGCAAAGGGAATTATTTTGTATATGTACGTCTGTCGGGAGTGGGACTGCCTTTTAGTGAGTGGGAATATGCCCTAAAAAATTAAGACGGGGCAGGGGAGGGGGTGCTAGGTGACATGCTAGGGGAGGCATGATAGGTGAGTATCCACACAGTAAATTGGTTTTCCCTTTTGATAAAGTAACCTCTGTTTAGCCTTAGTCAGTGAAGGAGAAATTGGTCACAGCTGGATGTCACTGGTCAAATGTTATGTTCAGATCTCAAGGGTGCTCTCTGTTTAAGGAGGTCTCGCTCAATATTCCAGCTATGACTGGGCTAGGTACTTTTTACTAGTTGAAGAGACTTTTATGTTTCCAGTAGACATTCACCAATGTCTTTGTTCATTATGGTTTTTGCCCTCATTATTATCATTGGGGTTTTTTTCTCTATTAGCTCACTCGTATGCAGTGTCTTTATAAATATGTATGATTAGACTTTAAGATGGTAAGTCAACCTTGTTTTATAAAAACTGACATTTGTGGCTTATATTAACACTTCTGTGGAATTGGTATTTCTGTGAAAGGAAGCACGGCTAAGGCCAGTGACTCTTCCTCTGAATCCATCTCCTTTATAAGGGCTGGCAGCTCTCCAGCAGCTCAATCCTCAGTATGAGTCCCTGAGATGGAGGACAGGGCACATGTTTGCAGGCAGACTGCACATTTGAGGGAATAAATTGCCTTGTAGAGTACCAGACTCCACATTGTCTGTTCCACTCTGTGTTCCTTTGCCTTTAAATATGTTTGGTGAAGACCTGTCATCTGCAGTTTCTTTTATTTCTTTTCAAGGCCTGCTCATTTTATGGTGTCTGGTGGTGGGGCTCAGCCGGATGGTCTGTGTCCGGAAGTGAACATGTGGTAGTGTTTAGCTTCGTAATGCCCTGGGTTTTATGGACGTCTTGAGGGAGATATTGCATGGAAGGCGACCAGGATAGTGAGTGTGGGCCAGCAAACAGACTTGGTGTCCAAGTGTTGGAGAACTCTTGTTATCATAGAGCTTCCCATGGGAGTACCTCAGTCCAAGGCCCACAGAGAAGACTTAACATGGATGCCAAGTCATCTGTAATAAGCCAAATCTGTTTTTGCTCAAACATTCATGTAGTTTTCATGAAACCTCTATCAATTTGGTGACTCCTCTTGGCACAGAGCAAACTTTAACTCCCCCTCAGTTAATGGAATGCGTAACAGTTAAGCTCACCAGAGGGTTCATCTTCATGTGGTTATGTTAGCTTTATTGAATCTTCCATGTTTTTTGTTTAAACATGATTATGAAGAACCCTCTTTTCTGTTTGACATGTTTCTCAAAGCCTTTCATCCTTGGAAGTTGGTCTATTACAACAAATCAATATCAGATATCTAATAGTTATACATCATTGGTATGTTTCTCACTTTCAAGGCCAACATCATGTAAAAAGTCTTTTACACTATATTTTTCTCAATCGACCATCAGCCAAGTTGTACTCCTAATAATACGGTGGTTTTTGTGCTGCTTAGGGTATTATTCAAATTTCATCCGATTATTTTGCCTTTTAGTTTCCCTGACTAACGAGTAAATTCATTTTTGTCAAATATACTAACAAGCAATAAAATACTTTGCAGACACTTGAAATCACAAGACACAATCTTTCACAATCAGTCGAAATAATGTCTTTATTAGATTTGACTTAATGGCATTATTTGCACAAACACTTGAGGATTACAGCAGGTTGCCAACACTGTGTACATCACAAATGTTCACTGTGTGATTGGCTGGGAACTTGTATTAACAAATATGAATTTGTGCCGGAGGGATGGCAGTGTTGTCAAGAGTATTACATTTAGCCAATGGGCAACAAATGAAACACGTTTAAATACTGGCACAGACTTAGGCTAGATCAGCTGTTAAGAAACTACAATGGTGGGCAGGTTCAGCTTTTTTGGCACAATAGCAATTAAATGGATGTACATTCAGCAAGACACAATGACAAATGTGCCCTGACAAGAATGGAACTTAGAACAGCAGTCCAATTCAAGTTTTTTTCCAGAATTTTACTAACTACCTCTAACTTTGTGTTTTGGAGTCAATTATAAAACTTACTTTATTATTGTGGCCAACCATCTGGTTGAAATATGCCACCTATAGTCATCCTCTCCACACACCTGGGACTCTGACTAGTGTGACAGCTAGAATGTGTGCAAGCCCTCAAGGGTCTATCAGTCCACATGCAGCGCTCAGAGGAAACATGTGACATGTGGCATAATTGAGTCTGCTAGCAGGGCCCAGCAGAAGTGCTCTGAGCTGTATAGGATGGTATCTGAAAGGAATGTGCGTGTTTCACATTATTAAAGACACTGTTTTTCTGTTTAATTTGAGACAGCATGGGGCCCTGAGGGTAAGGCCAAAGACAGCTGAGGCACTGACGAATGGGCCGAGAGCACCCTGCTGAGAGTGTAAGGTGCATAGATGAGAGATTCAAGTGGCAGTAGAGGAAATAAAATGAAGGTTTAAGCGAACAATTTAATACTAAAGGCATTGTAATCCCTCTTCTCAGTTTAATTTGGCCTCTGTCTGTGGGCCATTCGCACTGGGAGATCATTGTTTCTTCATGTTTTATTTTTACTGGCTCTCCGGTTTCTTTGTCCAAGGCTCCAGTAACATACACACGCACACACACACACACACACGCAAAATAAATAAATACAGCGTGATTCCTTCGGTCCACATCTTCACTCACTCTGTATATGTTACAATATTAATGGTCTGTAATGTTGTTGATGAATTTGTATGAGGCAAGAGATGTTTATTTTCCGTCCTGTCGAGTGAGTGAGAAGGAGTGTTGACACCGAAGTGTGAAAGTGCATTGACGATCAAAGACATACTATAAGTCTAACCCTGGAAATAAATATCTGATTAATATCTTTTTCAGAAGTGAAATGTCTCAGTAATCAACTGTGAAGTGACTGAGTTGGCGTTCTATACATCTCAAACTCCCAAAAGAAAGAAATTGAAAATGAACATGTAACCTTTGTTGTTTGTTAGGCTACAACATATCTGTTTCAGTTTCCTAGGCATCTGTTTTATATAAATCGATAGACACCAAAGATATGAATAATATGAGATGTGGCAAAAAACAATACCAGATAAAATCAGAAGCATAACATTAACAGCAGAGTAACAAAAACAAAGGCTTAAAAAGAAATAAGCACAAATAAAAGCTGCCATTCGAAAACTGGATTTGTAGCACCTAAATATAAAAACAGCACCTAAACACCTAGTTAAAAGATGTATTTGTAAATCAATGACCCTATTTCACAAAAAAACTAAGAGTGGGTTCAGTGTTTTATAAACCAGACACGACTCCTCAAAGCTTCTCTTGTCATAGTGACTGGATATGTAATCAGAGGCTGTTCCATAAAAGAAAAGAAAAAAAAAAAAAGAGCTTCTGGCAACATTATTTACTCAGAGTACTTTACATGAATGCACACTTGCTCTGCTATTATAGTTATGTGGTGACTGTACAACTGTTATTTCAGAACGCAAGTGTAAGAGCATAGAAATACATGTGATGTTGCTTTTTATTTTATTTTCGAAGCTGTGCTGGCAGAAAACTATTACTCCAAGTTAATTACCGTATGTACTCTTAAAGATAGTAGTTATTCTAAACCTGACAAACAATGCATGTCTACGAAAGCAGAGGAACACTAAATATGTGCTCACACTAGGTTTCCTATAAGTCAAAGGGCCTTATTAATGCCAAATGACTGAATAAATGATAATTTAGCAATGACAGAAAAAAAAATAATCATAGTAATAAACATGACAGTGGTATCCCAACAGTTTTCACACCACATACAGTAAAACTGTTTCATTTCTGGTGTCGTGTGTTGACAGTTAGGCAGGTGCCTTCAGCATTGCGTCTCCTGGCCGCCCAGGAGATGTTGCCTCTTTGATTGTTTCTTCAAACATGCATGCCAGCACTAGGGGAACAGATTGTTTGTTCTAGATTTCCTGGGAGACTCCCATCTTGGGTTTAAACAGACTTGTTGTGATGATTAGTGACTAAGTGTGTAGCCTCTCCAACAAACCGCTGGAAAGAGAAGGAAGGCTCTAAAGGATCTGCTTTTACTCCTTCTACTTCTTCATTATTGTGTGATATGCAACATCCCTCAGTCATGTCCTCATTTTCCACAGCTCAGTACCATTATTTCAATTTAAAACCTGAGGGTTTTTTTGCACATCTTCTATACAGGGAAGTTTAATGTGGCTGAAGATTAATACACGGTGACATGTGGTGTGCCCCTACTGTGCAGATTCAATATTGTCTCTATTATGAAAACATAGGTCTCTTCATTCTTGCACTAATTTGTCTGTTGTGTTCAGTCACATAACAGAGATTTGCCATTTTCCCAGACTGTGGGGGGTAACACAATTATCTCCTTGGCTTTCCTTGGTTTAGTCCCATCTTACCACTGTCACACTGACTGAGATTTTGGCATCAAAATACAAGTGAAGAGGGGAGAGTCATCTGCAGAACACAATTCTAATGCTACAGTTTAAGACACAAACATTGGCATAACATTCATTTGTCTGTCATCAGTCACATTTTAACAATTTATTATTTTGTCACATGTGCATTGGTGCAATATAAAACCAGACTAACAGCATTATGACACATTCATATTCATCAGCTGTTTAACAAGTTTTATTTGTTGTAATGATATTTACAGGGCACGTTTTTGCTGTTGTTTGACACAATTTATTCTGCTCTTATGTTTAGGATGTATCATGTTATTTAATATCACAGCCAATGTAAAAGTAGCTAATTAGTTTTCCCACCCTATAAATAGGAAACGTGTAAACTTACACAAAATGCTGAAATTTCCCTTCTAAATTGGTTAACACTATCAGCCGTTATCACACTGAACTTTGCAAGTATTCGCAACACCTGTCTCTCTGTGTTTGATTAAGCACATATTTATTCTAATAGGTGTGAATTATTTATTTCCCATTGTTGTGGGAAATACCGTAAAGCACTTCGACTGTCATTTATTCTTGGTTTTATTAATCGGTGTAGTATTTTGATTGATTAATGCTATAACTATAGCTTTTTGATTAATAGCCAATGTCAGCAAAGTAATGTTGAAAATGTTTTTTTTTCTTCCCTATAGTAAAAAAAGACATGAAAGATGAGACTGACGACAAAATGCCGCAGTTCAAGAAAAAAGCGAAGGAGCTTCGTATCCTGGATGGAAAGACTGCACAGAATCTTTGTAAGTACATTCAATATTTTTATATCCTATTGTGATCTTCCATAGACCTTACTATTGCCATACAGCCTGAATGTAGGTGTTATAAAGCAAATAATCACATGTTTAACGTCATGTATTTATAGTGGTGTATTCTATGTATCTTGACCTTTTATGTTAGAATCATCATTATCTTTCACTATGACACTCCTGGTATTTTCATACTCATGTGAACAACAAAGCAGAGCTCTTTGTTGGAAACATACAATAGAAAGCTCTTAAAATATAAAGTGTTTTATTGAGCCTTTTGGGGAAATCTTTCCTTGGCAATTCTTTAGTTGTCACCATCAGTGCATATAGATGGTTTCCAAGCATCCTTTCTGTTGCCATCTCTAAAGCAAATTCAGAACGGAACACTAAAGCTTCTTGAAGGTGTCCTTTTTAATGCTCGCAGGCCTAAGGGCCTAATACCTCTGATATTTTTACTGTACTCTCAAATATTTTCTTAATGTTGGTGTTAGAAAAGCCTTTTGGCTGTAGCTTCAACATTTTGGTACCACTTCTAAAGCCGTAATACCCTTTACCACAGAGATATAAGAGACGATAACACTTCATGAAATATGCATGTTAAATGCTAAGATTATAGATCAACCTCCTTGCAGATCTTTTTTTCATTCCTTTCATTGGTTTATCTGTGTTTTTCTTACCTTACAATCTGCTTACAAAAGAAGAAGCAGCATATGTTGAGACACTGTATAAGACATATAGGGGATACATTTCTGTTCACTGTGGGTAAAGCAAACTAGAATGTTAAAATAACCTTAGCGATGCATACATGTACATCACAGAGAAAAACACATATGCTGTTCCACCATTTTTTGTTTTGCCAGGGTGCACTGAAGCTTCCTATTCTTGTGTCTTACATGTACCTAGACTAAATAATTGATAGGCAAAATATTGGGGTATGATGTTAAAAAGGGGCACGTGTCAAGACTGACTGACGCAGAGAATGTGTGCTTATGCGTGTGAATGCAATCACGTGTATGCATTTGCTTATGTGCCATCAGCACATGTCATTGCAGTTCTGCACGGGCTCTGACAATGTTGATAGGTGTCACTGTCATCTTCGATTACAACCCTGGTAGATGGGTTTTGAATTTGGCAGGAAGTAAAAATAAGTGTAGGGAATCTCACTTTTAGAACAGCAATAGATGGAAGACTTGTGGTCCTACATAGCTACACACACAGCTCCCCTGAGTCTCCTTGACACATACTAAAGCATCATGGATCATAATCACTGCCTGCTGCAGAAACTTTCTCAACTCCTTTTTCAGTTTTGATGTATGTTTGTATTGGCGGTACAGTGACTAGGATGAGTAGCGGTGCAAAATAAATGATTGCAATGTCAGTGTCACCTTTTATAGTCGGATAACATTATTATGTATACCACTGGCTCTGTCTTAAAATTTAATAGCGTCTTTTTTTCAATGATCTACAGGCTACTGGTTGTCTTATGACTGAGACCTGAAAAAAGAGAGAATCATTGCACATGTAATAAAACAAAAGCAGAGAACCCTGTTGTAAACATATGCACTGGTTAGTTTTTAAAGAGGCTTTCATTTTATCCCCATTGAAACTGACTATATGACCGTTACCAATTATCAAAGCAAAGTCTAAAGCCACACAACAGAACAATAAACCTTTGGTGGATAGATCATCAAGTGTTCTGTGGAAAAGAAAACTAGTGTTCCCTTCTGTTTTATAAAGAAGAAATATGTCACCCAGTGCAACGGTGAGACTCAGTCATATGTTTTTTATTGACTTTATGGATAACAATAGAACTTTATGGCACAAAAAATGAGATGGATCGGGTTGTGGATACATGAACAATACCATTTGTAGAATTAATTTACTGCTTGTTCTAGTGTTTCTATAGGTATTTCTAACAATGAAGGAAGAAACAATTATTGGTCTTATTCCTTAGCTAAAGTTTTAGGTCCTATGTAGTTAATCATTATAGCTCACAACACTTATACTGCATTGGATGATTCTCAAATCCATTCATTAAATAAGGATACACTTTTTACACAGTTCACAGTTTCTATGACACCAATAGCAACAGGCAATACTTTGAAAGAAAACATCCAAACGATGAAGGAAGAAGCTACATTTTCACAGTTATGATGTTTCTATCATTTGCAGTTATTGCAGGTTAGGTGGCAGCATATCCACCTTGTTGCTTTTAGCTCCCCAGCCAACTAAGGCTACAAATAAAACTCACTGCACCTGTACACTACCTTAGAACAGGGCAGGTGACACAGTTACGGTTGTACAGAGCCATGGAATAACCAAACAGATGATCAACTGCACCCAAAAACAGAGCACGGAACCAGGAAGAAATTCAACTGCAGCATATGAATCGAATTTCTCTCTTCTTAGCTGTCCAGCTCTTAACCTTCCTTTTTTTCACCTACGTATTGACTTACGTTTGTAATTTACTACAATATGTTCCAGGATTGGGTCTGACAGCCTTCCCCCAACAGAGCCTTGTAACCAGCTGTTGTTTTATATGAGAAGGATATAGAGAACATACTGTAGCGAGTGTTAGAAATGTTACACACCACGAAAGGATGACATGTTCCATTGGATGAAAATGTCTCTCCGTGAGGGTTATGTCATTACAATGAATTAAGAAAGATGAGCAAAAAAACAAAAAAATGTTTTGCAGTTCTTGAATTCTTGAAAGTACCACCCCCCTCTTTTTGTTACACATCAAATACAGACATCAGGTCCCAGTGCTGCAGCAGCCTAGCATCTGTTGAGTTAGTCTCCTCCAACTCATTACTAAATCTCCACCTGTGACTTCCACCTGGATCCGCCATCAGCTCCAGTTTCCACTGTAGACACCTTACCCGCAGAGAAAAATGCCTACTAGGCTGGCAAAGGTAGCATGTACCAAAACAAAACTATGTAGTCTCCCCAGGTGATACCACCTCGAGTAGAACAGCCAGTACTTTTGTTATTCTTGCAGTAAAAGTAGTGATATGTGACTAACTCTTGTGTTAACGAATGAGCATAAATTGTATTTGGTTTTATTACAAAGTCTAGCATCATGCTGTTACCGGATAATCTTGGATATTTTCCTCAGATTTTTGGTCAGGGTGACACAAACTATCTGTTGAAGGGCAGGGAGTGTATTAGTTTTTCCAAGTGACAAATTAGATCTGTGGTCATTTTGTCTGAGGAGCGATGAGAGCTGAAATGTCTCTTTGAACCCCGCGGTCTAATAAAAAAAACAGAGGAAATGACTCTCTTCTCTCTCCATCACAACAGCAATTTTCTTGGGCTCGTTCCGCCTGCCTTATGAAGAGATCCGGGACATTGTGCTGGAGGTAGACGAGGAAAGACTGAGCGAATCACTCATCCAGGTAGGACTGATGTACACGCGCACCCACCCAGCCACACACACACACACACACACACACACATCCATAAATATAAACACACGCAATGAGTCTGTTTGTGTGAGAGCGTGATGGAGCGAGCTTTTACAATCACGTTCATGGCCAGAAAACATTTAGAATTTCAGTGTCGACTCCATTCTAAACTTGCTCTGTTCAGCTTTCGGCAAGTTCATCTCCTCATTCACACGTGGACCATAGAGACCGCCCTATTCATCCTTTTATAATGGATGATGAAGGACAAGGCTTGGCAAAGTCTGCTCAACTCCACCCTCCTTTCCTCTTGGTTTTGTCTTAAACCTTGATTGATGAGCTTTGGAAATGCTACTTGTTTTTGCTCCCCTTTTATTTTATTTTTGTCTTTGTTGTCTCTGAAGGCATTAATTGAAAGAGTAGCGAGTGTAGGTATCTGAGGTAAAGTCGCACCAGTGGGCAACATGAGTCACAGGCGGCACTAATATTTCCTATAATGTTGATTTTTGTGCTTATTCAAACAGAAATGGCCATCATTCAGGTTGTGCTTTGAAGCTCCTATCCTTGGGTTCTTCCTACCTGAGGGAAATAAAGAAAAATAATTACTTGTGTAATGATATACAGTATATGTCCCTGCCTACATGGTTTATCAACACTTGCACAGGAGCTACTTTACGTCCTCATCACTGCTTAGATCCCAGGCAGTTGTAAAAGAAGGTGCACCAATATATTTTTAGATGGGACTTATCTAGAAAGCAGCCCTACAGGACTATTATTTTGAGCTCTGATAACCTTTAATTGGCTGGCAGTCTCGCACAAGGTGCAGAGTGTATGTTACGAGATGGCAGACTTCCCTCTGCTGTGGGTGAAAGGAAGTTAAGGTGTTGACCTTTTCCCACCTCCAGCTGTACCTTTGCGGGATAGAAATAGCAGTGAAGCTGCGTCCCCGACCCATTACCAAGTGAACCATAATGCACACAGTCCCAACTGAGTGGTTACTCCGTAGGTAATCTAACAAATACCACGGTCACTGGTCCTGACATCTTCCGAAAACCAACCGTTTTGGTAAAGTTCGTTACAGTGTTAAATTGTGGAAAGAATCATTAATAATAAATAACAGAACAAGCCTACCAGAGATAGAGGAATTAAAGCAAAACCATCCATTCCAACACTTGCTTTGCAGTACATTTAACCTTTTTATGTAAGAATTTCTAATAAGCTACTGGTGTTTTTTTGACATGAAACATATCCAGTTTAGTTTTTCTTTTTAATATCTTATTTATTCAGCATAATACACAGCCATTCGTTGCATCGACACTCTAAAATGTAACTAATATTTTAACCATGGACACATCGATAAAACATGTTACTGCTTTAAGAAAACTTACCATCTCAGTGTAAAATGTAACTGTCCACTGTGGTGAATAGATTAAACTGTGAACAAAGTATTTATTTCACTGTATTTAACCCATAAAGACCCAGGTCTACTTTTGGGGTCATTCACAAATTATTTTTTTCTCTGTATTTTACCTTTCTTAAGGTATTTATCCCCACTTACTGTGATATTACCTTCTGTATTTTGTGTATTTTTCCATATTTAACTTGCTAATCATGTAGATGTTCATAAAAGCTGAGATTAATATTGATTGTCATAATATGAGAAACTGAGAAAAATGAAGAAATTATAACTTTTTCAACAAAAATATAATTAAATGGGCATAAACCAAGTGTGTCCATCCTCTCCATCAAACTCAATGGATTTTACTGGTGAATCAATGTTGTAGAAGATTACGGTGTTTCCACGTTCACTACCAGAGCGTTTGAACGTCCAAATGGATCATATCTGATGACCATTGAAAGGTGACAAAGTGTGTTTTTCAGCAATTATTTACATATACTGATAGGATTAGTGGATTGACAGGTATTACACAGTTTGGATCAGTAGATGGTACTGGTTGCTGGTGTTTGATGGATTGGATTAATTATGGATATGGATTAATTCATTAAACAACACATTAGGTTAAGATAAGGATTTATTTATCCCTTAGTGCAGAGACTGTCACAAGTGTCACAGCAGCATTTACAGTAAAATGACTGTAAAAAACATTAGAAAATGCATTGGCTAAAAAATTAAGACAATTGGAGACATTTCTGCAAATAATATAAATTTTTAAAATAATTTTATTTATGTATATTCAGCAGCAAAATAGGGATGCATCATACAGTCATACATTTTTTTTATAAACAGGACTCCCCACCCCCAACTTATATATAAACATAAGCCTGTAAATGTGTGTATCAATCCATCCACATGTGAAAACATAACAAAAACACAAATAAATACTTAAAATAAGATTGACTAAGTAATAATTATACATATATATTGAAAAATAAATAAATAAATAAGTAAAAATTAAAAATTAAATGTAACAAAATATATATACATATACATACAGTTATCCAATGATGAGTGGTGATTTGGTGTTGAGGTTATGACATATTGCTCATTCTATAATATAAATAATCTAAATTTAACTGAAGATTGAATAACTATCCACTCTAGTAATGTCATGCATGAAAGGGTTAACATAATACACAGATGTCTACTGCAACCTTCACATGCAAGAAAAGAAATAAAAACCCTGTAAATCAGCAATATTAAGACTCGTTACATAGTATTCAATAAGTGAAAAAGACGATATTTTGCATCCATATTAAGAAGCTCATACATCTTTAAAAGATTATTTGCATTTTATTCTGTCTTATATCATTGGGAATCCTTCTGTATTAAATATGCAGGAGAACAATAAGGCTGATAACGAAAATGAAAGCTCAACAAGGCTCTGGAGGGCAAGTTTGTGAGTCAGCTTAAGCGTCTGGAAACTGAGCTAATGTCACAGCGTCCAGCAGGCGGTGTGACCAACCAGCTGAGTTAAGTTATCGGTGCAGAAGGAGCGCACATCTGGCAACTGCGTTTTCACTGGTTAAATAAAAGATTCAAAGATGAAGTAAAGCCTGAATTGGACATTTCTGAAATTGCTCTTAGGCAAATGTTTATTTGTTGTATCCTGACCTTAACCTCACTTGGAATCTCCCACAGTGATTCTTGTTTTTTTTCTTTCTTTCTGTAGTTTTTAGAAAAAAGACTCCTGGACATTTTTATTTTTCTATAAACAATTTTGTGTGAGGCTTGAAAAGTATTATTCAAAATTGTTAAAAGATATTTTTTCGCATCTTTTTTCATGATTTTTAAAAAACAAAACAATGAACACTGAAATAATAACAGTGTTGAAATTTGTTATTATCACTTGGACATAATAGATTACAAACCGCATACATACAATATGTTGGCCCTGTGGGAGTGAATTATTTTAAAACACATTTGCATTTTTTAGTAATTGTTCTTATTTGCTTAGATTTGTTGCAAGGTTTTTAGTTATCTTTATTTGTGTAAGAGACAGAACATTTCCTTCAAGGTTTTGCAGCTGCATTTCATACATATTTTAGAACTTTTTTTTTCAATTTTTAATCATATTTGTACCTTTTCATGTATTTGACTGCAAAGTACTCCTTGGAAATAAGTAGAGGAGCAGGAGCATTACAGATAAAAGGCAAAGATGTCACTGATTTTTTTTTAATTATTATTATTGTAATATATATTTTAACAATGATTCCATTGAAATTAGGGTGAGAGGACTGAACAAAATGCAGCAACGAGCTGACAGATTAAACAAGGAAGCAAGTGACACATGCACAAGAAATACAGTTACAGCAATACAGACTCACTGAAGGGGAGCAAAGAGACTTCCTGCTGGTTGACACAGTCCTGAGTGTGGGCTCCATCTGCACAGTGCTCATCTACACTCATTATGCTGATTAATCACTCTACACCACCCACTTTCAGCCACACGCCAATCACCATTTATCCACATGGACAACTGCACACACAAACTGAGTGGGGAGATGTATCCGTGTGGGGTTAGTGTAAGGAAATGCACATGCCATCTTGTTAATGGTAGAAGGAGGTGCAAGAAATAGCAAACTAGGGATGATAAATACAGAAAAAAGAAAAGAAAACACTATACGCTAAGATGTACAACTTGGAAAAAAAATGGGGTAAAACAACACACTATGAAATTCTGTTCAGTTAAAAAATGATTTTCTTCAAAATTGTCTTTTATTCATTTTGCAAAGAGAAGTGATAAGAACACAGTGAGTTGATAAATAGGAGTAACAGCGGAAATGGAAAGAATCAAGTGAGCAAGAGGTGTTCATAATGCATCTAAAACTCTGTAACTGGATCTTATTATCTTTCTTCTCCGTGGACATGTCTAATGTAATGATTTGTCAGCAGAATGTGGCACTGCGTTGGCCTTGAAGTACCCCTACAATGTGTCACCCTGGCAGAGTGGATAGATAGGAGTTGATTGGCTCTTCTTATTCTGCATTAGGGCCCATCAACGCCTCGGAAATGATGTACACATCCCTGAATGCTGGCAGACAGTTGGGGTTTTCACTATTCATCCAGGCTCCATATGGATCCCCGCAATTCCACAGTTATTTTCATCGTCATGCTCTCCGCGTACAAACATACGTCCACTACATGCAAATGTGTGTCACTTATTCCCTTTTCCCTCCACAAAAGTGTCATTTGTCATCGAGCCAAGGCATGTGCATAAGGTCCATGCACACACGCTTGGATGCAGCTTCTGTCTCACACTTTGTTTTTAATCTCATTCGCCCTTTTTGTTATAGTGGTGGTGGACAGAGGTCACTTTTGTCTATTAGGTCAGCTTCATCAAATGCAAAAAAGACAACAGAGCCACCCCACTACCACACTCTGTATAACAATGAGATGAAGAGGACAATGAAAGACAATAATGAACGTTGGCTCAGTGAAAACAGATTGAGCCTCAGAACACTTGGCAGCAGTCTGCTTTTAAAGGGCTGACAGCCCGACAAAGCCATTCATTTCTATTGTTGGCTGGTAGCAGAAGTAGCAAGGGAAGGGTCCTGTAGACCTTGTTTGTGTGGCAAAGAGTCAGACATGTGTCCTGAATTTTGCGGGTGAGTTGTATTGTTTGGGTTTAGTTTGGATCCCCGGCCCCTGGAGTTTTTTTTTAGATTGTGGCTGTTCCAGTGACCTTGCTGTCATTGACTTAAGTTGGCTCTCACTTTACTGTAGGTTTTAATTTCTCAAAAAGTCCCTTACAGCTTTTTTTTCTTCTTTTTTTTTTGTTTTTTTGTTTATACCACGGGGAGAGGGCTTAACTGGCATAATGATGGTATTTGGTCTCCTGCCCTTACAGTTCTTGCCAATAGAACACAAGTAGTCTAAACAATGCCCATATTATTAATAAGCATTGTGAACTGAAATAGTTTATGGTGTAATGAAGTGGTACACACGCACAGTGTTGCTCATAATTGTTTACAGCCAGGGTTGATGTGATGTAATTGGATGAAAGGATAATTACATTGAGTGTTTTATTCCCTATTAATTATCATTTTGTCTATCATTTTATTATAACTAATGCTTAAAATATCCACATGTTTTTTTGAGATTCTTATTATTCCAGTGGCGCACTATTGTACAATGCATGACCATGACATGAAAATGCAAGGATCCATGGCAATTATGTAAAACAGTGGAATCTGATTGTAATGTAACTTATACCAGTGAATAATTGTAATTGTTCGGTCGAGAGATATTTATGAAATGCACACACTTAGCTTTGTGTTGAATAGCACTGTATAGCTAACATTACTGTAGCTTAGTTTAACAGTTTTTCATCATATGCTCCTGTCCCAAAGGTTTACATTCAGTCTAACATCATGAAAAATGTGTTTTTTCATCTTGCCAGCGGTGTCACTTTGTAGAGGTGGCTGTTGTGATTATAGTTTCTAAACTCTGAAGTCTCTTCCGATTCATTATCCTCTAATGAGATGCTTAAAGCAGACTATGTTTGCAGAGCACCTTCACTCTCCTATTTTGGCTCACTTCTAATTTAACCATCTCACATCAGCCCTAATCACAACTTTGACCTTAGCGGATCAGTGCAAATGCATGACCATGAAGCGTTAGAGCAACTTGAGTTTGACACTGAAATTTCTGAAGTTACATTCAGTGAAACACCATGACTTTCAGCTTGTTAAGAAGAAGTTTCACAATGATTTAAATGGTTTTCTCTGTCAAGCATATGCAGTTATAAGCTGTAAACCAGTTTGTGTACTTTAAATGTGTGTGTTTATATATGTAATATTAATAATTATAAATAATCAACTGACATATATTCACATATTGAGCAAAACACAATAAACATAGCAAATAATAAGATAATAATCTCGTGCTAACAGCGGTGTAGGATCTCTTTTCTCTTCCTTATCCAGAACATGCCACATGATCGAGCTGCTCAGAATTAGTTAGTCATCACTAAATGTTTAAGCACGCCCAGTTTTTTGGTGTGTGTGGTAAGCTTAGACTCATCAGCGGATGATATGGCCCTTGGGGCTTGTTTTGCGGAATATCAGAGTGGCTTCTTAATGTTTAATGTCTGCCAATGTATTTTATATTACCCCATCTCCTTTTCAAAAGGAAAGGCTAATGACTAACACTGCACCGCCGCTATTCATTTGTAATTAGTATCACCCTATGTTGTGTGCAAATGCACCAGTAAGAATATCAAAGAAGTGCATAGAAGTGTCCAGCCTTGCTTGTATTTAAACCCAGCATGGCGTAATAAGTAAATGTGTGCCTTTTTTTTTTTTTTTTTTTTTTTTTTAAGCAGTCATTGGTTGCTATACCGGGGCTTTTAAGTAAACAGTGAGTGTCATTTGTATTTCTTTACAGTTTAAGATTAGCAAAAAAAAATGTTTCACGTCATTGCATATCTTGATTCAGCATTGAAATCTAAGGTATAGACTAAATGATCCAGAGTATCTGAAGGGATGTAGCATGTGCCTACTTAATTAGATTAATTAGCTAATTAGGTTTCATCAATTTGTATTCCAATCATTTTATTAACATTTCACCACATGATCACATAGCTGATAACTAATTAGTCAGTTATGCATTCATTTCACGCGTGGCTAACTTTAAGCTCAAAAAGAACCTGGCCTGTTGAAACAGTGCTCACAGGCCAGTGATGCTTAGTGACATAGAATGGTCAACCCCAAATTGTCAAATTGTGACGTTCACGTGACAAGACAGAGTGAGGTCAGGCTGGTGATGTGGGTAAAAAGGGTCAGAGTGGGAGGTCAGGTTGGAGGGTTTATTGACGAACCAAAACAGATGAATAATAGTGTAAGGGACCATCGTTCATCTCGTATGTTGTTACTTTAAAGGAGTGATGTTTAGCTTCTTTTTTTTTTTTAAATGGAATTCATTTTAAAAGACTTCCATGTGCTCTACATAAACTGTAAATCTTCTGCTTGGGTCTGAATTCTTCATTAATTCAACTCCACAGGTCCAACTTCAATCCTGTTTCTGAGTAATGACACCAGAAATGTGGTTTTGAGCGCTGTCCCTTTAAATGGAAATGAGCCACTTCATGCCCCACCCCTTCTGTTCAAACAACAGCTGAACATTTTAAGTAATTGGCTCGAAGTTTGGACATATTTTCAGTTTTTACTACAACCACTGCTGCTGATAAACAATTATGTCGTACTCAGAGAAATGTTCATTGGAAGTCTTCTTGACCTTATATGTGCAAATGTTGTGAGGGTAACTATTTATAGATGTAACAAATTAACCAGGAATTAAAACAGGTTGTAGAAGTCCACTTGATTTTTGCCTCAATGAATATAAAGATAGTTTTGCAGCACCTGGAGGGTTGAAATGCAAAATTTATGAACTATTAGGGTCCAAATACACAAATAAATGAACCAAAGACTAATAAAAGTGGGTTTAGCAAAATATGAGCCTTTTAAACCTTTACTTATGGGTTTTGTTATTGCAACTATATAAAGGGTCGCTGTGTCTTTATTTTAGCTAACCTTTACTTTTTACTGTTGTATTATGTGTCATTTTTTAGTCATTTTGTGCAATCAATTTCCATACCAGTAGGGCAAACACAGAATGAGAAAGTATTTAATTGTTTAGGTTGGAGGATGTAAAAATGCACCAATTTAGTTCTGCAGTGACAGTTATTGACTGTCATCATATGAACACAAACAATTAGTCACTGTGTTCACAATATACAGTACATCTTGAATTGCAGACCTTGCACATCTTGGCGTCACCTGTCACCTGGTTGTATATTTAGTTTGTGAAAGAACAGGTAGTTTCTTCGTGAAATGCATACATTATATTCACAGATTATTTTCAACTATTTTTTTAAAGAAAATAATTTTCAATAGGAGCAAACTGTGTGCACACCAAATTGTAATACAGACTGACTAGGTTGTCTCACAATAAACACAAGTGCTGTCAGCTCTCTGCTTTGCACTACTTCCCTTCACCTTGCCATGGCAACAACCTTTCCGCCAGGCCTCACAGGAGTCTTTCGTACTAGCCTTGCTTGTTATTATTGTTTATCTCTCTTGTCAATCACTGAAATCACCACAATGCTCATCTATATGCATGGGCCCATCATTACACTTGGTAGCCCGTTGGCTGCAGGGTCTGGCAGTGCCCATGCCAGGCTTTGTTCTCCTCTGTAACAACAGGTGATTGTAGAAGCCTGGCACATTGTCGGGCATCATTTGCATGGTGTAAAAGTGCACATGTGGGGCAAGGCGATAAGTATGGCTGTGCACTGGGCCTGTTGGATTAGAGCTTAAGCAAGAGAAACGGGGGCCCCCTTGGGCTTAATTGTGGTTTATTTTGGCACACAGCACATAACTCTCTTCTGCATCAAATGCTAATTTAACAATGAATTGTGAAATGCATTATGCTGATTTAGTGGGACTGGAAAAATAAAACAGAAAAAGAGAAGTATTGAATAAACAAAGTAAAGGCAGGAAAAGGGGAGACGAGGCTTGGCATGGTGCAATATCAAATGAGCTTCAGAAATTGATGGCCAGGACCCAAGGTACCACATGTACTTTTCACTGATCATCACCTCACTGCTGATCTCTAGCCACAGGGTCCAGGCCAGGTACTCTGTCCTCAGGTTGAATATTGATTAAAAGCACACACAGTCCCTCTTACCCTCTCTTTCATACACACACACACACACACACACACACACACATGCATACACAGGCAACTTCATGCACAATACAACACAACAGTTAAATTTTGATTAGGTGGAGTCCATGCAGCTTCTCCTCAGGCGCACTTGGTGCTGTGTTTTCTTAACCGAGTAAAAATTACTTTTCTGTTTTCACACTCCAATTCAGTGTCTTTGTTTCAGTGACAGATGGCACATCACTCACACAGACACTCGCAGACAGCAGACTCCACAAACAAATTAATTTCTATTACTGTTTTGCATGCTCGCTCTTTTCTTACTTGATTGACGGTCTCATCATACAGCAGCACTGTATTAGAATAACTGTGTGAGATGTTGTAAAAGACTAATATTTACAAATGAGAGAGAAATTCATTGCAGAGTGGTGAAGAGCACCTTCCTTTTCAACTTGTTGGGTGTGGTTTTTTTTGTTTGTTTTTTAGCAGATTGGTAAAATGCCCTGGGTTACGCAAAAAAATTCCTAATATACATTATACATAATTCACAATATTTATTGAAAGTTAGTCTCCTTTCAGTTATGTCCAAAATGTATATCGATGTGTAAACCTTCAAGGCTCACAACAGATTCAAGAAGAGGTGGAATTAGCTTAAAGGAACATTTTTATTTATCACTTGCTTTCTTCCTTTTGTTTTTGTCTGTTTCTTTTAATCCTCCTTCACACTCTCCATGGTAAATGTAGGTGCTCAGGTGTGCACTTTTTTTTTTTAATCCTCTATATTTCCTTCTAACAGACAAATTTAATGTCACACTAAGTCTGTCAGATTTTTCAGCCCCAAACTTCAAATTAATCCCTCCCTTCTATCTCTCTCTCTCTTCTCTCGCCCCCCTCTCTCTTCCCTCACCCTCTTTTCTCTCGTCCTCTCTCTCCCTCTCTTCTCTCGCCCTCTCTCTGTGTGTCTGTCTGCCTATTTGCCTCTCTCTCACTGTGTTTGCGTCTTTCTCTCTGACTGCTTTTCTTATTTTGTTTAATGCGATTTTAGAATCTGTCACACTCGGTTTGTTGCCTGTCAGTCTGTCACTGTAGCTTTGCTCATATTGAGATTTGAGAGGTTTTTGTGGTTTGGTTAAATGTAGATTGTGTAAGACTACAATGGCTTGCATGACTGATGTTATTTGTTCAGCACACTCACCTGTGCGACACTTTTCTATTGTTCTTTGTTCATTGTTGCTTTCTAGGTTGCACATTTGATCTTTTCACGTATACTATTATTAATGTCTATGATGTAGATTATTGTTTTGGACATATTTGATGTATTTTAGATATCGCAGATGCTTCAAAGACACATAAATGCAAAAAATATCACATTTAGATTTTATATTCTGTTTTACTTTTCAAAACTGTTCCAATGTTCATAAACAAAATCACAATTTAATGACCTTTGTTCCACATATTCAATCTTCAGTTCTGCTGTGGAAACCTAGTCTGTTAAATAAACGCTGTCTACACACAAGAAAAACTGGGAAGTTACTTTTTTGTTGTTGTTTGACCCTAAGCTTAGTTTGAAAAGTGGAGAGAAAATAAACTTTTGGAACTGTACGTTATGTCTTTTTAGGAACTGTCAAGCAATGGTCTGAGAAGTAATGCTTGTAGGATTTGAGTAGTCTTTTCATCTGTCTATTACTTTGTTATTGATTTAAAGTGAAGTGTTCGCTGATTTTCCATGAGCCAGGTAGGAAACCTGCTGAGATGTCATGCTAGGGAGATGGCACTCCCATGTTGCTCATCATCACAAAAAATGGGCAGAATACCACATGTTCCGTCGCCTCCCAGAATTGAGGAGAAAATCAATTAAAAGGAGAAAATCACATCTGTCAAGCGCATGGCAGTCACAGCTCCTCTGTCTTTTTTGTGTAGACCTCCCATAGGCCTTGTTGCGAGAACACAGTTTGCTCAGATCATCGTTTATACATCACGCAATTCTCCAGCTTTTCACTTTTATTTAACCTAACTTTATTACTCTGAGAATGGCTTTATCGATTGACATGTGTCAAGCTGTATCTTAAGTTTTCTTGGTTTTCTTTATCATTTTGACATTACTGTTGGGAATATGCTCCTCTGAGTATTAAGTGTATTTCACAAGATAGGAGTCACAAAATAGATTTTACCAGAGTCCGTTTTGATTTAACAAAAGAGAAAATGACAGACACCACCAAAACGCTTCCAACAAAAATACTACTGAAAATTCTTCATGTTAAAACAGAATAAACTGCATTATTTCCCAGGATGTAATCAATGTGATAAGCAAATCATTTAGAATTGTCACTGATAATCTTTGTGCACTGAATATCACTATTATTTACTATTGTTTTTCTGCTGTGCTACACTAACACTGGCTGTTTTAACAACAGCTGTAGAGTAAAGTTAACACCTAATGCATGCTTAATACCAGCCTTTTGAACTGTATCAACTTAGCATGGTTTTGCGGATGCGGTGAAACTGTGAAGTTGATTCAGTGGAAGCTGGTTGACAGCAGTAGAGATCAAAGCATGGAAGTGAAAGCCCTACAGATACTGTCATCCTCTACAAATGTTTAGTGAACCGTAACCTGTATCTCATTACTTTTACACTCTCCTTTACCCTTACACCCGCTCTCATTCCCGAAGCACAGACCTTTGACAGTCTAGGTAGAAGAAGTTGCATTTATTTTACCAGTATTCCCTACCATTCGGCATTGTTGCATTCATGCAAAAAGAACACTTCCTAGATAATAATAAGGCTGTGGATGTGCATAATGAAGAGCTATGGACAGAGTAGTGGCAGTCCTTGATAAGATAACATGCACGATATTGGAAAGAACTGACATTCTGTTCTTGTGTTTTTTTGCGATATATGTTGTGATATGAAAATATAGTCAGGAGGATATGATAGCTCTGCTGCATTACCTCTCATTGTGGCAACAGGTGCATGGCACTGATGACACAGAGCACGTCTCAGTATTGTTTATTTTTCCTGTGTATCCAACACGTAATCAGTTAAACATTCTTGACATGTTTTGGCAGTAAACTTCCGTCTTCGTTAGACGTGTCACAAGGCTGAAACATGTCAGGTATGTTTAACTGATTACGTGTCGGATACAGAAGAAAAATAAACTATAAAAGTATAAACTATAAGAATATAGACACTATGAATTTTGTTGGGTTTATACATTTCAGTATCATCCTTGTAGCCAAAATAATTATGGATAACTGACATTGTTTTGTTTTTTTTGTTTTTTTTTTGGGGGGGGGGGGGGGTTGGCACCAA
>JAPSES010000002.1:9092779-9108925 GCA_029822895.1 Maxillicosta whitleyi
CCCCGCACCAAGTCTTCATTTTTAGTGATTTTTCTCTCGTCCATTGTTCATTTTTCAATGTTGTTACTCACTGCGTTACTCACATGTGCAGGGGCATGGTCTGCTTCAGCAAACTGATTAAGAACAATTGTGATTGGTGGATCACAGCGCCCAGTGTGTGTCAGGTACCCTTGAAAAAAGTTGAGTTCATTTGCCTCCTACATTGCAGGACCTGTGATGTGACTATTGCGCACATGTACATCGTGATGACGACACTAAAAATGTGCTACTGTACAGTTTTATTACCTCGGCCAAGGAGGTAATGTTTTAGCCTGGGTTTGTTTATGTGATTGTTTGTTAGCAAGATAACTCAAAAAGTTATGTTTTAATGAAATTTTCAGGAAGTGTTCGCTCTGAGATAAGGAAGAGCTGATTAAATTTTGGAGGTGATCCGGGTCACCGTCTGGATCCAGGAATGTTTTAATATTAATGTTATTAGTTATTATTGGCATTGTTGTGGTACTAACAAATGTCCACCAGATGGCAGTGGAACTCCTGTTTTCTCATATAGTCTATGGACTTTTCTATAGACGTATCTTCAATAGTTATGGAGCTACATCCTGAGGAAAACAACAAATAACGATATCAGTGTAATTCTAACTGCACAGGGTATGTTCCCAGTGTCAAGAATCTAATAAAATAGATTAAAAAAAACAAATGTGGGAGTAATATCGCGGGGTGTCAGTCACAATACGTGGGGGAACTGTGCTGCTTGGTGGAGGTTTGCACTCTGAGTACTTTTCTAGTTTTATAAAAGTGTTTCTTTACATTGTTTCCAACATACAACGTTAAAATAGAGTTGAGTGTTTGAACTTCAACATGGAATACTGCTGCTGGTTGCTGCTTTGGTAGTGTATTGTTGTATCTTGGCACATGTGCAGTACAATGCAACGCCTTCATCTTTGCCTAAGGCAGTGAATGAATGTGTACTTTTGCTACTATACTTCCAGTAATCCTTCCTACACTGCTGTGTGTGTCTGGTGGCCTGTGGTGAAGAGTCTGGCCCAGCCTCATCACCCAGTCTCCCACATTGTCACACATATGGTGTTGCTTTTGTGTCAATAGTACTCTGTGGGGTTTCTAATAATTAACAAGATGACAGACAAATGAAATGACAACTGCAAGGTGGATTTGGTGTTGCATTACCGAGTCTTCATCTTTCTTTTTCAATTGCAGTCACAAATGTAACTCCATTTCTGATGTAATAGGTCCATTTTGGAGTAGGTAGACCTTAAATGTGCTCTGCCTATGAATTTGTCAGTGTCAGCAGGTTCATACATGCTAATGCACATGGTTTTATACATACTGAGGCCACTAAAATGTTCTTAAAATGTAACATTACTAAAGCAAGAGATGTTGAATTGTAGACATTTCTTACATTTACTGAAAAGATGTTCCCAAAGGCACCTTTTCTTCATTTTGAAACCACATTAGAGTGACAAAAGATTTCTGGTGAATATGCCCTGTAAAAGACATACTCTATGAAAGTGAAACATACAAGCAACTATGTTTTTCTTCACGAGCAGTGTCATAACAGATCAGCATATACATTCAGATTTTCCATTAACAGTAAAAATTGTGCACTACTAGGAAGGATTTCTATTGTGTTATTATTGTTGTATGAAGGACGTCCATAACAGTGCCATGGATTTCAACAGTATTTGTATATGTTTTATATGTATGACAACAAGGAATCTTTCAATATAATATAGCAATAAGGAAGTATGATTGTATAAAAAGCAAATGATAAATGGCAAATCATAGTTGATATTTACAGCACATTGTCAAAGACGATACAGAAGAAGTGAATTAAAACAAAAAAAAACATGTTTTTATTGTTTCAAGATGGTATTATTTTATATAAGTGAATAATTAGCAACTTCAGCTTTGTGCTAGAAACAGTATATTCACTGTTGTGATTCAGAAGAGAAAAAAGACATGTAGCCAGTCATCATTTAACTCCAATATAAACCTTAACAATTCCAATTATCCTAATATGTTTCTTTACTATTTATATAATTCACTATTCTTTCTGCTTCTGCTGATATGATCAAAAGCATTCATTATCAAGGCTTCATTGCTTTCTGCAGACCCTAATTGGGGTTTCAGCAAAAGCAAGCAACATTTGATATAATGGCTTCCTCCCAAATAGGAATGCCTGCATTATGGTTTACTTTTTCTGTTGCTGAATTCCCTCAGGGAAGGACAGAGATGTCATCATTAGTGGGCAGTAGAGTCTATCCGCGGCTGCTGAGGTCTGTAGTGGTCAGACGGGCTCGTGGCCCAGTAACAGTGTTTTTTGCTGTGTTTCCCTGTCTGGGTTACCATCTGGGCACGTGACCCTAGTCTGCTCCCGCTGAATAAATTTAGGAAGCTAATGAGGAAGAAGGCTTTGTGATGATGTGGAAAAGGGCACCTCTTCCTCTTCTTCTCCTCTGAGAAAAAGAGGTGAAAAGTCGCTCTGGTCAATTTTATTAACTTGGCTGACCTTCACACAAACAATTAACATTTGCAGAAAACACAGCCCCTCCCATTAACTTCCTCATCTCCATCTTAATCTTCAACTTTACCACCAGGAGCTTCATTTCTTTCTGTAACAAGTAAAATTAAACAGAAAAGTAGCAAATTAGTAGCGAACCCTTCGCATGTTTTTTGAAGACAATCGAAGGTCATGTGGATTATGCTGTAAAAGGTCAACCATCTGAAGTTCCCCGCTATGTACGATAATTGGCTACGGAGCAGGACTGCCACAGCCAAGATCCAACAGTAAGCTGTAATTATGCGACTTCATCGTCTCATTCCATCAAATTTTTATGCATCCTGCCTGAAATATCAACGAAAATAAAGATAGATAAAGGGTGAAAAATGGTTACTTTGACAGTCAGACCCCAAAGAAGGTTTTCCATCAAATCTCTTTTTTCCATTATTAATTGTGTGACAAGTTGGAGATGTGAGTTTATGTATGCGAGACACTGCAAAGTTCATTCAAGGGAACTTCGCATTTTTACTTGCAGTATCTATGCAAGTCTAAAGTAAAAAGGAACATATTCAGCATCTGCACACTCCGGTGTAGTCTTTTTTTCTCCTCCTACTGTGTAAGGTATCCTGTCATCCTTGTCCGTGAGGTGATATTTGTCCTTACGTGGACAGAAAATGAGATTTGCATTAACAAAATGTGTCTGTGTGTTTGTGTG
Source organism: Maxillicosta whitleyi (assembly GCA_029822895.1). NCBI lineage: Eukaryota > Metazoa > Chordata > Actinopteri > Perciformes > Neosebastidae > Maxillicosta > Maxillicosta whitleyi. The sequence continues at coordinate 9,096,013 of JAPSES010000002.1, forward strand.
TGTACGTTTGTGTTTGTGTATGCATTCCCATTTGTAGAACCTGATAAAGAACCTGCCAGAGCAGAAAGAGCTGAGTGCACTGGCGGAACTAAAGGGCGAATATGAAGAGCTAGTGGAGTCGGAGCAGTTTGGCATTGTGGTAAGTGTAATTTCCTGGTTCCTGCTGGATCGCCCAGAGAGAAGTTACAGTATGCACAATCACACTCCCAGTCTATAACCCTCCACTGTGTGCAGCTGTGGAATCCAGTTTTGCTCACATCCTCACAAGAACTCTCAAACACATACGGCACTTTCTAACTTTACACGTTTCTCATTCCTTATTATCTTTCAGGTAATACTTTAATACTTTCACGTTTTTACCATCTATTTAGAGAATAAAAACCAAAGCACTCCCAGATAGTTGCTTCACGTCTTAGTAATTTTCAAGTACTTAGAGTTAGATTTAGTATAATAGCTTACTCAAAATAATAAACTTACAAAAAAGCCTTCAGAAAGCACGGTTTGATGTCAGCTAAGAACACTTCAATCGGCTTTTGATTAGAATTTAGCTTGAAGTCCTGAGTGAAAGCCATATTTTGACACAGGATGTCAAGGTTGTCTAGTGATTAAAAAACATACCCTGTGGCTACAAATCCTGTCCATAATAAAGTTCCTTGAACATGCTTCCAACTGTATTCAATCAGCTTGATGATGTATCCAAATCTTCCAAATGATCTACAGTTAAAAATACCAAATCGGGTTTATAGATTGCCAGTGATTCAGATTTTTTTTTTCTCCCATTCACTTACAATGGGTGAAATTCATAATATATGTAGCAGCAAAACTATGAGTTTAATTAATAACAAATTGGGTTTAAAGATTGCGTACAGATTTACATACAATGGATGACATTTCAAATGTCTATAAAATTATAATTTTCAATTCAATCCACTATTTCTATAGCACATTTAAACAACAAGACCATTTCCAAAGTGCTGTGCATCATAAAAACAAGAAAAACTAAAAACAATAAATAAGTACGTAAACCTACAACAATGTGTTAAATAAAGCAATAAATCAAATAGTTAACGTTTTAAAATCAATAAAAATTAATAAAAGATACAGAGGACCACACTACTCACATAGTGTTAAAAACCATCAAATTCAATTTACTTCAAACTTGTCACATATATAGAGGCAATTCTGATATCACCACACACACACACACAGACATAATGACATCTCCTAGATCGATGCCCAAATATGTTAGAACACATGTAAGGGGTAGAGTTTGTTGTGTCCGGCAGCATTTGTTATATAATGTTTTGTTTCATGCCAGTCTTGTTCATTAAGCTAAAAAAAATTACTATAGTACAGCACGGAACAGAATTTTAAATCAGTTGTTGAGGAAGGAAAATACATCATCAAGCTCTACTGACCTTTTCACCTAGTTACAAGTGTGACTACTGTTTAATTAACTGCTCCTCAACTTTCCAGATGAACTATACAGTATAGAAAATAAAATATATCTGATCATATATACGATCACAGCAACACACTGCAAAACTTTACAAGGAAAATGTTCAATTGGACCTTTGAGTCACAGATGTGCTCCCAATCTTTTTATTTAGATGTAGCCTTTCTTTCGCCTTTGTCTTTTAGAAGATGTAATGAAACAGGGTGGTGGTCTCCCTCGTGATCCCACCAATGTTGTGATGACATACATCCCCACTGATGAAGTGGCTCCTCAATGCAAAGCTGTTTAGTTCCCCTGGGAAATAAGCCATGTTCAAGCTTTTCTCTGCCAAAGCTGTCACCACCATGCTCTCTTTCTTTGTGATTTCTACTTATTGTATACAAATCAGTGCAAGTGAGGGAGAGGGAATGAGGGAAAGTAAAAAAAAAAGTGTGTGTGTATGTGTGTGTGGAGAGACTGGAAGTGGGTGGGAATGTCGATGTGAAGGGAGGAGGGATTATTTGACAGAGAACTTGCCTATACACATGAATAAATTTGAGCAGTAATGAAACATTATGGGCTGGATCTGAAGGTTGCCTTCAAGCTGCGGATTATGCAGCAATCTGTGCAATTTGTCTGTGGTGGCTGCTTTGCCACATATCTTACAGCAAAAATACTATTTGTTTTAATTCCCTACCATTTTAATAGCTAGGTTTTTTTTCCCTTTTCCTGCATTTTTGTGGCTCAGTGATTCCACTCCTGACTGAGCCCACAAGTATTGATTAGGGCAGTTTTTCCCCCTTGTACAACAAATCCATTTAATGGACAATTCCTTTATTCATTTTAAACTAGGCACAAAGCAGAAAACTAGAGAAGCTCATTTGTTAAGAGGGGTTGTAGATTTTCAGTTCATTAAAATCTCTTGGAGTGGAAACTAAAGATTCAACATGGCAGTGATTGCAAAGTAATGTATATTCAGAGGGGTCTCCTTTGTTCACTCTATGAAAGGTTATTGTAACAAATTACAATGTAAAGTTAAATTTCAATAGTCTGAGTCTGAGAAGAAAAGTGAAAAGCAGAGACCTATAATAGTTCCATTTACAAGCTCTTTTTGTCTTTATGCATGCAGGTAAATACCAGAGATCACGAGAAATATATTATTTGTTGAACAAGTGCAGTAGCCCGGGGGCTGCAATTTGGTTGTAATCAGTGACGAGTGGCTTTTACCTTAAAACACACACATTTAACTGTGAATCACAAATGTGGCACATTACACTTACAGACATTCCAAAGACTGCTGAGCAAAATAAATTCAATTTCACTGTCATTTATGCAACATGTTTTCATAGATCATTTACTGTAATCACACTGATAGCCTGAAGATGTGATTAACTTTTTTTTCCTCCATTATTTATTTGCATTTTTGTTTATTCATCATTTCAGATGAGTTCAGTAAAACTCCTACGACCACGACTCAACGGTATCCTATTCAAGTTGACTTTCGAGGAGCAGGTGAATAATATCCGGCCAGACATCATGAATGTGACATTCGCCTGCGAGGAGGTGAAGAAGAGTGAAGGATTTAGCAAGCTGTTGGAGTTGGTGTTGCTGGTTGGCAATTACATGAACGCTGGCTCGAGGAATGCCCAGACATTTGGTTTTAACATCAGCTTCCTCTGCAAGGTAACACACTGCCCCACACACACACACACACACACACACAAATGTTGCTTGCAGAAAATAAAAACAGTTTTCCCTCATTTCTAAACAACAATTGATTCCAAACGTCTGAACACAACAAATAAAAGAAAGATGATTAATGATGGGGCATATGGGATATGAGCCAGCACCGGCAGCGTCCTCGTCCACTGCCAGATAAATCACAGCATGCGAAAGGTGTGAAAGAGGACTGGCAACGTGTAGTCGCATAGCTACAGTGAGAACAACAAAGCATTTGAAGCAGATCTCACACACACATCAGGCAGGTGGTAAGACAGGAGGGTATATTGTTTTGAGAGTCAGATTCTTTAAGCTAAGGCCGGAGATGAGACCGTCAGCCCTGTTAAAGGCTAAGTCTTGTCACAGTGAACACAGCGGTTAAAGATTGAATTTTAAAATGGGCCTTGAGCCATACCCAAGTGTGTCCCTAAAGCACAAAAGCGGTGGCATTTTGTGTGTTTTCTGTGTATATTTCCTGGGGTCTCATCCATTTTTCCATTTCTTTTAAATCATGCGTGACTTATCAGTGTTTGGTCTGATGTATAATGAGTGTGTAAGAACTAAAAGCTAGATTTTCTCTCACATCACATACATAATACCAGAGTCTGTGTGACACATTTTTGTTGGCAGCCACATTAAACTGCATATAATATGTACAGTTGTGGGAAAAAAAAAAATATTTAGACAACCCATGCATTTGTGATGTATAAGAATCTGACTTAAGTCATTGTACTGTGCTAAGTATTGTTCCATTCATCATCCAACATACTCTAAACTATTTAGTCAAGGTCAAATCTGAATATTTCAATAAAACAAGGAAATACATCTAGAGCATAACATGTTGAAACCATCAAGAATTAAGAAAAAAAACATTTATGCTTTTTGTGTCTGTCTGATGCAGCCACACCCTTTAAAGCACAAAAAATATATTTCTCCCTGCAAATATTTCATGATAATTGTGTAAAATTTAAAACTATTAAATGATGACATTCACATCTGTGCCAAGTGCAGTCAGACTTACAGAAAGACCGCTGAAGAAAGTCATTATAGAGACAGTTGTTTAGTTTTTTTTTTTTTTAAGGTTTCTTTTATGCGATTTATTTCTGCATGCAGCAGGGAGTGAAAGAGAAATTATATTGGAAGGTAAAATTGCATCCAAAATGGGCATCTCTTTAAAAAAAAAAAACAAAAAAACAAAACAATAAACAAATCAGAGCATTTGCCAAGTCACTTTTTAGTGTTTAAAGTTCCCATGGCAACAGCGTACAGAATGAAGTGCCAGTAAAACAGGTGCAAAATCAATCAAATGTGAATAAATTATGTATGTGCCTAAACCCAAAACTTTACTTTTTTTTTTTTTTTTTTTTGGGTGACTAAAGAATGTTCTCCTTACAGTGTCCATCTGGCCAACTCTTAACTTAAGTATTGTGACTCCAGAATGCGTTTGGTATTCCAGCTCGCTGTCTGAATCAGTGTGGAGTGTCATTGTAGAGCCAGGTAATGCCTTGGGGGGCTGATTGGACCATTATTGATGGACAAGGAAAAAAGTCTGCTTTCTCACTTTAGTCAATCAAGTAAATGGCCCCCTGGGTGGCAGGTCTAGGGTACCTAATGGGCTCATCAGGGAGAAGGACGTTGATGATGGGAATGAGCAGCAAAGGGAAGGGCACCAGCTGACCCATGGTCACCTTCTGCCTTTAGTTTTCCACTGTTGCCCCTCATCGTCACAAGGACACAATGATCCCCTGGGAACATAGCCTTTTCACATATATTCTGCTAGCTGAATATCACCAGTCTTATGGATATAGATATATGTTGATGTATACAGTGGTGTAAAGGGCTTTTCATGTCACTGTAACATGTAAGATAGGTCAGTATATTTTTCACACACCAATTAACCATGCAGCACTTGAAAAGCACAACTAATAATTTAACATGAATATTCAGGAAATGGATAAAACCATATGCCGCATGACCTAAAAAAAAGTCTATGTATAGGAAAGATAATTTCCCTTGGGGTTTATCCCTGTCATACAGAAGGAAAAACATTTTGACTGGTTGTGCTAAATATTTAAAGACAATGTGGCACTGATTTTTTGCTGAATTTAGCTTAACTGAGCATCTGGAAACAGGTATTCAACTGCCTAACATTACTGTGACCTTATACACCACTTGAAAATACAGGGCTTCTCACAGAAATTACCTTTTTAAGTACCAGTATTGAACTTTTACCACTCACTGATGCCCTTGTATTCTCGATACTCATTCTCATAAATGGCCCTGCGCAATTTTCTATTCATTTACTACAGTTTTCTTCCTTGTGTACAATATATACTGTGTAATTTCAAGTGGTGGATCACACAGTGTTTGCCTTGTACTACAGATCTATCTATAGCAACTGGTGAACAATGTAGGGCTGACAATACTTTTCACGTTTAGAACGACTGCCAAAGACCCAGTTTTCCTATGTACTCTTTTTCATTGATTAGTAGTTATTCTATTATTCATTTATTATATATTCAGATATATCCTAATAAAATCAGATTAGCTTGTGATATGTATTTTCATTCAGAATGGTAAATGTAATCAATGTTTCGTACTAACCACTGAGGGATATGGACTTTTCTTTTTTGTTGTTGTTGCTACATCAAGGCAATTTTTGTTATGGAAGATCTAATAATATCTCTGTTTACAATTGCTTTTAGAAGCAGCATAGTCATGTTTTTTGTTGTTGTTGTTTTTTTTTTTATGTCCCTGAATTCTAATCTGTAGTGTATATTTATAAATTAGACACACCGCTAAAATGAGATAATATACAGTGAAGCAAACAGTACATTTATTACCACCCATAAAAGCACATTTCATGAAGGTACATTTAAAGAAAAGATGTGAGTTGAAAGTAGTCTTAGCTGCCCTAGAATTATATTCCAGTGTTTATGAGGTCTGACAGGAAAAAGCTTTTCAGTTTTGGTTTTAAGCATAAAACGGACAGAATCAGAGATGGACTTGGACTTAAGGTTGCCTCAGACTTTGACCCAGACCAGTTAACTACAGCATGTGCAGAGATACTTTCAAACTGGAGCTGATGAAATTCCTGATGTAAAATTGTGTGACCATAACATCAGCACCCTGGGCTTTTTGTAGTAGATTCTATCAGTAGGATGTGCATTTCCTCAACAATACCAACACAGAGACCTGTTTATCCTGACACATACTGTTAAAAAAAATACAGCACATATTTACTGTAACACACAGTGGAAAAATGAACACGAATGCCATGTTTTTTAGTATTGTATCGCCTGGAAGAATATGTTGCGGCATAATCTTGTTCTTCCCATTGTTTGTATTCGACTACAAGACTTGAATTTCAGCAGTGAAACCTCTGGTCTAAATGATTAAATGACATGATATTATGATCAAATATGATTGTAGTGTTTGTAAATGTGAAATACCCACATTGGACGACAAACAGAGCAGTTGAGGATGCATTATGTAGTTTTACATCAATAGCATACATTCAATAATCTTTCCAATGGATGGTTGAACAGAGTTTTACAGCATATTTATGTGCATATGCATATTATTTCATTATGTTATAGAGTTATGGTACAAAGTGCTTATTACAGACAACAAAATAAATTATATACACTATGCAATCTCTGTCTTTTACGTCAATACTAATAATGAGTTTGCACTCATACAGTTATACAAATGACTTCATTAGGGTTTTATATTACATAAAAATTACAGCTTCATACATCGCAGACAGAATAGACTGTTTATGAATTAGTGGCTGTGCATGCTCTCTGGACTTGGTCCATTCTTATTATGTCGTTGATACTCACCTCACAATGCTAATGTGCTTCCAGTTTCATCAGATAATTTTAATGACTGCCTTATTACCTGAAACCACATGGTTTCGCTACTTACACCCACAGCACTCAATAAAACCCCTCGGTGTGCCCATTCTCCATCCCCGTATGGGCACTGGATTAGTCCAGGTTAATGATCAAGGATACCACTGACACATTTTATCACAAAACATTGCGGTTATGCACAGTGTGGAGCTAGTGCGGTACCACTCTGAAATATTGTTTGTTCATGTTCTCATTTATTCTTTCCCCTGTTTACTCTTTACTCTTATTTTTTCAAGTCTATTTTTATATCATAATAGTTGGCAGATGAAATCAGAATACCAAAGAAGCACCTTTTAATGACACTTTGGGGTATAACTATGAGCAAATTAAAATTTAAAATCCATGAAATTAAATTGTGATTTCCCAATGTGAGCAAATGATTGATCTTTATCTAATGAAAGAATGTGCGTGTGTTTTTGTTTGTGTGTGTACGTCTCTGTCTGCCTGTTACTATTTCATTTCCCCACATGCATGTGTGTCAGTGTATACTTACACACACTTCAGTGTGGGCCTGTCCAAGTGCAGACTGTTTACAGCACAGACTTTATCAGTATGAGAACACGTAAGTGTGTTGTGCTAATTAGCTTTCCCAGCATGCCGTTCGAACAGCATGGCAATCACAGTGGGGATGAATATGGAACAAGTTTCCTATGCTCTGACTTACAGACTCCAGCTTCTGTGTGTGAACAGAGACATGCACACATACTTGGCAAACAGTACTTTCATTTAAATCTTCCTGCTGCACTGCACTCTGCTGTTTTATTCTTGTGGGAGTAATATTAGTTTATGTTTTTGTTTATTCACCTATAATTGCATGTAGACGTACCACTGGTCTCATCATAATGCATTATCTCCTCTATTGTATTATTATAATTTAATATTAGGGAACTAAGCAGTAAGTTGAGTCTTATTTTAAGACCCTTTAAATGATCTATCAGACTTTGTGAAACTAACATGATATGAATAGAGCTTCTTTTGCTTCTCTACAGCCTTTTTAAAGTCCGACATAAAGACATGCTATACTGTATACATATGTAACTGACCATTTGACAGGTGATATAGGATTTAGATGTTCGTTTTTTATTAGTCAGGAATGTATTTTTTTCAGTTGAACAGATCCACTTGACATTTTGGGGTTGAATGATTATTTCAAACACACTGTAGGTAACAGTAGACAGAAACTTTCCAGTGTTCACCCACCATGTAAAGGTAATACTTGCTGCCATGCATACTAATCATAATCACTTCAGTCTACTTTCCAGATGTTGATGGTATTTCAGAATATATGCACTATTTAAATTGGACGATTAGATACTAGATATTAAGTCACAATTAAGAGAGTCTTGGGTGATGGTGGGGACATGTTGGAATTTGTATTTTAACTTTACGAAATAATTTATACATTAAAAAAGCAAAAAGTGGATTAATTTTTTACTTCCTTGTTTTTTTTCCTCTGTAGCTCCGAGACACTAAATCTATCGGTCAGAATACAACACTTCTACATTTTCTGGCAGAAAAATGCGAAGATGGTTTCCCAGAGATTTTGAGGTTTCCCGATGAACTCGAGCACGTGGAGAACGCCAGCAAAGGTACGTGTCCTTTTGTATGTCTTAAAGTCATCACCTTTCATAGTACACTTGCGTATAAAAGATTCTCAGTCATATTGTTGTCGATTCAGATATGAAGTTTGTTCATTTATATTCAATTGTTTAATAATTTGCTTAGCTTTTCATCTATTTTATCGATTGATGTTAGTTAGTGCTCTCTCTTTGTGACAGAAATAGAGTTGTTTGTCTGACCACACTGTCATTCAGCCTGTCAATAAACTAATTTCACTCTAATTCTATTCTCAAGCATTTGGTGGAATCCCTGCAGGCTTATTTACTTTGTTAGTCTCTAATTGGTTATTTAATCTAATTCTACTAATTATGCACTTGACTGAAGCTGCCAGCCATTGTGTAAGTGGACTGAATAATCTTCACTCACTATGTATATTTAGATTCCTATATGCGCAAATTTGAATGTCATCAACTTTGTCATTTCATGGAAATAAATTATTCAAGGAGAAGCCAGTTAATTGACTGAGACGAGTAAATAAATGCCTCTTGTAAAAACCCGAAGGAACTATTTAAGGAGTAGAGATGCAAAGAATGCAATTACTCTGAGGCGTTCGCTTCCTTTCTTTAATGGTTAAACTGGTTCAAGAACATTGAAGGAAAAGGTACTTTTAAATTTGATGGTGCTCATTCTTTTCAACAAGTTTGATGTCTCTACCTCGAGCCTTCTACTGGTGCCACCAATGAGCGTAAATATGAGATGCCTTTATGCGCGTAACTTCTGAATCGTCTGCTGGATTTTCTAAAATTAGGTAATGTTGGATTCCCTTGATTGCCTTCAAAGCGTGCTTTGATGTCAATTTCCGCAATATTGAATTTTCCACCATATTGGATTTTATGAAAATGCCTTCACAGGCCACTTTTTTTTTTTTATCCTTAACCAATATTGGCACAAATGATCTTCAAACCATGTCTCATATACATTATTGTATGCATTTCTGATATTCAAAGGCTGTCATTTGTCACAGCCAATAGAGACCCTCTAAATAAAGAAGTCATATTTCAGGGACGCTTTGAAGTGGGGTAGGGTCTGTCTGAATAGTCATTTTTGCTTTGGAAGGTTTCTGAAATGACCCAGAAGTATGTATCAGCCATGATAAGAACTGTCTAACACTCTAAATGCAGAGCAGAGGAGCATCAGTGTGTTTTTTAGTACCTATCGGATGCACTGTTGCCAAAGGAGACGACATAATGCTGTCTTTTTTTTGCATAGATGTACTGTTTTGGTAGAATTGTGCTGATTCAGGATCCATATTGACAAATAGGAGTGAACAGAATGTGAGTGTGACTGACTATTTGTGCAGCTTTATATCTGCTATATCTGTTCCTACATTGATAATGGAATCAAGGTTTTACTGTGTTGTCCATTTGTATCATGCATTCAACAACACTGTAAGAATGCAGCAGAGACATATGTGCTTTTCGTAGTCCATCTTCAGAACAGTGTAGTTTTACCACAGCTGACCTATATAACATCCGTCTCTTGTGAGTGAGCAGCCAAATTCTGTCAGCCCCACAGTGCCTTTTCCTCAGTCCTTATGAATTCTCGTTTCTGTCTTTTCTTAACCCTGGGAAAAGTTGATAGGGGATATTTTTTTCAGGTGCAGCCTTGGTGCTTGTACTCACAGCACTATGGATACGTTACCCCACCTCAACAAAAAACATAGAATCTAGAAACAATCTAGGTAAATGCAAGTTACAACTGTAGAAAGAATGAGGAGGACAGGGGAATGGATTGTGTATGACATGATAACTTGTGTCTGTAGCGGCTGAAAATGTCCTGGAAAATAAAGAGTTGGAACGTTGAAAACAATCTAGTGTGTCAACCAAATGTATGTGGTATATTGGGTTTAGCAGCTGTAGACAAAATTTCTACAGATAATCTTCAGATTGAACTACACACAAGTTATCACATGGTGTATTTTTTCCACAACATTAGTTTTAGCAAAATCAAAGCCAAACATAGGATACATGCTCTTATTTAATTTAGGGGATGTAATTAAGATTGAATGAATGGAATGAATGAGTGAATGAAAATTACTTTATTGATCCCAAAAACTGAGAAATTAACATTCCAGATACAACTGATCACAGTTGAACTGACGTCCACAGCCAGTACGACCAGCGCCCCATTTATTAGATTATTGTTATAACCATGACTGTTCTATAACTATAAAGAGAACTCTCTAAGGTTAACATAATAATCACAATATTATCACTACTGCTGCAGGTGGTGTCAAACAGTGGCCTATGGGTTATTCCATTTGCAAAAAAAAAAAATAAATAAATGCTTTTCATTTCTTCTTCTTTCTTTTTTCCTCCTAAAACTTACACTTATTGCCTCATGGACTTCAGTATGTTTGGCCCAATAAAACTACATTCCTCTTTTAGGGCGTCTGGTATTCTCTAGGTTTTCATTTTTATTGATAAAAGCAGTTACAGTTTGAAAGAACCTTGTTGTTTATTGTTTACTATATGAATCCCCAGTGGCTGTTACCTTGGCAACAGCTACTCTCCTTGGCATTTATAATAAAATATACAGTCCAATTTATCTTTACACTTGGACTGCATAAAGCAAAAACATATTCTAAGACACATCAAACCCAAAATATGATATAAAACACATTGAAGAGAAGAGTTGTCTTTTATTCATTGGAAACGAGAAAGTCACCATTTGAGTTTGTCCTGCAGATTTCACAAATAAACCGCTACAGAGCATCTCCCTGAAGTGTGTGACTTCTAATTGTTGATTGTCAGAGGTTTGTTGAGGAGGGTTGACTCAGATTCTGACAGTGATGAAGGATGTTTTAATCAAAAGGCTATCTGTGGTTGGAGGCTGTACAATTAATATACCTCATTGATAAGTGCAATCAGGCCTTTGTAATTTCCTTTCGAAATCATAATTTTTCCATCCTTGATTGGCTGCTTCAGACTTCCAGTCCTCCAGAGCACAATTTCCCTAAGAAATTGGATTGCCACTTTGTTATAATCTAGAAATGTGTACAGCTTTAATTCACCACATTGCAATTCACTGACTGATTCCTTTCAAAATGGTGCATCTTCATTCTCTATACTGTAATTATACATTCTTATGACTTCTCCATGAGGATTTTTTTAAATTAAGCATTATTGCAAACAATTGCATCATTAATCATGTAATTTTTAATCTTTTAGGTTTCTGCAACGTTTAGTGGAAGTCACAATAGGTGTAAATAAAAGTCTGCTTCATTCCTTGTATGTGTTCATATTAACATTGTCAGGTGTGACTATAATAATAGAGCAACAACCAATGCTTAAGTGTTTAATTACATTACACAACCATAGGCAAACATTTTAGGCCACAAGTTGGTTTGTTGTTTTAGCAAGAGTATCATAATGTACTAAAATGTTCAAATGCATCTGTTACTGTCAGATTGTACAACACAACAATGTAACCCTATCCTGTTTATGTCTCATTTATACTGCCTGAATTTTTGCTTTTTGCAGATCCATTGCAAAGTTACAATGTACTCGGTATAGTTCTTATTAATATTATGATTGTGTTTTGTTTTTTATGCATGCACATCTTTTCTTGCACTTTATTCAGTTGCTGCCTTGAACGCTGAATTTCCCTGTTGAGGGATAAATAAAGTCTAATCTAATCTAATTTCCCAGTCTCTGTAACCTGATACAGTTGATGGATATAGACCAGCATTAAAACAAGAATTTCAGCCTGACAAATCTAGTTTTTAGTGTGACCTTCCTTTGTACATAACGTTTTGAACTCACCTTGGCAAATATTTTGAGATGTATTTCACAAATTTAGTGTTTTATACTTTTTTTTATTCAACACATGTCTAATGTTTCTTGGTATAGGTTCTATGCACAGCCCCACTTCTTCATGAACATAAGGCAGCTCCTTTATTTCCTGTCTTTCATTATTGGATACAGTGATTAATCCAGGTGTGCTTGAGTACTAGCCTGGGCCCGCCCATTCCGTGTCGTCATCCGCTCACCCTAGTGGCTTCCACACCGTCTGGGAAAGCACAATATTCACAGCTTTCGGATCTCCGGCAAAATCGGGAACTCCACCCTATTTTGCGGGAGCCAATCAACATTCAGCATCTCCAACAGCTCGAGGTACAGACGTGTTGACGTAAGTGACGCATCGAACAGCGACCGGAACCCCAGGATTGTAAACAGAAGCACTTCATTCAGTGCTAGCATGGAGCAGCGGCTAGCCGTTA
>JAPSES010000002.1:9109025-9161670 GCA_029822895.1 Maxillicosta whitleyi
TCAAATTTGAACCACGCCCCCTTTTTTTTTTTTTTTTTTTTTTTAGAGAACCAGCTTTGTCAATATGCTTGACCAGACCCAATACTAGCATGGTATTGGAATGTCGTGATAACCATGCTACCTGACTACAGTAGCCACAGCAAAAAGTAGCAGGTACACTTGGATTAGTCAGTGTGTTCAATAATGAAAGACAGGAGATAAAGGAGCTGCCTTAGGTTCAGGCAGTTGTGGGGCTGTGCACATGGCCCATTTGTGCTACTTTTTGTCATGAAAACAGAGATCACAGTAAATACTATTTCCTGTAGAAACCCTTGTAGCTTTGTGCATTTTTAATTCTCTAAAGCTTGTCCAATATTTTTTTTTTATTATATTTTCATAAACAGACTGAAAAATAGATAGAATTCTCATTATTCCTGTATAAAAGTGTGAAGACATTTTATTATTGTCACAAAGTATTGGTGACTAATAAATATTGATAACTAATAGCTACTTACTCCACAGTAATATTAGCATTATTATTATTGTCACAAAGTTTTGGTGACTAATAAATATTGATAACTAATAGCTACTTACTCCACAGTAATATTAGCATTATTAAGATGAATGTTGTACTTAAGTTAAAAGTAAAAATCAGCCCAAAAGTAGATTAATGTATCTTTTATTTAACCGGAAATGATTGTGCCCAAGGATTTACCTGGTATTGGATGGGATTGGGGGTAGAGGTTAACTAATGTAGTCCAGATATTTCCCTCAGATATTCCCTCTAGAATATCTGTGTGCAGGATCCTATCTCTTAGGATTCAGCCAAAGCTTACTTGTACCAAGGTCAGTTTTAATTAAAATTCATTATTATGTAAGGAGACAAGGCCAGCGATCTGCTGATTTTTCAGATAGGAACTGCCAAGATGGACCGAGGCTAATCTTTAATGATGAAATATTACTTTAATAAAACATGAGACAAAAAAATTGTTTGTAACTTTGCACATGCGCATTGTTACTCACATGATGTCAGAATTATTTTACTGACAAGTAGGTTCTAAACATTCGCCTTTGTAGTTTCATTTACTTCATTTAAGGCAATTAATGCTTTTCATGTACAGATTTAGTTGCTGTTTTATTCAAACGTAAGTTAGATGTTAAATTAATGCCATCTGTTTATCTGATCAATTTTCTCTCTACAGGAAACAAAAGGATACAACTATTTGTTGTAAATACCGTAGGTTGAACAAGATAATTAGCACATAAATAGATGGTCATTTATTGTAGTACTTGTGGATGTGGGGGGAAAATGACAAAACATTTGTAGATAAAAACTGTAGTAATTATCTTGCATTTGTGACAGAAATGTACTATAATGCAAGTTACCATGAAAAAAAAAAAAACAACCTCTACCTTAGTTCTATTTCTGTACAACCCAGTTCAATGTAATATACAGCAGCAAGTGGGGTGAACAGCGGTCTACTTTGTTTACTGTAAGTCCAAAGATTTATTTACCCACCCAGTCACAAGCACAAACGTATTTTATCTGGGAATTGTATTGTGTGGATTGGCCTAAACCACTGTGTTATTTTTTCCATTTAATGAACCAACTCTGTGTACAAACACTTTTTTCCCACTAACATACACACAACAGACAGCTAGTGGACCATGAAGAGATATTCACTGAGTTTGACAAAAATCTATAGGATTAGAATCAGTTGCTCTACCTGTAAAAATAGCAAAATGACAATTTGTGGTTGACTGCTGGATGCTGGCAACTCTATATAATAAGGAGCTTGCCTACAAGGAGCTGTGAGTGTGTTTTGAATGGGAGGAGGGCCTCCCTTTGACACACCGTAGGTAGGGAAATGTAACTGAGCCAAGCCTCGGGTGATCTTTTTGAAGAGGTCAGATACGAAAGATGTGAAGGATTTTCTCCAAGTTTGTAGCATTCCTCTCTGACTCGGCCTTCATTATTGGTTTTCTATCTAACCACTACCATATTTCAATGTGAGCTCCCTCTATTTCTGGATCGGTAGCCTCTCTCGCTCCCATGTCATGTTGGATTCTCCTGATAAATCGCTTGCAGGGCTGAAGGATTTCAAGGAGTTCAGGATAGTTCAAAGGGGCTCAGGCCTACTCATTGAGGATGCTTCTCTTTCTCATCTCCCTCTCAAAAATGACTGAACATGCGCACCAGCACCCAATAATAACTGGCAACGTCAGCACAGACAAATAAACATACTTTGCCTGGACAAAGGTGATTAATTTATCAGCTCAAAGTAAAATTTCATGCAGTGCAATGTTTATTAATTCAGATTTTTCACATCCTTTTTCAGTTTTATCTGAGGCATCTGTGTCCCATACAACACCAATATTATTTATTTTCTGTTATTAAATAAATCTTAAATGCAGACTGGTTCATCGCTACCACTAGCATCCTTGTACCAAATGTAAGATGTCTGATTGCCATTCAAGAGGACATCTACTCTTCATTTCCCTTCTCTGCGATAGCTCATTTTTATGTCTGATTGATATAGTATACTTTATGAACCATATCCCTGGCTTTCGCTTTACTCTTCTCTTGAGTCATTAACATTCATTTTAATACGATGTTTTTGCGTTTATAATCATGAGTCATAGAAGCATAGAACTTTTCAAATAAAAAGTTGTACCCTTATAACCTTTAATGAGATTAATAATATTCTCCATATCCAGGTTACTGTTGCTTTCGTATCTACATGCCTTGGTTTTCTTTATCGGCCCTCCTGAAACAATTAACAGTACACTGGGAATTCTTTCCAATATTTTTAGACATTTTTTTTCCATTTTTTTTTTTTTTGTCTGCATTTATTCTCATAGTTTACCACCACAGAAAGGGTGATAACTTTTTATGAGATTGATGCATATTTTATTCTTGCAGCCAAATTATTTAATATTTAGTGCATGACAAAGTTAAAGGTTAACATGTAACATGAGGGCTACTGTTTAAAAAGCATTACTAGTGTATAAATCAATGGTAAAATACTGTACAAAATGAATGCACTCTGACTTTTGCAGTTACATCCTTAAGAGAATGACACAGGAGTGATTTTTTTCAGCTGTATTTAATATTGTTCCTTATTTATTATTCATATTAGAGCTGCATAATTAAATATTAAAAAATGACTTGGGTTATTACAATTCCTGATTTTTTCCCCCATCCATTCCTAATTATGAGATAAATAGTAAAATTGACTCCAGTCCCATGGAATTCCCATAGGAATCCCGTCATCTACTGGAATCCCAAACATTTGTCAGCTTCTGACATACATCCAGGATAACTCACTCAGGCCAAATTCTCTGTGAATGCTAGATTGTAATTCTCAAGTTAGTCAGTGCATCTTTCCTACTCGTGCAAATTGGCAAGAGCGAATATGAATGTGAGTGCAACATTCATTTGCAATGTGACACATTCTTACTTTAACCTTAATAAATACACACATTAGCAATGATTTTCTTCTTTTTTTTGCCATGTGATTGATTTTCCAAGGGTAACATTCGTACTTGAGCCAAGTCTATACCACACCTTGTAGCACATATATGCTTTGTATGAAGCCATTCATAAATGCAATATTGGATTTTGAGACTATAATCATTTGAAATGTAGTCATAGAATCCACTATTTTTATACCCCTGACCTCATTGTAATAGCAGCAGCAAAGCCTTGAGAGAAGTGTCATTGGCCAATTTGCCTTGTTAAATCCCCCCCAGAGATGAATATGTGGGGCCTGACAATGGGAACTAAGTCTGTGTGGTGATTCCACTCAATCAGTGGTGCACTGACAATCTGTCTTGACAATCCGGGAAAAGAGGAAATATGACACAAATGTTCTCATAAATCTATTTAGTATAAGGCATAGCCAAGGGCAAAGTACTTTGGAGCCTGTGAGAGAGAAAATGGAGAATGAGGGGGGGGAGGAAGATGAACTCTGAGGATATTAATACCGCTGTGAATATATCTATTATCCACATTCATTTCAAGGCAGTGCAGCATAATAAAGCAGTGCCCATTTCCCATTTAAACTCCTAGCAGTACTTGGCTCTGTATTACGTAGACAAAATGCCTTTTTGGACGGGGTGGAACACAGAGGGGATCATTTGTCTTTTGGTTTCAATGCAGTCGCAAGGAATCTTGGGTTTTGGGTAGATATTCTCTTCTAATTCCAGTCCAGGGAGGTTGTCTTCTGAAGTGCATAGAAGTGAGGAAGGACAGACACAGTTCAGCCAATCACAGTGGTATGCCTTAATAAAACATGTTGGCCCTTGAATTACACTCAAGGTTCGATAAGATGCTGATGCTTTAATTGAAATGACAGTAGTTATTCATTCCACAGCATTTGTATGGACTAAGGCAGCATAAAGGAGACAATAAGGAGAGAAAAATATATACATGCTTTTGTTTGTTTGGTTTGTTTGTTTTTCAAAGATATGTATTAGAAAATCTCATCAAATTCACAAACACACTTTAAACTAAGATATTTTCCTCTTAAAAAGAATCTTTGGATTTGGAAATACCAGCAAGAAATATGGGCACTTCTTGGTTTCAGAATATTGACTGTACTGCTATTGAATGGTAGCCTGTCTGTTATCGCAAATGTCGCAGTTATAACCCTCAATGAGACCATCTGACCTTTAAAGAAAGTTCAATTCACCTTAGATTCATGTCAATAGGTACATAATTAGAGTAGATGTATATAAATAGAGTTAGTTGAATTACTTTTACATGTATTAACAGCTTTATTCCAGTTTATATTGTGAGAAATTATGTACAACAATATACTGTATGTATGTATTTTTATTTTATTTTTTTTATCTTTGGTTATCCATACAGTTGTTTTGATTTAGTTTGCAGCTTCCAGTGTTACTTCAGGTAATTCTCATCACCTAGTTTTGCAAATACTGTCCTGCTACAATTCCGTGCCGGGGATTCTCAGCAGCAGGGAGTTCATAAGTGTGAAAATGATGTCCAAAATCTGCTACAGAGTGCACATAACCTCAGATCTCAGACTTACCCACCACCACTGCATTGACCCAGAACACAGTACCAGCAAATCCGCTGTGTGGCTTTGTCTCTGTATGTACTACAGAGGCCCACCCAAAGCCTGGATTTAAACCCTTTGAACGACTGTGGAGAGACCTGAAGATAGCAGCTCACTGATGCTTCCTATCCAATCTAACTGAGATTAAGAGATGTGCAAGTAAAAGGAACAGCTCAAATCCAGGTGTGAAAAAGTTTATGACAGCATACTATACCCAGATGACAGGAAGCTACAACTTTTCAGTTATTGATAATTAATAGGTGATAATTAATGTCCAGAGAGTTTATGATAGTCTAAATGAACTGTTGCACTTTTCATTAGTATGGCAGCATGTGAAACCGCTTTATCTAGGGTTTTACTGTTTTTTTGGTGTCATTGTAAACCATGGGTTCAAACCTTTTCAGCTCAAAAAGGTGCCGAAAGGGAAATGCGGTGCCTCTCTGGGACCCAGATTTACAAAATAGTGAATGAATTGCCATAATTATTACATTTTCTTATAGCTTCAGAAAAAAAATGCTCAGGAGAAAACCAAAACAAAAAGAAAAAACAATGTTCTTTGGAAATTCTCTTATTGTGACTATCTAAATATGTTTTTGAAGCAAAACAACCATAATTATTTATAAGTATTAAGGACACTAGGCTTCTGCATCCACTATCTTCATGCCTAGATTTTGTCTAATTATAGGCATTTTAATACAGATAGGGGTGAATATGTTGCTTGTGAAGTTATGCTACTTTTTATGACAGTGTTAAATGACACCAGCTCAACTATATTCATATTTATAGGCTATATTTGATTTCAACAGAACAGTGATCTACAGATAGAAGGTGTGTAATTTCAAAGCAAAATCTCTCTTTTTCCCTCTTTCCATTTTGGCTCCTGCAGCTTTTAAGCAAAGTTAAATGCCCACCTCTCTTGTGTCCATTTTATTAAGTTTTGCCTATGGAGGATTTTTAATTGGAACTTGCAAAGCCAGAGATGATTCACTAGCATTAAAGTTCTCCACAGGCTCTTCTTTTGTAGAAGGCAAAAAATATACCATGAAAAAAAAAAAAAAAAAAAAAATCTGATTCCATTTCCCATGGCTTTGAATTCACCTATTTATAATAAGAATGTTATATATATTTATATTCCTGCCAGTTTATAGAATAACGTAAAGTAAGCACACTCAGCCATTAGTCATCTTAATAGTGTCAGTGTAGATAGAAATGGAAACAATTTCCTCACCAGTTGTTTAAGGTATACTCATCCCTGGATCCTGAAAGTAATAGAGCAGGATCAGCAAGGCCAGCAGTGTAAATGGACAGTCTGTCATGAAGAATATTAGGAACAGGAACCAGACCTGTCCGACTCCACCAGCTCAGGATGTGTGATGAGCTCGAGAGAGTTTTGCTTTTTTTTTTTTTTTTTTTTTTAAGAATCTCACTTCACGGTGGATGAGTGGTTCATTGTGAGACCAAAACAACAATTCTCTCTCTCTTTCTTTCTCACTTCCCTGTCCGTCTCTCTTTCCCTCCACCTCTGATTTTTTTCCTCTCACCACTTTGGCCAGCCAGTATAAATGTAGACAGAGATAGACACATGCAGGGAGGCCAGCAGCCCTGCTTAGCATCAGGCTTCAGTCTGTGACAGCAGATTTCAATGAGGGCTGACAATGGGACCAGGAATGAGAATAATGCTGTTTGCCAGCCTAGAAATTCAGCCTGTCACAGTAGACCATTTCCTATGCTAGGAGTGTGCCATGAGCTGAGGTGAACAAGGAAGCCCCATTTCTAATGCAGCTCTGTTTTCCTCCACTAACTCATGACTAGAACGGATCCCTTCCTGCAGATTCACATAATTGTAAAAGTTTCCGAAATTACCAATACCTGCTCGACAATCTGGCCTCTGCATTAAAACACTGACAGATATAAAGTCATGCTCAATGACATGCAGTGCTTGAACTGCTCCAGCAAATCTCATCGGACAAGTGTAGCTGACTTATGTATGTTTGCATCAGAAACACTGCAGGACACGGACACAAGGGGTTCCAGAATGGTTCGCATGTAAAACTAAAAAAAAATCTCAAGCAGAACAGCTGGATTTTTTTTTTTTTTTTTTTGTTAACAACCAGAGGCCTTTAGTTGGCTAGGCACTGCTGATTTTTTCCCAGAATAACTGCTTTAGTTGGCTGAGTTATATTTTATGTGATATTTCTAGAGATGTCAATCAGTTTTAAAAAGGCAAGCAGGTAATATGTGGTTGCATTAGGGTCCAATTAAGCGAAAGTGAACATCATCATGAAAAAGTAAAGTTGCACACATTTATCAAATCGCTCATTTTTTAGCTAAAGATCTCTATTTTATGGAACTGTTATCCTTTTTTAAATACCACTTACGCAGTACAGGAGAAGTTCCAAATCTTCTACTAGGCTGCATTAAATTAACACAAAGACATGGAAAAGACTGTCTATTACTTTGAGAAATTAAAATACTGAATGATGACCTTTGAGAACTCATACGTTGGTCACATTTAAAAAGACTATCTGTGAACTGTCACAGAGAAGTGACTCATTATTTGTATTTTACCTGTATCAGTATGCAGTATTGCTGTATACCAGCACACGTTGCAATTAACACCGTGTTAGTATTAAATACATTAAGTAAAGCATTGTGATGATAAATGGCTTGTTGTTTTGAAAAATATGCCAACATTTTGCATGATGCATACAATGGTGAAGAGTCGTCCATGTGCTACTATGGTAATCTGTCCAGGTGTTATCACATTTGTAAGGCAAATTTATATGTATAGTATAATTCATACACAGGGTAATTCATAGTGCTTCAGAAAAATGGAAAAAAAGACAGGTTAAAAACACAATTACAATTAACACATAAATAATAAATAAATGAAACAGAGACTTTTCAATATTTTACTCTAAAATGTATGTTCAGAACATAATATCTAAAAGGTTTTGTCCTTCTTGATATCTATTTCTGTCGAGAACCGCATGTTTTGAATGTTTGCATAAATTTTTAAAAATGTATGTCCGTTTCAACTCCACGTTTCAGAGCAATAATTTGACATTTTTTACCTAAAAATTGTATCCCTCCAAATTTTGTTCTACATAATGTTAAAGTGCTTCTAAATACCTGCTCAAGTATGTATAAAACATACATACAAGTTACTCTGCTTACTGTTGAACACCAAATGTATCCACGTGTTAATGCTTGTTCAGATCCGTTAGCTTTGATTAATCACAATTATTTGATTCTCATCTTCTTTTAAGTTGTAATTTAAACGCAAAATCATTGTCAATACAAAGCAATTATATTTACTGTAAATTTGAGTACTATTTAAGTGCACATTACATATAAACTAATAAATAAATAAAATAAATAGATACAAATGACAACAGTTGTGCTCAGGTAATAGTATCATTATCAGTGCTTTATTTTGAAATGGAGCAAATCTAATAACTCTGCCCAATACTGGTCACAGTTCATTTAAGTTGTTAATTCAAGGGTTGTTAAGTGTTAGAAAATATGCACTAATATTTGACTAAAATTGCTACTGGAATCCCAGTATGAAATACCACCCATGTTTTCTCATGTTTACAGTGAGAATGTTAAATTAGAAAATTGTACCGTAGCATCATCCAGTAGATGCAGGGTCTACCTTCTAGCAAATCTCTTCTAATTATATTAAGTATTTTAGGGTGAGGAAAAAAGATTCAATTAAGCATTGGAAATTATATTAGTGTATGATTCTGAATTCAATATCTGGTTTCAAAACTGCTATTATTCATATTTAGTTTCACATTTAGTCACATTTCAGCGTCTGCTCATGGACAGAGGTGGATAAACACAGCTGATGTTTCTTAGTAATCGGCGCTTCACTCTTTGTCTGGTAACATCATCTTAAACACACACTCACCACAGTGATGGCTTACTACACTGACATGAAGGTAATGAACACATGACATGGTAAACTGAACTACAAATGTGATGAAACACAGAATAGAACACAGTAACAATGCCCCTCCAGATGCTGCTGTATGGGTTTGATTGACAGCAGATCGATGAGTCAGACAGAGTGAGCAGCAGACTGTTGGTTATAGTCCATCAAAGTTATTCAGAATAACAAAGAAACCCTGCAAGTAAAGAAAACATACAGAGAATATATCAAACACCTGTTCAACAGTGACATCTTAGACTATTCCCTCAGTCAAATCGCTGGGTAAATCTGCAGTTGGTATGTTTTAAACAAGCAGACGGGTCACAGACTGCTGAATAAATTAGAAGCAATGCACATTTTAGGCAGTAAATAAATTTGATTTTGGAGGTTCAGACCCCAAATTTTAAAAGTTACAAATTTCCAAAATTTTTTTTTTTTTTTTTTTTTTTTTCATTCATTCATTACCTTAATTAAGTTTTACTTAGCAACTCTAAAGTAATACCATAATATCTAGTATAGGAAATATAGAAATTGCATGGTTCATACCAATCACAGCACATATTGAATTGACATCCAACTAGGATGAGGAAAGGATCCTCCTGACCCCACTCTGGTCATGTTGGGGGGGGGAAAAAATGAACAAAAGCTGTCAAATCTGTGTCATAATGCTGCACTGCTCCCTTTTCTTAGCATACTAGCATCGTTTTTGACACCTGCCATTGTTCAGGACATTATCTCAAAGCTGGGCTAAAAGTGGCTATTGTGCATTTAGAAAAACATGTAGCAGAAGCAGACAGTGCTTTTAACCTGTCATGCAAATCGTCGAGTAGCACGACTGCTGTATTCATGAATCTAGTCACAGAAAGGACATTTCACTAAACAGTGGCAAACTTTGAAGTTTTATTCACAGAGTTGTAATAGCACGTCTGTCAGGTGACTCTGATAAGTAAGATAATGACGAGGATTGTTGTACAAATGAGCAGGAAATTGAGTTTTCTCTGAGGTGATCCCTGCACCTTGCAGATAAGGCCCTGTAGAGGCATTACAATAACAACTGCAGGGATTTGTAATATTGACTGACTGAAAGAGCATAAGCTACAGTAAAATATGCCCACCCGGTTCAGGATTTATTTAGTGTGTTTTGTGCAATGGTTTAGTGTTGAGCGCTATATTAAAAAAGACAAAACTGCAAAATGATTACCCCATGAGACAGAGCTGTGTTAAAGAAGAGCTCTGCCGATATTATACATGCAATTCAGGTAATTGGTTAAAAGGAAAACGATTTATCCAGTGATAATTGTTGTTGTTACCATTTTAGAAAGAGCTTCTCTTGAAGATTGAAAAGAATGGGCGCAAAGTCTAAGTTAAACTGTGGAAGCATGGGCAGCTATGGTAAAGAAGGCTTCCACTAAATGTCTGTTATTGCACCATGGTAACTGTTGGGGTTTTGTTTTAGCTTTAGCTTTAGTTCCATAAATGTCACCACACGGGCAGATATTTGAGCTCCTTAGATGCATTTTCTAGTTTTATAGAATGCTAGTCACTAAGGTAAAATAAAACGAGTTTTTTGTCACTGTATGTTGTCTGGAAACATTAAGAGAGCAAACAAGCACAGACTTTTGCCATGACTTTGGCAAATTGTTACCCCACTAAATGTTTTTTTTTTTGCCTATATATTACTTATCTTGCTAAGTTTTTTTGTGTTTCCTGGAAAATCTGAAATATAATAATAATAATAATAATAATTTAAAAATATATATAATAATCATAAACTCATATATTTAGTTAATGTTTTTTTCAGTTTTTTGAGAAACTTGAATTATGACTTTGGCCATCATACTAAGAAGGTGACAAAATGTAACATAGATGAGAGATTGGGCTCATAGCTTTTACATTTCCAAAGTATGATGTGGTAAGGATCATAGAGTACTTCAAAGTATACTTTTCCCAGGTGAGTGTATCCATACCAGCCTATGTACTGATATTTAATATGGAGGGACTTGGGTAAAATTTTACAAAATCCTTATACTTGCTTCCAGTGCCTCTATTCTTCTCTTCTGTTAGAAATCCTTAGAAATGTGTCAACAAATGTACTTCCTGCACAGACTCTGTACCAAACTTTATAACCACACTAGCACAGCTAAATCATATTGAGCTGTTAAATTGAATGCATTTATATGATGCTTCTATTGAAAAGTGCTTTACAATTTGCCTCCTTTCTACCCATTCACACACATCGACAGCTGTGGCGCCGTCAATGGAAGGTGTTGTCCTGCCCACCAGGAGAAACTCGGGGTTCATTGTCTCACCCAAGTACACGTCGGCATATGGACAGGAGGAGTAAGGGATTGATTCACCAACCCTGCGGTTTGTGGACAACCCACTCCTCCTCCTTAGCCACAGCTGCCGCATTTATGTGTTATAAAATGTCTATTAGGCTTGTGGCTCTGCACAAATCAACAGAAAGAGAGTTTGGAGCACTTATCCTTTGTGCCAATCATAGGTCTGTTCGTCCCTGTTGTTCTCCACAGACATATCACACTATGCCATGGAGAAAAATACACATCATCCCAGACATGGTATTTACCCAGCTATTTACAGCAACAGATCATTTACAGACTAGGCGGTCATTGCGATAAAGTGGCTCTGTTTTATTCTCCATTCCTTCCCACTGCTGCTATTGACCACTGTTTGAGAAAACGTGTCTGTAGCTCAAATGCTGTCATAAGAATCTTGGCAGTTTTCGTCAGCCCCCGCATGTCAGTGGGGGTGGGAATTGATTTTGGATACTAAATTGGGTCATTTTTATCATGGCCTGTCATCAATATATAATTTAAAAGCAGGCCTGAAGCGAGCGTTGCCGGGCTGCTCATCGGAGGTTTATAAGGCCCACGGGGGTAGGCTCCCTCGTGCCCCTTTCGGTTAATGCATGCCACTATGTGTGAAGATTCATCCAGTGATCCATCACCAGTGATTTATATCCCCAGAGGAACAAAGATATAGCAATGCATGGACATTTACTGCCTGTGTTGCGACATTTCAAATGGAACTCTGGTATTTCACGGGATCTGGTGAAACCGCCCTTATCTGTTTCTATCATGAAAAACCATCTGTATCTGTTGCCATCAAGTCATACTTGTTTTGCTACACATTCTGCCTCTTTTTACTTGCCATCCTTTGATATTATGCATTGTCAAATCCGAAAGCGATTTCCGCTATATTTCTTTGGACTAGTTTATGTAACTATTGCACTTAGAGTTGTCATGTCTTGCCTCTCTGGTGTCTTCACTGATGTTGCATAGTTTTCTGAGATATATTAGTGAGACCGAGGCAAAGATTTACTGTAACAGCTTTTGATATTTCATCTGTTTTTCAGTGTTGGCACGGTTTTAAAACATCTATCTTTCTTTCATATACACCAACCAAACCCACCTTCACTTCAGACACTGCTTCCTTTGTGTAGTGCAGACCATATTGTGTTTGTTTTCCCTTATGATGTAAATCATGCTGATCTGCTCTAATTTTCTCCTTAGGCTTCATGAAATGAGTTTAATTTAGCAGCCAACCCGTTATTTCCAAAATAAATCTAACAGGTCCTGACGATGACCTTTCTCTTACATGTTGATGATTTGCATTTTCCTCCTTCTTTTTTTTCCAGCGCTGTGATATGGAGTCACACTGTGTGATCCATATTCAAATATTATTTAAATGAGTTGCTCCACATTTGCATGTAAAATTGAGGATTTGAAGCCAGGTCGCCTGCATACTGATCAGAGGGACAACCTTCATTGGAAAGAGGGTTGATATTGCAAGTAAATGGGACATGGTATTAATAATTGTCATGGAGTGAGCGGTCTGTATTGCACACTTTTATAACAGTGTTTTTTTCCCCGATGTAATGAATCTGATATCATCCTCAACCCTTTCAGCTCAGAAAATGATTACACTCCCTTCAAATAGAGACTCAACCAAGGTTATAAGACGGCAACTCATTCACCCACCAAAAGCCCTATTATTGCAAGTGAAGAAGATAAAACATGCAAATAATAGTTAAAAAATACAGAGGGTTTTACATTCCTAATTACCTCTGCAGGCCACTGTTGTGACAAATTATCCCATGAGGGGAAATGCAATTTTTGGAGAAAAGCCTTATCCTATGAGTTCCATGTTCAGCTCAGTTAGTCATAAGGTAATGGATGCATTATGCACCATATCTTCAACAAAACATGAACAAAACATTCAGGTTTTTAATTAACTTTACCTGATATGGCAAGAATAGTTTCATAATTTCAGTCCAACTCCAACAGATCCAATCCAACCTTAGCATTAAAGGCAGAGAGTAACGTTTTAAAGTACTTTGCAGTTAAAGACACAGTTTATAGAATATAAGAAAAAATCAGCCTTTTAAAACTTAGTTTCCTAACATGTTCTTTTTTTCTCTGGATCACATGACTTACTATTGTAGTTTTGCTGCTAGCGACGTTATGTCATATTTCATAACTGAATTTGCTCCAAACTCCAGACAAACTTGAATTTCAAAGTTATCTTAACACTAGTACATTATGTGAGTTTATTTATTCATTTGCATATAAATGGCCAGCTGTAATGCAGGTATCTTAGCATCCCTACTTTTCCTCTCCTTTGCCTTGACATGGAATACCAGCTGAGACCTGCTCTTTACAGAAAAGGTCTGTTTTTATTCCTTCAACTGAGGCAGAGGTAAGGAGGGACAGAATCGATTGTTGCGGGCCAAATTGAACCTGTGTTGAGCTGCAGGCAGCCACGAGATAAAGCCTCTGACGCTGTCTGCTGTGTTTATCATCAGGTGGCCTTTTCTCTGTGTGCTATGCTGCGATTTTGATGTGTTAAGTCATAATAGGGGAGCCACCATTCTTTGGAGGGGCTGCCAATAAAATCGCAGACAGAGGGGATTATGTTTCATGTCAGCCCATTATTGTTTCCACCTTCCCCTGTACACTTTTCTTCACCTGAAGAGCCATCTGCTTCAGTTTTTCATCCTTCTTGTCCAGCTTTGACATTAATGTTCCATTCAGTTGAATATTTCACTTACATTCTGTGGTAAACTTTGACTGTAATGCTCTTGAAATCATTATCATTTAGTTTCATTGTTTGTCAGTAGTCATTCTGTTCCATAATGCCAACCATTATTGGCTTTCCATTATGAGGTGTTTTTCAGAAGGAATATCAGTGTATCTGTCCTGTATATTACGATGATATACCCACAACAGGGTTTGGTTTAAATGTTTACGATCACAATACTTTTTACTCATTGGAGTTTATCTTGTCTGCATGTCCTGCACCACAGCCAAATTCATGTTATTTTTAACCACAGTGACAATCAGTATCAGAGAAACACAAATGGCTCTAATCATCTGGTACCATGCAGCTATCCAGGCCAGAACTCTACGTGAAATACCTATCACAATAGTCAGCTGTTCACTGGAATTACATTTAGTCTATTGATTTATTTGTATCCAAATATTAGCGGCCAGAACCAGCCGCTAATCTTGTGATTGCAGTAGGGAAACGTCACTTCACTTATTATTTTATTTTGATATGGAGACATTCAATTGACATTTTGGAAATTGACTGTTCTAACCATTTAATCACATAGATATGCCTTAGTCATCTGTTAGCATTGAAGACATAGCAGAGGCAGTTTTATTGCTACTGACTATGTTCCCAGCCAAGCCTCCTCCGTCCTCCACCAACAGAGATAATTTGCCACTGTGAGTGTTCCCCTGTAAGTGTAAAACCTTGGCAGGATGCTCATACAGTGCTTTTGGTCTGCACTGGTCTTGAATATGCCCCGACAGCACAGTCTCCCTTAGCTTGTGTGACCTTTGCTTGTGGTTTTCTCTGCTCCGGTATATCCTGTCAGACCAGTATGTTGTTACATTAACGCAAATTTAGTGGAGCATGCTAACTCCGTAGCAGTGTTCATACAGGAAGGAACGGCTAAATATTTTACACCTGTTACCAAAAAGGTGGGAAATAACCTCTCGGATAACCAGACAGGCCCATTAGTAGAAAATGACGATGGCTTCGGGTATTTTATGGGTATGTATGAAGATGTCTTGTGTGAGAAAGATGAGGATAATCCCCTCATTCTGCCTGTGGGCTACATTTCCAAGGTCCCCCTAATCACCTGAGAAAAAAAAAAAGAAGAAAGAAACATACTAGTTCTTTTCAGGTATTTAGCGTAGATCTTCTGAATGTCTTTAGATACTGATATCTCTTGGCAAACTGTGCTGACAAAAGCCACACTTCTGAACTTCTGACTTTTCTTTCATAACTTATACAGAGAGGGGAAAGTATTCACGTGGTGAGTCACCACTAAGAACTAGGCTACATGATATGTGTAGAGAGAGACTGAATTTGACTGTGGGTTTGAAACAGGATGGACATTAACCACATGCCCTGAGTCAAAGCTCTGGTTGTCCGTCAACCTTTTGTCCCACTTAAGTTTTAAGTACCAACCACCTGCTCTCAACAATGACCGAAAAAGGCCACAACCACAACTGAAAAAGCCCTCAGTGCAATAATAGTATGACTTTCCTTTCTATCCATACACTAGAAAAAGAGCCGTCTGCTGTAGTCCAACTGACTCATTCAGCAACAGAGAGCTCTTCAAATGATTTCCCATTCATCCTTTTTTATTCCTATTTATACACATCAGTAATCATCTTTGACCAAGTACAATGATTACATGCCCTTTATCCCTATTTAGAATATAGGGCTCTGCAAATAACATGGAATTGAATTGAATACTGAGTCCAAGATATTCTTTATGTATCAAAGGTAGGTAACGGTAAATACACACACGCACACATATATAATATTTATTTATTCATTTTTTAATTACTTATGGTGGATAAACTTGTTATCTATGGCCTAAGAATGTATCATATACTTATGGAGTATATGGATGTAACTGATATAACTTTAGATATGTCAATCTAGTCCGCCAGAAACCTTTGTCTTCATCATTTTAGAAAACCAAAACATTTAGTTTGATTAAAATCTACAGTGCAAATAAAGTATTACTTACAGGAATCCTGTCAGTAGTATATAAATGTTAAAAAAAAATACACCTTCAAGTAGATTCTAAAAGCTGATTTCATTTAGCAGTAATAATTAACTACCTACTATATATTTTATAAATATATTTGTGACTTAAGAAAGGTTAGAGTTGTATTTTCTCTGTGACCTATATTCATGGGGTAATAATGTATATTCAGGGCAATGACAGCATTCGACGAAGCCTTAAGCTGTTGGTTATAACAAAAGGCTGCGAGCAACCAACCCTCCAAGTAATCGCTAAATGGGAGTAGTGAATGAAGCTGCCTAGGGCCACAAGATAACTGCACAAACACCCCAGCGCTATGTGTCTTTTGCAGTTCTAGTTCCCTAATGTTTTTGCCTGCCCTTTGGCACTTAGTGTATAACCTGAAGGACTGGCTATGAGCTCAAGGCAAAACCAGTTCCAGACTTGGTCTTTGTGGATCTGGTGGTTGGGACTAATAGTATAAATGCTGGATTTATGAGTACGGACTTGTTTTGTTTCTGCTGTGTGATTCTCCTTGTAGAAAAATGTGAAAAATATGTGATGTGAACTGCGCTTACTCCACCATTTATACCTGGCGGTGTCATGATACTGAAATGTAATGAACCAGGAGAACATTCGGAGCTTCTAGTAACGTCCCACAGTTGTGAAATTAACTCAAATGTCTTATTTCACAATGTTGGAAACATGATTTTTTTTTTTTTTTTAAGAGTTCTTTTTCTGGATATACTGCAAAATGTAATGGGTTCCTACTTGGCTGATGCCCCCTATCCCTTCACAAAGTTTCATGAAAATATGTGCAATCTGCTGACAGGAAAATACACAAACCAGCAAACAGACACAGCAGAAAATATAACCTAGGTACTACATTCATCATCAGTGGAGGAGCCACGTGTGATTTATTTATTACATTTTTCAAAATAAAACCAGAAACAACTACTTGGGAAACCCAAACCAGTGGTCTGAACCCACAGCTCCTGAACCAGATGTGGCTCTTTAACCCCTCTCCAGTGGTCCCCTGTGGTTTTGTCAGAAAAACATACGGAACATATTGAAATGAATTAGAATTATTTTGGACATTTTGTTCTTGTTATTGCAGGCCTAAAGCCATTCTTAGGGTTTGTTTGGTATTTTTTGAAATATGCCCTCCCAAAAAAGTACCAAAACATCCAAATGGTTCTCTTTGCCGTGGATGTCATTTCATAAATGCACTGAACATTTCATAATTGTAATGGAAATACCAAGTAATCCTAAACAGACTATCACGGATCAGCCACTTGAGGTGCAGCATCAATTACAAGAGCTTTCATAGTGTTCCTATCCACCAGTAAGTCTAGGGGCACCAACAATGATGTTTTTCATAGTGTTTGATATTTAGTCATATCCTAGTTCTATCCTTTTTACTATCTGGTTAGTTCTGTGTAAAGAGCAACCATTTAGAATTAAAACAAAATCTGCTCTTTTGCATATATGTAAAGTAGTGTATGTAAAATATTTGGTGTATCTGCATGTGCATATGGTGTACTTCACACGTTTCTCTGACAAAAGTGCTGTTCAGTGTCTTACAGTAATTAATACGAGAGGTTGATATCGCTTCAGTAAAAGCCAATCACTTGCTTAGTCTCTCATCTTCATTTCCATGAGTCTTGCGTGTGCCACATACTATATCACAGTCCTCGATTGCTCTCGATGCTATATTAAGCTACTCTGTATTGGTGGTGGTGTTGGTGGGGGCTGTAAAAACAAGAAAATCAGCCAGTTAATTCATCTCCCAGCTCCAAAGTCTCATTACACTGCTGATGAGTTTAAGGATTGCCTGAGGTGGAAAGGGGCTGTGTTTATGGCTCCGCAATCGTGCGTACCAAGTCTCCTTGTCTCATGTGGATGGAAAACAAAAGAGTTGCCAACAGACTGGCCAAATGAATACTGAATACATCCCTGTTTAAACACCCCATGATTGTACACTCATTTATACATATGTTTCTAAATACTCTTTTATGTCCTATTAAGGCTTTATACGGTGGCTGCTAAATGAAGACAGATATGGTCGGTGAGAGAATTGATCTGACCTTTCTTGTCCTGTAAGGGATATGAATCTTTCCCTATCTACTTTATTAGTGTGATGTACAGACCCAGAAAATCCTAAATTAGGAAGTTACATGTAGGTCACAGAACAGCTACACTATAAGCAGAAACAGAACAAGTATATCTAACCTACATGACTGCTCCCAAATATTTGTCACACTAGAATATGTAGGCATCGTCATTAAGGTAAATTATAGTGTCTTTAGAGGGAGAGATAATTGCATTTGCATCATTTGCTTTTTTCCCTCCTATTGCACACAGTAAGACATTCCAGGAGCTGATTAAAGAGGTACAGGCATTTATAGATATGTACTTGACCCTTAAACATAGGTTCATTAGTTTATTTAGTTTCCTTCTGTATCAGACACGTAATCTGTCAAAACATAACTGACATGTTTCGGTGGTAAACCTCCGTCTTCATCAAAGGTGTCACAAGGTGATGTCTGATATGTTTAACATAACTGATGTTCACATTAGAATGAAACTAAATAAACTGTAACATCATAGACACTATGGACTTTGTTGGATTAACATAGGATCATACACATAGATTAATTGATTTTGTGCAATAGTTCTTAATGGTACAACTGGACTATAGCATGGTGTCATTATCCATATAATGCCAAAAGTATCATATTTGATGCGTGGGTTTTGAAGCCCTCTACATGATCAGTGATATTTTTTTCTTCATATTTTCTTCATATTTTTTTCTATATTTTCTTCAAAAACCTGATGTATACAATTAGGTACATGTAATACACAGATAATCCACCAGGGCAGGAGGAATTTGTACACCAGAGGCCTTTCCATTGGCAATACAAGATTGTCATTAATGAGGAAGGAGGCAAAACCTTGCATTTGCACTTGGAATTTTGAATCATGTTTGTGTTATATCATGTTTTTGTTTGTTCAGAAATAATATTTAGCATTGAGACTAATTGGACCAAATATACAAAATTGAAAGTCATATTGTACATAGTAATGGATAAAAAAAAAAATGTTGTTCACAAGGACCAATAAAGGCTTCAGTTTCAAAGAACTGGAATGTTCTGTCCATAATTTAATGGTTCAGGCTTTAGAGGATTAGCTCATTTCCAGGTCCAAAAAGTCTACAACAGCAGAGCTTTTATGCACATTCACTGCAGCTTCTAAATGACTTTATGTAATTCATATGCAGCTGTTAGTGTCTATCTTTTTCTATATCTTTTTTTTATACTTATTACAATTGACCATATTCAGTTTTTACCTGCAGTAGAAAATTTTGACTTTAAGTGTCTAGAATACTGTTAAAATTTGGTCCATTTACAGGAGTGCATCGCTTCACTTCATACTGATCTGTGTGTGTTGACATAAATTGTTGCTTTATTTACCTTCCTCTGAGCTGGACAGCACAGATGAAGGGCTGCCAAATGAACCATGAAGAGTGAAGATGTGAAATGTCTAAGAAAAGCCTTATTTGATTTCATGGTAATCAATACAGTTCTGATTTGGCCCAATGCAGCAGAAACTATTGTGACTTTGCTAATGTGCTAATCACATGTAAGAACGTGCTAACATGCTAATGTCAAACCTTTTTTTCCTTCTCTTTTGATTAGACTTTTTGTATGTAATTTTAATTAACAGCTTCATCAATACCTCTGCTCTTTATCGTTGCATGTAAAGTGGCAGAAATGTATAATTAAATGTATGGAAACACAGTGCTGCAATTGAATACAGAATTATGAACAGGATT
Source organism: Maxillicosta whitleyi (assembly GCA_029822895.1). Classification (NCBI taxonomy): domain Eukaryota; kingdom Metazoa; phylum Chordata; class Actinopteri; order Perciformes; family Neosebastidae; genus Maxillicosta; species Maxillicosta whitleyi. The sequence goes on from JAPSES010000002.1 coordinate 9,128,927, forward strand.
GGACTTGGATGTAGGAAGTGTTTCTAAAGAGGATTACAAAAACCTGTATTTTATTGGATGGATATGGATCAACAGGCCATAGGATTTCAGTAGTCTTGAATGTTATGAAGCCAATGTTGACATACAGGAATAGTTTAAGACTATGACATTTTTATAGAAGTGTATGTCCGTTACCTTTTAAAGGGAAAGTATATTAACCTGTAAAACTATTGACACTGGCTCCAAAATGAACTGGCTTTTCCTGACCGCTCAGTTGTAGTTGTGTTTTATACATTTCAGTAACAAGGTTTTTAAAACAGCTTAACAAGATTTAGATGCATAAATGTCAGTAAGTCAGTGTTTAGTGTTAGCTCACTTATCACCCCTCTCACCCAGCTCTTTATTTTTGTTTTGTTTTGTTTACCAGTTATTCGTCCAAAAGCTAAAACAAACAAACTTAATGTTCTTTATGTCACAGTGGTTCTGTCCACTCCTCTGTCTGATCTTTAATCATAGTCTCTAATCAGAGGTGTGTGACCCACCTCCCCCAGCCCTCTGCCCTTGAGTTGTAGTCAAATTGTGGTCCGTGTGTGTGTGTGTCTGTGTTTTTTCTCCAGTATACTGATTAAAACTCATCATTCATATTCACAAACCCCCTCAGTGTTTTTCAATTTCTGCAGACTGGTCCAGAATGGTACTTTTGGTGGCTGTATAAGCACCACTGGGCTACACTCGGTCCCTTCAGACCCTCCTATGTCTCAGGAATTGTTGCAGATCACAGGAGACTCTGGCTTCAGGCATTACTGGGGTTGGCTCGATGTGACTCAGCGCACCATATCCCTCCTCCATAGCAATCATATTTGCTTTTTGGGGGATTCTGGAGGGCAAGAATCCTCTGCCTCAAAGACCCCTTGGTGGTATTGATACTTTGCGGTTCTATGTCTATGCTTTCCATTTTTCTCTGGCCTGGGGATGTCACTAAGCAAGTGCTGCCTCTGACCCCCCCTCTTTTAACAGTTGACAGTGAATTCACACTCTCCCTCAAATAACCACAACATGTTTATTGTTAGAAAGAGGATGTCTGAATTGAAAAGGTTAGAATGATTGTTCTTACACGACATTATTGCATTTAGATTGAAGACTGTGCCCTTAAGTTAATAATGTAAAATGTATTATTGCCATCATTGCCAAATTCCCTGTAGCGTTTCTGTTGTTAGGGAATCATCATAGCCAGTCATCTGCACTGGAAGATAAAACCAATATGCTGAGGGGATGTGACCTCCCATCTGACAGATGCCTCTTCTCTACGACTGCACAGCTTAAAACCAATCAAGACAAGGCCGGCTGTTTTTTCTCCACCATTAAATGCATGATTTGCATCCAAATTTCATCAATAATCACGAAGGGCAGTGGCTGAAATTGGCATGATTGCTAGAGTTCACAGAGCAATACTTGAAAATATATAGGATTGCTGTCTCCGTGGACGGATGGCGTAAATCACATGCAGAGTGATTACAGCCTGACGTTTCTCATTGTTGAACCAGTGCACTTCTGGGTGCGGTGGTCTCTCAGGGCCTATGATGTGTGTACTGACAGGTAAAGGGGGCATGAATTTTAATGTTTCCTTTAGAAGAAAGTAATGGAATTAAAAGTAAATTTCATAATATTTCAATCCAAATCCAGATTGTCTAAAGGGGGGAATCCATACGAATTTGCCTTTAATTTATGTTTGAGAGCTATAGTTTTTCAGGCTTTTCTCCATTTACACATTTATCTTTAAGAAAAAGCACAAAGAGGCCTAAGTCCCTCAATTTCTGTTCATATAATTAGCACACAGAACAGCCTCTGTGTGTTTTGCTTCTTCTACTTCTCTAGTATTTCATGCCTATTACATATTCGAGTGAAATATGGCAGTCAAGCAGGTCTGAAACATGTTATATTAACATCTGACTACACAGATAAACTCTGAATGTATCCAGGATTTCCCACAAACATTAGCATTGATGATGTGTTTGATACCCAGAGGTGTGTCACAGCGTCTTCAAATTCCAAAAGAGGTTGAGCACGTAATTAATTCAATTTCATCTGAGCCTCACAAACTTGAATATTTGAAGAACTAGTGGAGAGACAGTCTGAAAGATTGGCTCTGGAGTGAGGTTTGCACTCAGTTAACACCAGATTTCTGCAGACATTCACTGCACCAGCCTGACCGGTTGTGTCAGTTTACACTGGTCTTTTGTGAATTTCGACAATCTTAGCAACGTGGTTTATTTGCATAGAAAGGGAGCGATTTTTCACAGAATGCATGAATATTCCACAACTTAAATCCATGCAAATGATACAGTCATGAATTCCGCCCTTTGCTGCTACTTGAATCAAGCACTGTATTGTTGTTTTGTTTGCTCTGATTTAGGGGCACAAAACCATACAATTTTTAGTTTTTGTATATCTGACCCACGGAGTATTTAAGTATGAAGAAAATTGTCACTTTTTCCACTTAATCAGAAACAGAACAGAAGGACTGAATAAAAAGCTGTAGATTTCCATCACTGTAACCTCATATTTAGAAAATGTTTGGATGATCACAAAACAAAAGCAGAAAAAAACACACTTTTAATCAGACGTATCAGTGACACAAGCTGAACCAGAAAGTGTTTTTATTTATTTTTTATGTATTATACTCTCTATGACTGATAAATATCATATGTGATGAGTGAGCAGCCTAATAACTTCACATTGCTTCATCAACAAAAGGAAGGAGAGGGAGAGGCAAAACAGTATTTGACTCATCAGCCACCCTCACACTCTTCTCATGAGTCATGCACCACCACACATGTGCAGACTGTTAAGCATTAAAAATCCAATTCCTGAAATATGCTCAGCAGTCCAAGTGAATTTGAACAGATTCATATGTCAGAAACAGAAATAGCTAAAGAAAGATTATACATTTAGATATATAGTATGCAGAAAATCAGTGATATTTTACCTCTGATTTAAAGTAGAACATTTCCCTAGTTTCGGCTACAAATTTAATCGTTGTTGAAAAGAATATATATTTTATGCACTATAATAATACATATTAATTCATCTCTTGTTATTGCAAAGCATGACTTAGATTTAACATATAGTTTGAGGCACCAACGTCAAAAAAAAAAAAAAAAAGAGGGGGGTGGGGGATTTTCTCCTGCCTTTTATAAACGTTCTCTCTGACTGGAATCAGTATTTCTCACAGAGGGAGCTGTTGAGCTACAAGTGGGAGCATAGCAGAAGCCAGATGACAGGAGGGGAAAAGGAGAGCCTGATAAAAGAAGAGAACAAACAGAGGCTGAGATAAAGGAGGTGGGAGAGATGGAAAAACTAAGCAAGATGTTTTCAGAGTGAATATATCGTGCAAAGAGTCTAACAGTATAACGACATACAATGACTGTTCCTCCCATACTGAGCTTACTCCCCTGCCAGTTGACCTTGATAATGCTGAATACCCATCATCAGTGCCCCACTGAGATTACTCAAAAATGTGCTTTCTCTCAGAATTTAATTTAATATAGGCATGAGGAATAGTGGCAGTTTATAAATCAGGTTTCTCAAGGTTAGAATAGCGGTAATTGAAGCTTGTATATGGAATTCAACTCCTATGCAAGCACGAGGCATAAAGATTACTTACGGCTGAATTCATTTCAAAGATGTTTCAAAAGGAGGTTGTCAGTAGGATGTCAATTATTAAATTATCAAAGCTACTAAAATTGAAAGGTACACCACCCACCTCTCATTCTCGGGAGGAAAATTAAAAAGGAAATGACTTCTTTATTTATGAAACTTTGCATATTTAAACCCATTTGGTATTTTGGTGTCCTAATACTTATACAGAATGTAGAAAGTTGCAAACCACTTAAATGCACCACATTGAAATAGTCTTTTTATGCAGTAGAATTGTGATCTAAGATATTTGTGGGTTGAGCCCTTAGGCATACAACATGATAACGACGGCTCCCAGTTCCCGCATTTTAATTGAAGTTGTTATCCTTGTGTTTAAATATTTAGACGTTGAGATTTTGTTTTTGCTTCATTATGGATGCGCTTCAGAGGATGAGTGCATGGGATTTTAGTGGCATCTGGCAGTGAGGTTGGAAATTACAATCAGCTGAGTACCCCTCCCCTACAGAGGTGAAAAACGCAAGATACCTTCATTAGAGACGGGTATTTGATTTGTCCATTATGAGCTTTAAAATGAGGGGTATAATAACTCTGATTGCACTCTAATATAATAGAGCACAGGTGTCAAACGTAAGGCCTGTGGGCTAAAACTGACACTCCAAAGGGTTCAATCAGGCCCCCAGGATGAATTTGCAAAGATTTCACAATCACGTTCCATAAGTCACAAAACTAAATTCTATATTTTTCAGGTGTTTTGTATATTTGTAGATCCAATGTGATCTGTAGGTTGGAATGCATGTGAGTAAATATTAAGCAGAGGCATAATATGGTCATATTTGCAATTATTTTTCTTTTAAAATTCCAGGTTGTTCATGGAAGTTTAGGTTATTCACATATTTTGTTCAAGTAGAGTTTGTAAATGTCGTACTTTTTTGTGCTAATACAAAAATGAAACAAAAAATTATTTCTAAGTTATTATACTATTATTTGACCGGTCTGGCCCATTTGAGGTCAAATTGGTTGTACGTGGCTCTGAACTAAAATGAGTTTGACATCACTGTAATAGAGGATGGCACTGCTGGATGCCATAAAACAGAAACAACAAGAAGCGGAAATCATTCTACAATAGAAACATGGTGGCATAAAATGTCAGTATCACTGAAGGGGGCCTGCTCCCTAAACTGTTCTGTCTAAGGTAACACACACACACACATACACACACACACACACACACACAGACAATAATTCCGACTCTCAGATGATTATACACAACGAAACCAAAATTACATATTATTTCCCCCCGTGTGCAATTGTATCTTCCTAACTCGTACATTCAACCTTTAACTAGTCAGCTAAAATCAGTATTTTAGTAGCAGTTCCCAGACATAAGACAGAATTTAGACACATTCTAATACAATGATGTGTTTAGTATTCTACACTTTTGCATTTGCTTGGACTTGTATTTGTCAGATCTTTAGCCAGTCAATATGGCAGGGAATGTTTCGGGCCTCTTAAATCTAGAAATGTCAAGTGAGGTGCATCCCTTAGAGGTTCAGGTGAAATAGCCTCAGCTATGTGATAAGGTGCTACTTTGAAGTTGTGAATGAGGTAAGAGGCATGAGTCAACCTCTGCAGGCTATTATGATCACCACACCCCCACTGCTCAGCATCGCTTCTGTGTCTCTTCAGTAGCATTCACACAAGTCATGTTAAGTCAAGCCTCCTTTGCCTGCAGAACCTTCTGGTTCAAAGTACTGCCTATTAAAAAGTAATTTGCCCCAATTGATGCTGTGTAATGACAATATTTTGTCACATCGCCGTGTTCCCTTCAGTCAGAGCTGATATACAGTTGCAGAAAAAATATGTTTTTCTTCAATTTCTTGTTCATTTTAAGGCCTAGTAAAACTAAAGGTTTGGACAAATGTAATGATAACAACAAAAATAACTGATAACAGTTTAATATCAAAGGTGATATCTATCCATTTTCCATGTTTTCTCAATAATAACAAAATAATTTCAGTTCTTAAATCAATATGACATAGTGATTGTACTGACAAAAACAGTGCTTTTAGACATTCCATGTTTTGTTTTCTGTCTGTTTTAGTCACATGACACACACGGGAGTTAATACTTGATTGCATAACCATTGTTTTTGATGACTTTTGATGGTCTAATATTTTTTTCCACAACTATATGGATATCAATATGAAGAAGACATGATTATCATATAAACTCTAAATGAATGTAGTTCTGTCAGTCATCCAGGAATTAAGCAGCATTTGTAAACTAAACATGATTAGTTACTAGCATGTGTGATTTATACAAAAATACAGCTATTGCATCTGTTAGTTTGTTTTTTGTTTTTTTTTTCGTATTTATACTTAAGCATATCCTCCTGTTTTATGGATGTTACAAAGCTCAACTACCCAATGACACATTAATGCACATAAAAACAGACATCTGGGACCTCAAGCTATGGTCACTCACTTCCCATCAGTATCTTTCATGCATTAAAAATGGCTGCAGTCACCAACTCGCTCTCTGCCGGCTCATACCTTTCTGTAGTTCCTCTGATGTGAGAAAGGTATCATAACAATTTCCAAGAATAATATGTCATGGCAGAGAGAAATGAACATCTTCGAGTGAGTGCATGACAAGCATTTATGGTTTTTGATTGTTGGGAGAGAAGAAGTAAATCAGTGCATGCCAGTGAGATTCTTATTCTTTTATTGCACGGGGCAGAGGCTCACACGTAGCACCAGCACAACACCCTGACTGATTTCCACAGCACTTCCTGGGGAATTGTCATCACCTCAGGTCAATGTCTAAACTTTCCCATGCATCAAAATATATTGTAATTGACTCCATTTGTAATTCCTCCAGAGATCTGGCACTGGGCTGGAGCTCTGATGGCTGCCAAAAGCAATAAAGTCTCACAGACATGACCCCCATTGTAAACAAGGCCTCTTTCCAGAGCGAGAGGTACAGTACAGTGTAGTTTTTCGGTGTCTGCTTCTACTTTTGTCCAATGGCTCTTACCTTTACTTCACATTGTAAAGATCTTATGTGAAGTTTAAATCTTGCTGGGTTAACGTTTAAGCAACTCCTCTTCTGTGTTTTGCACTTGGATTGCTGGATGGTGCAAAATAGAAATTTATTTTAATTAAATTTTATAAATATGGGCATTGGCTGGGTGTAAGATACAGCAGTAAATAGTGGATTTTCACAGTACACTAATGTATTAGGGCAATAATTAATGTAAGTGTCGAACATAATATTCTAATGTGTAAATGTTTTTTTTTCTTCTTTAAAATAATTTTACATTGAGGAATATAATAGATGTTCCATAACGTTTGATATATTTAACGGTTCGTATTAAATCGCGTCAATTTAATAATGCTGATGATTATTGCTGTGGTGGGAATTTGCAGATTTACCATCACATATTTAAACCATATGATTTTGCTTTGGCGGGGGGTCATTATTTCTAATCAGAAAGCACATCTTTCATTATTATAACAGTTCTGTTACAGGGAGGAATTTAAGGTAAATGCAAATTAAAAGAGGAAATAGAGCAAAAGTAAAAGGGATTTAGCCTTTCATGTGCATGCAATTAGTGTAACGGTGATGGAAAATTACTGGTGCTAGATTTATGTCGACACTATGAACAATCAATCTGTGAAATTAATTGCGTCGTCCGGGGAAGGTATTGTCTACTTTCTGGTATGATGTAACGTGAACATTCATCTACATTCATGCAGCTATTTCTGATGCAACATTTCTAGTGGATTCAATGATTTACAGAGATTTCTTCTCCCTCCCCTAAAAAAACCTAATTTTTTTTTTTATTTTTTATTCCGCGTAAACTAAAAGCACTTCACAGTTAGTACTGCGTCGTGAGATTTCCTCCCTGTTCTTTTGTTTATGCTGTCCGTAAAATTTTCTCATTTGCCATTTTCTCCTGCCTGCTGTTTTTAACATCACATGATCCGAGGTAATCAGAGAGAACAATGTGACTGCTTTGTCACAGCAACAATATCACTTTCACTCCTGCAACTGGAGCTGCTTTGATTCCCGCTGAAAGGGGAACACATAGAGTTGTGTTTATCCTTTTGTCTCTTTCCTCTGCTGTACTCAAGTCTGCCTCTCATTTCCTATTCACTTTCAGGTGCCATCAACAGTCAGTGTATATGAAAAAAACAAAAAAAGGCACAACATAATTTTTCATTGAACTAATAAACCTATCTGTCTGTCATTTTATGCAAAGGGGACGGTCATTTCAAATACCTGTAATTTGTGCAAAATGATATTATATAGGCTTAACATTAATCATTGTCTTTGTATCGTCCCACTGATCAATAGCCAATTTTACCACAATGTAATGAATATACCCTTTGGTAAATGTCCTGTATATTTTGTCAAGTGTAAAAACAGCCTCCTCTCTTTACACCCCCATGTTATGTGTGCTCTGGACGATAACCAGCCTGAGGAAGATTACTTCTCCCGCGCTTGTAAAGATTTTAATGTCTATAACCTCTAGAGTTTAAAGAATTATAGTGCTGATATTATAACAGCCACACCCCGCTGAGGCAAACACATTAAAAAATAAATAAATAAATAAAAACTCTGCTTAAAACTCATTCAAGCCAAATAATAATGTTTTTGGAAATGTTTCACTTAGTTTGGTACATTTCTTAACTTGTCAATTAGCTTCAACCTTGGATCAAAAACACTCATAAAACACATTTCATCATTTGCATGGATAATAACTCAACACTCATTAACCAATCAACCTTCCTTTTATCATTCTGCTTAACAGCCCACTTGAATATTATTGTGAAGCGCAAATCTTCAGGTGATCGTATTGACGTGGCTGTGTGTTAAAGGAGGTCAGATGCTGTAGTACACATATTATGTTCTTTGGAAATGTTGGTCTTATAGTTGCGAAGAGTGATAAATGCCTTCACGAACGACCTTCTCCCTTAGTTTTATGTTGCATTCGTCTTTGTTTGCGCAAGTGTGTAGATTATTTAAAACTTGATCTTTTATGCTATGTTGGCAGCAACGTTCAAAATAAATCTCAATTTCCTTTGTAACCTTTGGCGGCTCTGCAAGAGCACTGGATGAAAGATTGGTATTATTTGTCTATAAATCAAAATGAAAATTGCACCCCTTTACAAATGACTGAATATAAAGTTGACATCTTCACATTATAGCGGTTGATTTGCTATTGTGAGCTACATAGTATTTTTCCCCGGCAGTTTATTTGAAGGAAAAGGGACAAAGCTTAATGAAGTACGGTTTGTCTGTCTTTTGTTCTTGGGCATGACTAATGTGTCAATGGCCACTAGTACAAAGCTCATATCAGTAACTGAAGGATGTTGACCGTAGAGAAAGAGTCACTGTTACTCACACAAGGTAAATTTCATGTCTTCCAGATGAATGTTGTCTTTCTTTTGTCTTTCTGCATATCCGCACGAGGCTCATCGCTTACAGAAATATGCATCAGAAGTTACTGGAGAAAACCTGTTTTGCATATGTCTGGCTTAGAAACCTGGAGACAGAAGTTTTTTTTTTTCTTATGTCATTGAAAGATACTGGCAAGCCTCACTGACAGCAGTCATTAGAATAATTTTACATGTTTCAGAAATCCTCTATGTCTGGAAAGACAGAGTATAAAATGCCCTCTATCCCCTTGATCACTGATGATGTGCATTCAGAAGATACCGGTTTTCTATGTTTGGTTGCCTGAAGACAGGCAACATTATTTTTGTGGTACTTCAACCCTTAAAGACGGAGATCTATTTATGTGGTGACAAGAATGAGTTGTTTTTTACAGGTGGTTTATCACTATTTATTATTTGTATTAATTAATTTTTTTCTGTGAAAAGCAGGTGTTTTCCCATGTTCTACTTATCGAATATGATGATGTTCTTAAAGCTCAGAATAAATTCAAAGATTAGTATGTCAGTAAAATGGTGAAAACTGGAGAAAAAGTGTCTTTTTCCACAACACATATCATTAACTGAGTATAAATTCAAGTGCCTACAACCACTGCAATTTGTCAAACTACATGGGTTTTATTGGGGAAGCAATGTTGCAGAAGATGATGTTGTTCCCACCTCCACTATGGAGCCTCTGAGCGCTGAAATGAGTCATATCTGATCGCACTGAGTAGCTAAATATATCATTTTAACCGAATTATTCAAATGTAATGGATGGATGGATGGAGGTGAAAACAGCACCAACTGCAACTTCCTGTTTGACATTTTTTGAGCATTCCCCCAATTTCATGACACAAAGTAACAATTGAGATTTAATTTCAGTATTACTCCATGTCATGAAATTTGTCTTAAAAACAGTGTTTCCATCTCGAATCAGAAGTGTTCACTCAACATGTCTTTTAGCCAGACTCAACTCATTTTTTTGGGTTTTTTTTTCAGTTTGGGTCAAAAGTAATGCATTTAAACACGACAGTGACACAACAACACAAGCTGCAAAATGGCTTTTTTGTCGGTTAACTGTGGCGGGTTAAGAGGTTTCAGGGCTGTGAAAAGACCAGAGATGAAGCTAGCCTGGCCAGCCATCAGTCTTTCTCAATGAGAAATCCAACAGGAATCATGGTGCTTGAATCCAACTATGAAGGTGGGACTAAAAGACACAGAGTAAACCAATCACAGATAAGATGGATGTGACACTTTTGTCAGAGAAACTTATGAATAGACTGTGTAATATGTAATTCAGCTCTTATTTTTGAATCAAGTAAACAACCGACAACAGTTGGACAGAGATTTGTGAACTTGAACTGACGCACAACAAAAAAAAAAAAGAAAACAAATTGAGGTATTGCGCCCCCCCAGACTTATGATTGGTTAAGTATAGAATAGATTGTGCATATTTCACAGCGACTGCTCCAATTCCAGTTTTTTCAGTAGCCATTTTTACACTGAGATCCCAAAAAACAGGTGAGATATTGATCCCATGTTTTTCCCACTATTGACTGACTTCCACAGCCAAGTCAAAGGAGTAACAGAGGTGAGTCGGGCTGGATTTTTACACAGTGGAAATCAAAGGGGCGGTGACGCAGTGCAGTGGATTCTGTAACATAGAGACGAAATAACATCAACTCGCAGATCTCGTCATCCCCGCAGTTTGGCATCTTTCTGGTCATGTTGATATGGGTGATTACTGTACACGGCCCGCACTCATTTAAATTTCCACAGCACGGGAGAGACAGTGGAGGACATATGGAGGCCCTGCATGGATTCTGCGGCAGCCACCCGGGTGCCACGGGTGAAAACGGTATACAGCCACTGCACTAGTGGCACGTAGCCGCGTCACCCCAGGCACAAAGCAGCAGCACCTGGGGTAACTGCCACAAAATCCATGCCAGTGCCTTCATATACGCCCACTGTCTCTTCAGCGCACAAGTTGTCGTTATCAAAACAACACCTTGATTGCGGAAGAGGTGTTCCTTTTACATAGCGTTCTGGTATCATAATTCCACATTTATCAGAGCTCTGTTAGTACCTTCGGAGGCGTTACAACGCCACAATAAAGGTGGGAACAAATGATCCCGCCATTTTGTTTACACAGATGTCAAACAAAGGTGAAAATATTTCTGTAGCAGAAGTGCTATGTAAAAGGGGTTACACTTGAATACACAGAAAAAAGGCAAAAGTATTTTAAATTTAGTGCACAAACAGATGGATATTCAAGCAGGCCTTTAGAAGGTGGTAAAAGCAGTGTTGAAACTCAAACTAATCATTTCAGAGCTTCATGTGGTTCTACATGAGTGTGATTCTCTGTTGTACGGATGTCCCTAAACGACTCGTGAGTCTCATCCACCCCAGGACATTCAGATACTGATCACCACATTCTCAGCCTCTTTCTGGCTTTGTAGCTGTTTTCTGAATTCTGCAGTGGGTGGAATGAGACTCACAAAATTAAATACACTTTAATGCACACACTATATTCATTTCTCAAAAAAAAAAACAAAAAAAAAAACGTAAAAGAAATAAATGGTGGAAGACCAAAACATTAAATAGATTTCAGCCATTTGTGTAGCAATTGCTCTCATTGACAAGTAACACTGATGTTAATAATACTCAGTATTGAAGTCCCACAGCTTAGCTCTGATCCTGTTAATCACTCCCCTGAAACACTATTACAGTTTGCCTGAGTCCCAGTTTTTGGCTAACGCAGACAGTCTCAGCAGTGTTATCGCCAACGTTTGCCCAGTGCTTTCATTCATATCACATGCAACTGTCACAGGGAATAACAGAGACCTTCCAACAGCCTTATACGTGTTCAGTTTTCTTCTCTTCCATCTGTATGTCCACTTATCTTGTTTTTTCTATTATGTTTTTGCCATTAATGAGGCTGTGATCATAGTGACAAGATCATGTGGTTCTCAGAGGCCGTATCAGCAGAGAAACAGGCCATGTGATAGTGTGCTTTTCTCACTGTCATCCCCAGGAGTCAGTTCTGTAAGAATGGAAGCGGGGGAATTGTGAATCTCCCCGACTGAATCCAGCCAGCCACCCTGCTGCAAAGTCTAATAATGACAGTGACCTCACCCATTTACTCTTATTGTATTGCCTCTAGACTCATCACAGCAACAGTTTGTGTGCATCTGCGACTGTGTATGTGTCTGCGGTTTCTAGCTTGGAATGCACTTTACACACCTTTGTATCTGTGTTAAAGGTTGTTACAGTGTACTCGCAGACTATGAGATCCACAATCCAATTCTGTTGTCGGAAAATAAGAAGAAGAGCAAGTCCATGCAATGGAATTGATGTAATGCAAGACAAGACTGACCCCTGCATTACTGAGGCCACATCTCCAGACAGCTTGTCTGTTAACCCACTCCTCGCTCCTGCCGAAGTTGAATAATAGTTTATTGTGGTGGTTCCTGACATATTTCAACTGTAAACCTGACATAAAATGTTTTGTCTTCACTAGACCGACATTTATAAAATCATATCATAAATGACATCTTTTGACTTTGTTTTCATCTTGCTGCGTCATTTACGTTATTCTTGTCTCTTGTGTCATATTTTCTTCAACACACTTTTTGCGTCAGTTTTGTCTTTTATTTTGTTTTCATCTTTGTTGTTTTCGTATTGTACTTCTTGTCCAACTCAGGCCTTTCCCCTACATTTTACATGGGTTGATGAGGTCAACCTTTCCAGACAACACTACTTATTTAGAAATATTAAATCAAAAGCCATATTATTCTTATATATTTTACTCTATAAATTGGTGACCCAATATAAAACAGCTCTATGACCCACTTTTGGTCCCCATCTTAAGTTTGGGAATGGCAGTTCTAGTAGAAGGGCTAAATTTTGAAATAAGGTTAAATGCCTTACATTGTTAAACTGTTCCCTTATTCGTGCACATTTTTAATATATTTAATTTATAGTTTAGGCAATTTAATCTTATGCACAGATCAAAATAGACTCGTTCCTGCATACTAACTGACCCTTGAACTATATAACAATCACAAATGGGTATGTTTTTGTTGACTTTTTTTTTTTTAATCAAAGATGTTTGGTAACTCCATGACCCAAACACTGATTTATTTTATCTATCTTTTTATATAGGCTTTTGCTGAGTGTAAAGTAAGTACTATAAAATCTGTGAAAGTTTTTCTTAGGCTCTTTGCAGTGCTCAGTTCCATGTTTAGCACAATTTTATTGTGTGTCTGATTCTTCAGATTTTCAGTTCTGACATTCAGATACCACGGGCTTTAATTGTAAATTAATATCATAACTGGTCAAAATAGAAATAAATTGGCTTTTAATAAAATACGATGCCTTCATCTACTTCCTTGAGTAACTGTAATGCAGTGACGTGACAGAACACATTCAATTACTCTGAATTAAATGTACTAATGGAGCACAAATACTATAAAAGAGATTATGCTCGTTTAGATGTATGTAGGATTAAATAAGGAACTATTGCATAGTTTGTTTTTTTACTTCAAAGAGCGGCAAAACTTGGTATGATTTTGGTAAATTAAAAAAATAATAATAAATAAATTGTATATAGGTTAATTTTTCTGACAAACTGACACGTGGTACTAATGAATGAAAATAAGGATTTGGTTCACAGCCCAATAGCTAATGCTAATGCTAATGCTAGGTCCTGTGTGTTCTTCGAAGACGGGTAAAATGCGAAGAAGGAATTTCAGAAAAGTGAGTTAACCTTCAAAATGTTTGTGACGGTGGAGAAATGATGACAATACTTGGTTTTGTAGTGGTGCAGAGTGGATTTCATAGCCCTTTAGTGACATGTTTGGTGATTTTGGCTACTTTTGCTTTTGGTAGAAAGATTAAAAAAAAGATTTAAAAATATATACGTGTTTGATCCATGGCTTGGCTAAATGATAGATGGTAGAGCTGCTAGAACTGGGCCATGACTGTAGCAAAACCTCAAAACTGTGACACTTCTCCCATAGGAATCCATTGAAAAAGATAGACTTCTGATGTCCCTTCGAAGACCCTAGATTACACTGGGAATATGGAATCTTTTGACTTTGGTTAGAAAATCATTCATAAAACACAGTGACACCAGCTGATAGAAAGGAGGAAAACACTGGTGGTAATTAGTGTTTTGTTTGTGTTGCTATAATGTTTTGGAGTGAGAAGAGGGGTTGACAACTGCCCCTGTCTGAGGTGTCTCTGAGTGCTCTTCTAGTTTAATCTTTAATTTTTTTTAATTGCATTTGTGTGTATGTGTGTGGGTGTGTGAGTTTGTGTGTGTCAATAAACCTAAACCCTTAACAGCAACTTAAACATGGTAATACGTCCATGCTGCTGTCCTGTTTGATCCCCTAAGACTCTGCTTGCTGTTTGAAGTCCCTACTTGAAAGGTCTGATCTGAATACTGTGGATACCACAGCAACTCTGCAAGCAGTGATTACACACTGATTAATGAGCCGCTGTAGACACGTGCACACTGTACACACAAACCTTCACACATACACACTAACTTTCTAAGCCACACATAAATGGACTATGCAGAAGCCAGTCTGTCACAGCATACACAGTCTAATTCATCCTTGGCTAGATTTTTTGACTTCAACAAACTTTTTAATGATCTTTTTTATTTGTCTCATCACTCAAAACTGAATCTTTTTGTTGTCAAAAACTGATTTTCGTTTTGTTTTTTTCAACAGTATCTGCTGAGATCCTGAAAAGCAGTTTGACCACAATGGAACGACACATTCAGAGGCTGGAGAACGACATTGAGAACTTTCCCAAGACAGATGACAAGCAAGATAAGTTTGTGGAAAAAATGTCTATATCCTTTTATTGGAGGAGTTTTCAGTGTTGCACAGTTCGGAGAGTTTTACTCTTTTCACAAACATTGTATGGCAACATATTAGAGCATTCATTGTACTGGTTTGTCCACAGCAATGGCAATGGCATGTGCTATTTGTGTTCTGCCTGGCAGTGGTAAGCAGTTTAAGTCACTTGGTGTGATAGGTGGCACCCAAGGGATCTTGGGGAATGGATCTGACTGCCGTGCTGTGAGATGTTGATCAGATCTCTCTCTTCACTCTTCCCTGAGTCCCTAGAGTGAAATCATGCCTTTGGCTATTTTTACTGCACTGTGCCATCACTGCCTGTCCCCTGGGGGACTCTAATAGGGGCTCTAGCCCCTCACACCAACTTATCGCCTATCCCTGATTTCATCTCCTGACCGGCCACGAGCCTCTACACAGCCATCCGTGCACTATCTTCTCTGTGGCACCTCTCCTGTTTCGATAACAGAGTGTTTCACTTAAACCCAAGCATCTCGGCTCCCAAATTGAATTAGCCATGTCTCTGCGCTTTCTTGAATGCCCTTTCTCAGATGAAAGGTCCTCACTGTATAGGTTTGATCAATAGTGGAAATCTAGCCTTGTTGTCAATACCCTGAGGCTAAGGTGCTTTCATGACAAAAACAGAAAAGCAGGCAACTCTTACTGTTGTTTTTGTCTAAAGCATTATTAAAAAGGGAAAGGAATTACTCAATACTACTTTAACAAGTGAGTAGGTGTTTCCATATGTTAGGCGCTAGCATAAAAGACAGCATTTAACCTGATTTTTGCTTCCTTTTGTCTGAGATTTATTGAGGCTGACTTTGCACATTGGGTGGTATAAGAGTAATAGCCTTCTAACACATTAACAATCTGCTCCCAGTCAAAGAAGGGCACTTAAATTTGTGTAATTAAAAAAACTGAAGCAGAGATCTCCCTGGTGGCGGCTTGGAGGCAGAGCAGGCAGCCAGGAAAGCTGCTCTGCCCCCCGATGTCAGTATTGATTCCCAGGCTCCTTCGAGAACTGGAGCCTTGAGTGCGAGGAAATGGAGAAGTGTAGATATACTGCGGCATGGCTCTCCCTCACTGTCTGGAGTTCCTCCCCCGAGAATGGCAGAGAGATGCCGGCCATGACCTGAAAGACCTCACTTCCTCATTTTTCCCCATTTCCTCATCTCACCTCATCAAATTTTGTTGCTGGAAATAAGACTTCATTTTTACCCAGGGCAAAATTCTTATAGTTTATTTTAATCAGAAACAGTTTGATCTATTTTTCTTTTTTTTGGGGGGGGGGGGATGCAGAAGCATCAAGGCACAGGAGAGATTTAAATGATGAAAAGTGCTCATTTTTATCTTCATTTGGCTCCCTGGAGTGTTTGATCTGCATTTCATCTCCTGTGTATAATTAAGTCATAAAATAAATAATAATGTAATTGGAATGACAAGATGTTGGCAAAAGTTCGCCACATTCCCTCTACTGCATACTGTGTACAGTATAGCCATATATACATACTATATACAGTATGTATATATCATTCCGCATTTTGCTCATAATGTGTGTAGTAAAGGTTAGTCTGTTTGGTACACCAGGTATTTTTTGTATGTGTGTAAATAGATTAAATAGATAGGAATTGACTGTGTGTGAAGCCGCCTCTCCAAAGTCTGTCAACTAGGTTTTCTCACACTTAATACCACCTATGATATCAGGTGTTGGGCTGTTTAGTGCAAGCAAGCATGATGATGAAATTGAAACCCCAGACACATACAACAAACAGTGAGATGAAGAGATAAAGTGCAAACTGTGTTTGATTTGCTGAGGTTTTAAGTACCACTGTTTGCAATGAGCTTATGTAACACTCTAATCTGTGTTGCATAGCTAAGTATGTGAACAATGACAGTGTTCTGCAGTGCTATATATTTTGGGTTGACATTGTCTTTGGTACACTTAAAGCAGGCGACATACCAAGACAGACATACCTTTTTTAAACTCTTCTACGGGATTAAAAAAAGGATGTTGGTTCCTTGAAGCATGACAGATGGAAGAACAACAACAGCTAAAAGTCGTGCATTTGATGCTTGAGCAACCCTGAAAAAGTTAAGTGAAGCTCCATTGTCTTGACTGTTGGGCAGAGTGATGAATGAGTCAGTCTGTTTGTGTGTGTGTGTGTGTGTGTGCTTGTTTGTGTAAGAAAGGGAGGAAGGGAGTCATTTACAGTGTAGGTGAGTATATGTGCTTCCGCTTCACACTGTTTCTTGTCAGCTTTTCCCTGAGATTAATTTCAGGAGGCCTTGGTCACTGCAAGGTATTTTAAATGTAATATGTGCCCCAAAGCACCATAGTTTTAATTAAACCTTCAACAATAAATTATGTTTTGTGTTTTTTCACTGTGCATGATTAGTGTATCTAATTTGTTTCTAATTTTCGGGGGTTTTGCCAGTTTAGAAGTCTGATAAATTTCTGACAAACAATTTCTTGAGTCGTGCCATATTTATCAGTCCCATACTTGCAGTTCAGGGTCCATTATGAAAAATTATGTAATGTTCACCACAACTCATCAGAAGCAGTTATGCAATTATAAATGAGAAATGTATAGAAAGAACAGAAAGAAGAACAGATGAAAAGGAGGAAGGAGCGAAAAACAGAACACGAGAGAGAACGTAGAGCTTAGTGGAAGCACTTCATTTGGCTTTATTGATACATTTTTCTCTCTCCATTACTGTAATGTATGCAAATGACTGAATGGGGTGTTTGTTCAGCAGTTTAGTGATCTCTATCTGTCAGAAGTAATGGGAGCCCACAAAGGCTGTAGAGTTGAGGCACAAGCCCCCAGAGAGCAGTATTTCACCAGTGAGGCTGTGGCTATCACCTACACATACATACACACACCCATTTCCACTGCTGGATATGATAGAGTAGGGCTGGAGCCTTAGAGCGGGACTCTGCATACTGGAATATTAATGGTAGTGAGGTGGCTCAATGGGAATGATGAGAGACTGGACTGAACCTTGATAGATGCCTGGACATGTCCAATACATCTCCCGCCGCTGTACTCAATGCCTTATCCCAACCCACTGATATTTAGTTTAACCTGATATTTCCCAGAAGGCCAGAGACAGAGACCATCATTCTCTCCCATCTTCACACACACTGCATGACAGAGAGATTTCTTCTGCAGCCAATTTCATTTTTGGACTTGGCTTAACAGATTTTATCTGCCTTAACTTTTTTGTAGGTTAAAAGTAACTGCAGTGAAATTAGAAAAAAAACAAACAAAAAAACAGGTTAATAAACTTATGTGGAATGCCTAACTTAAAAATAAATAATAATTGATAATATTAATAATAAGTTTTGTATTATTTTGGTGACCTAGTGTATCAGCTAACAAAGTTGTCAATCATATGTTATAGTGGTATTTTTGTGCAGTCGTTGTTTCTTATTGTCTGGTATTGAAGTGAATAAAAGGTAGATGTTGTTTTTCTGTGAATTATCTATATGGAAGGTATTTGTTGGATATAAGCGGAGACACGTTTCTACATTTATTTATACACTAACAGTATTTGGGAGTAATTATATTGATGTTGATTAATATTGACAACTGAAATTATAACGATTGTTAACCACAGTTGATTTACATCTTTCACGATCTTTCTTTTCACTAATATGTTATATTTTCATTTGGTTGAGATGTCGTTGATTATCAAAGGTCTTTCTATGATGGAAATGTAATATTTTCTGTTATCAGAGAGGGACTTGCATTGCATTACTTCATATTTTTCACTTTTATTGCCTAGTTGAAAAAAAGACTATTACAGAGATAATAACAATGTACTCTTATAATCATGAATTCCTTACATTACCTCCAATATGATAACCACTGTGAGCTATAGTACTCTGCAAACATCCTAGTCCAACATTACATTTTTGGTTTATTAAAGTTTTAATAACCACACTTACTGTATGCATTTCTCAGTTTCTGTATTTAGACCCAGTCTTTATACATATGGAGTATATACAGCATTAAAAAATAGAAGTTTCAGAGAAGCTGTTGCAGTGGTTGTATTTAGTGCGACTTCTTTTTGCGGTTAACTCATCTTTACCCTTTTCATTTTGAAGATCTGAGTTTTATTACATAAAAATTTCTGATGTTTTATTTATACCAGGTTGCATTCAACACATCCAATGTTTGTAACCCTTTGTGCTGCTTCTTATCATGGGGTCGGAAGTCACACTAGATAGTGATTTTGATCTTTACAACACATTTAGATCATTTTTTGCTGTATTTTAAAGCTGTGACTATATTCTGTATATTTTCTTGTTGTATCAGAAAAAAGAGAATTACACATAAATATTGTTTATTTTAATTTTTAGCCATGTATAAACAACAAAGCTAGAGGTTCCCGGAGACTTTTGCTCAGTACATTAAAAAAAAAAAAAAACTGCAGCTTATTCTTTCCTATTCCAGTTTTTAAGAATAAAATGACAGCTGTTAAAGTAGAGAAGCTTTGCTTCCAGTTGCCGAAAAGGAAGAGTCAACTCCTTGGCTTGTCTAAAGCCGAAAAATCACAGCTTTTTACACCAACTTACTCCACCTACACGGGGTCACTTCAGGACTAGCCTGTAATACCGCCTTTGCAGCTTGAAAACCAACAGATGTGCTTATACTAGTAGCACCTTTTTGTTGTTTCCAGAGACTTCAGCTTGATTTAGTTCACTCTTCAAAGACGGGGATTCACTACAATGTGTTTATGAATGGCTCTTGTCAAATAGCAACAGTTTGGGAGTCTGTTAGCTTCAGGTTAGACTGTGTACAGATACTGCTTTAGTTTGTATCGGCACCAGGCACTTAAGGTCAAATAAATGGTTGTTAGTGGAACAGTTGTTCTATTTAGCAGAGTGCTGAGTTTAAACAGCACAAACATACCCTTTTAGAGCTTGTTTTCTTGAGAAGCAGTGCTGTTTGGAGAAATTACCCTACCTTTAATACACCTTTATTTTTTTGGAATGAGACGTCACTCAGATTATTTACACAATCATCACGCTTAGTTCTGTATGTTTGTATATAACAAAACTGGGTTAAAATATGCTGGTGGCACTTTGAGGAGCTCCTTATAATTTTTAAAGCACCAATACACAAACACCCCCTCTCCCTTTTCATACAAACACACATAAGCTCCCTTTTCTTAATCACTACATTCCTTCAAGCCCCCCAACCCAACTGTTTCCCTCCACTAATGAAATTCATTGTAAACTGTGTGGCCAATTAACTGAAGCACAGATAAACCATAGAGTCTTTTAATTATCCAAAATTCAGTTAAAACCTGTGTAAATAATTGGAGGTGCTTAAAACAGTTTCCCTGCCTGAGTTCTGTTTCTGTATCACTCACCTCAGATAAAGCAACGGAAAAATGCAATCACTAGAACAAATAGTCACCTTTCATGTAGCTTTCTGCATGTGGCAATAGATATTAAGATTTTAATTAACACATTTTAATGGTTGTGTGTCTGAATAAACATACCCTTAAATTAAAATCGTAATTCTAATAGTTATTATTGCAGGAAAAAAAAAAATAACACAAACTGTTAATGGGGCAAAAAAGGTTCCAGGAATTTTGCTGGTGAAACCATGCTGTTGTTGTTGTTGTTTGTTTTTTGTTTGTTTTTTTACCTTCAAATACTCTTTTATTACCATTGATGACAAATTTTAAACAGCTATAACCACAGGTATATCCTTTTTAAATAACCTATATACTCAGTGAACTGGCACTGTTGCAGAGTGACTCAATTGAATTATTTGAGCGTAGACTCGTATTAATCCCAGATAAAATTAAATGAATCCATTCGTTTGCAGAGGATAACGGAAACGGAAAATAGTGCAAACCAAATGCTACATAGACATTACATTGAGAATAAAGATATGAACTTGTCACCAAGCAATACAGACTTTTTAGTTAAAATAAGCAATATTTAATAACTGATTTTTTCAGGTGTGTTGTGTTCACTGTATATAATATCATAAAGGAACTTTTACATTAATTTTCTACTATTTATTGAACGCCCTATGTGTTCCTCCATTTCAGCATGAATACCACACCTTTATGGATTTATTAACATTTCTTTTTATATTTATAGCATTCATTAAATGTCTCATAACAAACATTAATTAAGCACAATGTACATTAATGTGATGAAACATGAGGACATGATATAAATGATTTAGCAATTTTGTAGTTTCAGCTTTTCAGCTCTTCCACTTTTGATTAATTCAAGCTAAAATTGTTCGCATAGCTCTTAACTCAGACAGCTCAGACAGAACAAAATTTGATCCACAAGACACATGTCAGCCATAAAAAAAATATAAAAATGTCAAATGAGAGATTCCACAGAATATACATGTACAACTTGTGTCAATAGATAGAATCATGTTTCTATCTCCTTGTCTGGTGTCTGTCATATTCCCTGCCAGGCAAAAGGCCCTTTAAGTGCCTTCTGGTCATTTGAGTGAATTCCCTAGAAGTTCACCAATCAGTATCTTGTTAGTCTTTGACACTCGGCCTGATGTGGCAGCTCCATTAACCAGTAGAGTAAGCTTGCTGACAGGCCACCTCAACTGTAGCTCCCAGGGGCAAGATGTGGAGGGGGGGTGCTGAAGGCACACCCATGATATACACTACATCTCCCCTTTTGCTCCTAAGTGAACAACTGTCATATTCCACTGATAAAGTCTCCATGCCCCGCCAATCTTTGAGGCCATCCTATGGGATCGGCTGCAGCCCATTGGATTTGAGGCCTGATGAATTGTTGAATTGTTTTCCCACACAGAATAAAATCCTACTAATGCGGTGGTGGTAGCCTCTTGCGCCCATTTGCTCCCATTGCCCACACTTCCAACTCTGTTGCCATGGCAATGCTCTGTAATGCTTGTAGCAATATACACATTCTTTACATTCTCATGTCCAGAAGAACACCAGCTAAATGCCTAAATGAAACCAATTTATCAAACAGACCACAACCAAACAACAACTATGATAATGTGATAATGAGCAAATATTAAAACAAGCAAACAGTCTAAAATCAGCATATGTGATGAATGATTTCATAAAACAAGATCAATGTGACAAGCACATCCAACAGAACAAGTGTTATTTTATTCCTTTACTGCTAAAACTCACTGAACAAACCGAAGAACACCAAAAATGGATATAAGTTAAATAAAATTAATCAAATCACATAAATTACACATATATCACATATATTGCATTATTAAATCATTATTGTGAATTTTGTCTTACTGTTGCTGTTTTCTGATCATAACTTGGTTTTAAATAAATGAAACTTCTGCCTTTTCTAATCCACTGTTTTGTGTTACATTGAAATGATTCCCATGAGAAACAAATGCTCCAGGGTTTAACAGGTTAAGTATCTGTGAATACCACATGTGAATATACCACATTATGTGCTCTCCACAATCATTTCCTCCCAAATTTGTTGCTCAGTTAATTTCTTTTATTTTTGTGGTTCCATGTGTCGCTCAGCTGCTGTACAGCATGCGTTTATTGGCCCACGTCTCCACGATTATTTCTGCTCTACAGAAAGTCGGGCTAAGGACCCAGTGGCAGCAGCACCAATCTGCACCTCATTACTTCCCCAAAAGGCCTGGGCTTAGTGCAGGGTAATAGACAGAGGCCCAGTCGCCCTCATTTGTCATGGGCTCCTGGGTTTGATGCAAAGCCCCCCTTGAGCACTTGTTGCTGAGCTCTAATCCTGCAGTAGACACCAGCCACGCTTCTCTGCTTAGCCATCCCCACTCTCCACCGTCATGGCTCATGATTTCACTTTCATTTGATGTTTTAATGAAATCCCTGAGACTCAGTTGAATGGCAGGCCCATTGTTGGCAAATTATTCTATCAAATGCAAGTGGATGGGAAACGTGACTAGCGTTATTTGTCTGGTAAATATGAGCCACTGAGGGTTTACTGGTTTTTGTTTTTTTTTTGGGTTTTTTTTGGTTATTTTTTAAGCATCGAGATCCACAATAGAAGATGGTTTGCGTTAAATGAAACAGGTTGAATCACGAAGAAATATAGGTAGGTTAAATAGTACACAGAAAGCTATTTTCATCTTCTTTATAGTGCTCTGTGATATGATTCACTCTATTTCTCTAATAAGTAATAATAATACCGCAGTATTTATAGCAGGGGAGAATTTTAAAATAAGTTGGTTGAAACCTTATTAAATCAGGTAGATAGTGCACAGCAGACATTTATACAATAGCTGACATTTATTCATGTGCAGAGCAGTATATTGCCTTTTTGTTATGCCTTATGTTGAAAATAAGTGCTATGGGGCAGCACCCAAACGGCTGGGGAAAGCTTCTTGATAAAAAGGCCCGAGTATCATTAGCTAAAGTTGCTGTGTGTGCCAGTTGAAAGTCTCTCTAAAATGTAAATCAAACTAATGCCCACACACATATTCCTCTTTCCCAACAGTAATGTTATTTCTTTTTTGCTGATGTTGTCGAGGGATTAAAATGTTTTTCTGCATTTGCTACTGGGCTCTGTTGATGTCTAACTTTGCTCACTGGTGGCTATTGTTCCTCTCCCCATGACAGGTCCCAGAGATCATTGTGTCTGCATGACTGCGGGCCATCTCTCCTGAAGCCTGCTCGTATACGTAACCCCACAAACGATTAGCAGAACTTATTGACTGCAATTGCACGCTTTGGAGCAATTAGGCGCTTCATTATGCAAATAAAGTGTTCTAATTGCCTCACGTTTGCTAATTGATTATAAGATACGGTATATAGTGGAAATCAGGGTGGACTCCTTCAGAAAGATTTGGACTCCATCACTCTATGCAGCGAAGAACACAGAGGCCCATTTCCCCTGCATGTCACTGTGCACTGATCTCTGCAAATTTGAGACACAATGGAAAAGTCGGAGGTGAAAGAGATCTCTAATTACAATGAATCTGTGACAGTCAGAAACACTAACAGTTACAAACGGCAATCTGATGGTAATCAACAGGGGATTCTCCATTAATTGGCAAAATGAGGCTCATCAATCACACAGAGGGGGAATGCTGCACAGACAGTATCCTGTCAGAGTCACCCACTGTGGGGGGAGCAGCGTGGCGCATGTCTCAGGGACAGAGTCATGTAGAGAAGGAACACTTTCTCCTCTCTCTCTTTCTCTCTCTCTCCCCGTTTCTCACCACATGTGGGTCTCAGTAGACATCTCTCCAACTCATTCTGACAGGCTTTGTTTTTCCTTGTCGCATTTCAAATGGGGATTGGCTGGCATTCTCTGCCAGTCAAGGCCGAGACAGAATTGTC
Organism: Maxillicosta whitleyi; assembly: GCA_029822895.1. NCBI lineage: Eukaryota > Metazoa > Chordata > Actinopteri > Perciformes > Neosebastidae > Maxillicosta > Maxillicosta whitleyi. The sequence goes on from JAPSES010000002.1 coordinate 9,153,204, forward strand.
AAAACACCCTGTTGAATTCCAGCTTTTGGAGGATATTCTTTGCTGATGACATGTGCTGAGTGGCTTGTTACCCCATACGCTCTTTCCTTATTCAAGCGCTCACAAAAATACTGGTACTGCTTATTTTCAACACAGGAGTCCTTGATCATTTTTATTGGATGAGACGAACTTTTTCAAAATACTGACAACTATCTTTGTGATCTTGATTGGGAGAAACTTTTGAATATTGCTCTTCTTCTGGGAAATACCATTGTACGGGAGCCAGTGAATTAACTCCATATTACTATTCTTGGCAATGTTCAGCGTTGATTAAGTAAAGCAAATGAACGTCAGGCCACATAATATCCTACCTCTGTCTACCGGTCAATAAATATAGCCCGACAATAATTGACTTTTTCATCAATTGAGCCAATCAATGCACTGTTTCTAGACTTTATGTCACATGCTGGGTTCAGGGCAGTAACAGGAAAATCAGGACTGAATGAGTCATTGCTCGCTGTTTGCTTCATTTTGCTTCACGTTTTTATGTGCCACACACTGCCAACCCTGATTTGACCGACAGTAATTTCACTCGATATGTCCACATATTGCCGCATTAGCACATGGTGTACGTTGATACAATCATTACCTCTTTCCAATGCATCAGGCCAGTAATGTGTCTGGCATGTCACAGCAAATGGAGCACTCACAACTATCTTGATAGCTGTAACCGACAGAGTGAATATACTGCTAGTCAAAACAACAGTCATGCATGTGTGGTTTTTTTTTTATTGTCAATTAACCTTTAATTAGCAGCATAGGGATTGATATGATGCATACGCTGACCTCTGGAAATGGTAGCGCTTTTGTCAATGGTGCTGCATGAAAATTATTGCATGAAATTGGTCACTTTGTTGAAAAGAGGTCCCCACTTGTACATGACTGACACTCACATTGACACACTAAGAAAGACGCATTTAACATATTGCCGTTAGCTGCAACAGCGGTGACTTTAAAATAAAATTGGATCAGGAACATAATGTTGAGGTTGATTCTCAGCGCCTCGTTCTTGCACATACACACATATGTGACTGCTGACTGTATACTACGGAGTGTCTAAGCCCTGTCATTTATCGGCAACAGGGATGTGAGAGTTGCATCTGCTACCTGAACCAGAAGCTGACCTTGAATTGACTTACTCTGATGAAGACTTATAGCTGATCCCTTGGCTTTTTCCCTTGATGCCTTGCAGCTTTCCATCCTCACTTAAGAACACAGGCAGAAACCAAAGACACCATATATCTTTTTTCCTGGGGCGCTCTAACCTCCAATACTATCCATGAAACTTGTAGTTGTTACAAAAATATATGCACCTTTCCTGAATTTTTGAACAATTTTTCATATTTACAAAATATTTTACATTGCACGTTACACATTTATTTTAATCTTAAGTGTTTGCAAAACAGAACTCAATGTAATTTACAACAATGAAAGCATGTATTACCCCATCCCCGAAGGTGGGGCAAGGGTGTTGTTTTTGGTGTGGTTTGGTTTGTTTCTTTCTTTCTTTCTATGTAAACAGTCTAGCATCAAAACTAGTGGGCAAATCCGTTCCAAATTGGGTCTATATATTGCCAGTGACCCAGATATTATAGTAATATAGTATAGTTCTGATTACATTTTGGGAACAGGAGGTCAAAGTTCAAATTTTTTATGATTTTTTTTTTTTTTTTAATTTTTTTTTCTCCATTTACTTATAATGGGCAAAATGTCACATGTCTGTAGCAGCAAAACTATTGGGTGAATTCATACCAAATTGGGTTTATAGATTGCCAGTGACCCAGAATACATCTGATTACATTTACAAGTAGTTCAAAGTTAAAATTTTGTCTGAAATTTTTTCAAAATATTTTTTTCTCCTACCTTTAACTTGGACAAAGGACAAAATGGAAACAATCTCAAATGTCTATAAAAACATCAGTTTTGTTTCAATGTACTTCAAACTTGGCACATACATATATAGACGCAATATGCTTACATCAGCACACGCATACACTTGATGTGTATGTGTGTTGCAAATGGAAATGGTGTTTGATGAGCTTTATTGAGCTTGTTTTTCCACACTGATTGAAAACAAACACTTTTACAGAAGTAAACCTGGAATATGTGTTTTCCGTGGAAATAACAGTATGTGCACCAGCAGCATTTGTTTCAACTTTCCTACTTTTATGCTGTATATTGAGTAATAATGAGGTTTGGTGTAAAGAAATGTAATGACAATTTAGACAAACTACTTTTAGTCATGTCCTCTTATTCTTCATTAAAACTTCAAAATCCTAATGAGCCTGTTAAAATCTGGTTTATTGCATAATTGGAATGAAATCTCACACACCACAGATATATTTTAACAGACTAACCGTGGTGCCTGCTGTAATGCTGATTCAGACACATTTCCTTCCAACGGTGTCCTGGTGTTGCATGCCACAGAGCAAGTGCAGGTGTGAAAACAGGCATCGAGATGGGTACTTAGGAACAGGCGTTTACTGGAGGGACATATTGGTTAGTGCTGCCACAGCTCAACAGGATGAGAAACTGTTGCACAACACTCTGCGGTTGCCATCATCAAAACACCAACTTACAGGTTGTGCATGTCTTGGAAAATATGCAGTCAAATAGGATGCTCTGCACAGCGGAGCAGATCATACCAGCGATCAGTGTGATTGAAAACTGGTTGGATAGGTTTCCGTATTGTTTCTGGAGGCAAGCTGAAACGTGATGTTGCCAAATAAAAAATAACTTGAGCAATTTGAATGACTGACTGTAGTTTTTATCCGCTCTGTGGGCTGAATGTGCTCTTGGGGCATGTTTGTGATGGATACTACAGCAGGGGTTAGAATGCCTCAGGCTTGTTTGATCCACTGGTCGTATTCGTAAACCTCTGTGAGCAAGGTCATGATGCTCCATCTGAAACATAATTCTATTTGCATGTGCTCTGTTGCCCTACTCCTACAGTTTACATGGACAAAGCTGGTACTCAATGTCTGATTTCAAAGAAATTCTCAGTATGATATGACTTTTTCTTCATCCACAATTGGAGTAATGATACCATTTTAGTCTTTTTCTTTGCGTCAGTGACATTGTACAAAATTATCAAGTTGCCTCTTTCATTCAGTGAAAAAATTTAACCTTTAGATCCATCACTGAAGGTTTCCATCATCTGTGAAGAAGACAGTAATAACCATATTTTAGTCTTTTAATCCCAAAATTCACTTAGCTCAGTTAATGAATGTATTTAGGTGTAAAAATGACAGATTGGGGAAAAAAAAAACGAATATGTGAATAGGTCAGGTTTTCACAGAACAGGCAGCTGCTTAAAACACCTGTAATCACCCACTTGAACCCTTAAACCGCTTGATTATGCTTAACCTTCTGTGGATCCAATATGATAATTTTTATCATATTAATCACTGTTGTCATGTCTGTATCTTTAATGCACTGCACATATGTTTGGTGAAGTGGTAAAGCTCTTTTTAATCTATAGATTATGGAATTTGCATAACATATGCCTTAGTGATGTTCTACTGTGTTTCTTTTCCTATTATAGACTTCAATTATTCCATTTAGTGTGAGATAGTACTGAAGGGCTCTAATGCTGTTGAAATAAGACAGATACAGCTCAACTTTATTCATCCCCAGGAGGAAAGTCATTCAACACACCATTAAATAAGACACCTTTACCAGTTTTGACTTAAAGCAGGTAATATTTCCTACCCGTAATCAATGTGTCACCTGTCATTCAATGAAGTTACAGATATCTCGAAAAACTGAAATTTATAAAATGTGTGCAGTTGAAGAAGTCAAATGAAGGACAAAAAAAAGGTTTATAAGGTAATTATTCTGTGTTTATAGGGTTATTCTATGTTCACCAGCAAAAATTATGTGTATGATCATTTCCCCTGACATAAAAATTTAAGAGTAAAAAAAAAAAAACAGTTAAAAAAAAATAAATAAATCAGTAACGGTAAAAAATAAATAAAATAAAGATTCTTTTCAGAGATTAAATAATAGTGTTTTCTTCCTGTGACATTTTGTTTGAGGCAAATCATTTGTAAATACTTCTAAAAAAAAAAAAAAAATCAACATTTAGGGCAAAATTATACAGAATATAAAGATATTTTCCTTAACTTATTTACATTAATTAATTAATTCCTGCTGATGGTTTTATAACTCAAAACTAAGAATTGTGCTTCTTTACAATGATCTTACATCACTAATTATGTACTTAGCTCTCACTGCACGCACAATTTATGGGCATTTAATTTAAATAGTCGCAGTGGAATCACAGGGGAAAGGCAAAGCAGATTAGACAAAGGGACTGTGTCATGTGACCCAGTGTTACAGCTGTATGTGTCTGTGTGTGGGGGCGTTTAAGGAAATGTGGGAATGTGTTTACATGAGATAGCTGCAAGGTGATAGCCATGAATGAGGCGTTTCTATTGAAATGATTAAAATGATTGAGGACAGTGGCAAACTCATTCATCCCTGAGCAAGGTGATGAGGGACATTCAGTATGTGTGAGTGTCGGAGAGGAAAAGCCTCTGTGCATTCATGTATATGTGTGTGTGTTTGTGTGTCACAGATGTAGCACAAGTTGTGAAATGGGACTGGCACCGAGGCAGCCGGAGAGATGTGGAGCAATGCCCACAGGAGGGCCATGTCTTTTCACTGTACATCTGAACAGACAGCCAAATATTTATCATCACCCCAGCACAGCCTACGTTTTAATTTGACCTTAATCAAAGCAAAGTAAACAAATTCATTCATTCATTCATTTTCAACTCAGCTGCCTGTTTTCATGCATTTTTTTTTTCTCTTTTTGTCTGTTTAGTATTTGTTTCTGTCTGAAGTTATCATCTACATATGGGTTGAAATAGGCAAGACCGATGTATTTTGAGGTTTCCGCTGATGTGTTTAACCCACCACTGACCAAAAACATCTACTGATATCCGTATATCTATGTCTATATTACTGCTTAATACCTCTTGATCCACTAATACTAATAATTAGTGTAAAATGCAGTTTGTGATCTTTTCATGGCCATCAGATATGACCCATTTGGATGTTCAGAGGCTTGGTAGTGAAACTAAAAAGACCTTCATATTCTACAACCTTGATTCATTCACCCATGGATTAATGACAGTGGATGGAGACACTTATTTTATGTTCAATTAATGATACATTTTACTAAAACTGTCACATTTTCTTCATTTTTTTTCTCTGTTTTTGATATAATCATGTTCAACTTTAATCTGAGATTTAATGAATGTACATGTTCAGCGAATTAAATATAAGAAAATACCCAATTTATGCGTAAAAAGCAAAACACAGAGTAAAATATTACAATAAATCATAATGAATCAGTTAAGAAAGGTTAAAAATTGAGTAAAAATTCAATTGGGAATTGATCCAAAGTCAGTACTGGGTTTTTGTGGGTTAAGCTGGATTTTAATCAGGGCATTTCCACTGTCCAGCACATTCCCCTTAATTGCCTCTAATGAGGAGAGTGGGTTGTGCAGTTGGTCTTTTTCACTCATTTACATGTTCCAGCTATGGATACAGATACAGACAGTCAAATATGTGTCATCACAGCCTATGTTTTAATGGGTTCTTAATCAAAACAAGGTAAACATATTCTCATTTTCAGCTTCGAAAACCTTTTTTTTTTTTTTTCATGCTTCCCCCTCCCCTTTTTTTGTCTCTTTAAGACTCGTTTTTGAGTTAAGGTAACATAAATATGGGACCCAAATATGCAAAACAGATGTTCTTTGAGGTTTCCACTGATGTGTTTAAGCTGGATTTTAATCAGTGTATCTCACTGTCCAGCACATTCCAAAAGCAGCTGGAGTGGGTTGTGCAAATGGTCTTTTTCACCCAGTTATATGTTCCAGCAATGGATGATTTTTTCTTTCAATCTTGCAGCAGGTAGTAAAGTAGAAAGTAGAGTAGTTATTTCTGATGCTATTAACATTTATGTTACATTTGTACTTGACATAAAGGTTAAACCACACTTGTAATTTAAAAGTAAGCAGAGCTAGCCTCAATGATCACATTGGCTACACATAACGGCTTTCAAGCACATCACATGTATGTCTAAACCCACTTAGTCTCATGAAGGTGTTGATTTGAGGTCTATAGGTTGGTGTTTCCCACTTCTCTTTCTTTCTGCCTCGCTCTACCCGTCAACTCCTCTAATCTCCTGAATGCCATCCACACTTACTGTTCATCCCCTGCCTTCAGGATTGGTTTCACACAGTGATCCCCTCACTGACCAGACAGACGACTCAACAATTAACCTCCAAGGCTGACCCGAAATATCTCAAACCCTCTCCCTTCAGCATCCTTATTGGGCTCTAATAGATTTCTAACAGGTAGGGGGAAAAAAGTGGATTGAATTTCACCCATCCAACCCTTAGGCGTAGTGCAGAAACACTGTTCAGCTTGTTGTCTCTTTTTCTTTGCTAAATACCACAGTCGTGACTACTGGTATGGTATGGTCCCTGTGCAGAATGCGTAATGGTCAGGACACGCAGCTGATACATATTCCCAAAGTGTTAATAATAGCATTAGGCTCTCCGCATTCTTTGTGGAATTAGTCTACCAATTGCTTCTCCATTTTCATTTTGTTATAAAGCCCTCCATTTCAGTTATTGTACTAATAGCCAAAAAGCACTCTGCTGGAGCCAGTTTGACTGAAACTGTATTCCCCATGAAGAGTATTAGTTCCTGTGTTATTTAATGTCACTTTAGCCATTACTGCACGATTTACAACCGTCACAGCGTCTATTCCCTACCTTTCTGCTTGTCATCCCACAGAGCAATGATATGCCATGCTGCGTGCAGACCCTGGTTGGCAATCCTGGTCTCTCAGTTGTTTTCAGTGAAGATCAGTGGCATCCTGGGTAATATTTCAGGGCACCACTTTGTTTTCTATATTGTATGTTGGATGCCTGTTGCCACATGCTCTCTATGAAATGTGTTATCCTACTGTCACTGTCTTGGCTTTAAAGCATTGTGTGTGTGTGTGTGTGTGTGTGTGAGGTTGTCATTGTGTTGCTAGTCGAGTGGGAGCATGTGCAGATCAGCTTGTAGCTAGAAAGGTAATGATTCATAAGACAGCCAGTAGGACTTATACACTAATAGATCTCCTGGGAGATAACCTAATCCCCCAACAATATCTCCTTATCATATTACAAGTGAACTATGTACAGAATGGGCTTCTCTATCCACAAATGAATACTAAGCCCTATACTTACCTTTAAGCTTATTAGATTCCATCTGAAACAGAACGGTATCAAGTGTTCTCCCAGATGCAAGGCTGATCAGAGATAATAATCCTTTTTTGAGATTAGTTTTAATTTCATGATGCAATTACCATAACTTCAATTTAAAATAATATATGGTTTCCAAAGCGGAACTATTTAAAACATTTGTAAAGTTAGTTGCTAATTTATTAAAGTTAAATACGTAGATTATGCAGCAGGGTAGTACGACACAGTGAAACACTATAAAAGCGAGGACAGTAAATACAGTATGTAATCTGTTCATTGAGTGTTTTTGTCATCCACGGAGATCACAAGAGAGAGCTTGTCAGTGGCAAATGAAAGTCAGGCTTCTTTTCAAGGTGCGGATTGGAGATTAGTAGTAATACTCATCTCTATCTTTCTGCCCGCTTTCACAGAGATGATACAATTTGCAAAGGACGGGGGCTGCCTCTCCCTCTCACTTACTCTCTCTGTCTCCCTCGCCCATCTACGGCTTCCTTGTCCTCTCTCTCTCATGTTACCCATCTCCTTTCTTCTCTTTATCCCTTTCTCTCAGATTGACTAAGCTCTAGAAAGGGTTGCTAACTCTTTTCAGGATTCAAAGAGGAAGAGATTGTAAGAGCGAGTTGATATTCTGCAAAGAGTCCCACATGGCTTTGTGTTGCCAAACAGACTCCCAAGGCACATACTATTTTTACGTATTTATTTGGTCTTTATTTTCCTCTACAGATATGAGCGGTGCTGCGTGTCAGTTCTTCCTCTGTAGCTATGCTATTTTCTCTGCCACTTGTTGACAAAGGAGTGTAAAACCCTGGCCAAGTTGGCAAAAAATTATTTTCTTCCAGAAAGTTTTAGTCGTCTTTCTTTTGGTAATAAAAGTGTGGTTAAGAAGTAACATTATTATTTTGGGTCTATTTGCTTAAAAGTAGATCTTTTTTGCCAAGACTAAAGCCTTTTAGCTGAAACTAAATATCATTGATTTTAATATTCATATCTGTTTCTCCGCCGAGGAGGTTATGTTTTTGCTGGTGTTTGTCCGTCCGTCCGTGTGTCTGCCTGTGTGCAGCATAACTCAAAAAGTTATGGACGGATTTTGATTAAATTTTCAGGATTTGTTGGCAATGGCACAAGGAAGAAATGATTAACTTTTGGGGGTGATCCAGAAG